>CACRSC010000032.1:220911-275636 GCA_902651635.1 Mastigamoeba balamuthi
CAACCTCCACCGCCTCCTTGACGGCCTCCCTCAGTGCCATCGCTGAATGTCTCGGGGCCTGTGAACCACAAGAAACAACAACAGTGAAAATGTGTGGGTGAGAACAGCATCTTGGGATGAATCTGACTTGGGTGAAACCGCGATTGGACTGCAGAACCAAGGCGAGGAGGCAGTAGCAGCGGGCCAATTTACACCAGAAGTGGGATTACTGCCGTGCTAAGGTACATTGAACGCTCAACACGGAATGCTACCTTCCCTTCAGCATTCACTGCTAGTGATCGGGAATCCAGTGAGACCCGCAAGCTTCCCGGGCCTACAACCAACTCACCAACCTCGGTAATCTCTCTGTTCGAAGAATCGATGCGCGACACAGATTCCACAGAAAATCCGAGTGTGCTGCGTAGATGTACGGACACTGACCTCGAGGTGCACGGTCATCTAGGCGAAGCTGTCTGCAAGTGCCGTCCTAAATTCGAAGCTCCTGGAGAGGAATATTGTTTACAATGCACATACTCACGCTGACTTCCTTCCTGGAGTCACCCCAGGCCCGTCGGGGGCACGGAGGCTGCTGTGATCCACGGGTATTACGTTCGTCGGGCTTGATGACCGTCTAGGCGGGCAACCCAGTGGTTGATCTGCCAGAGCTCTACACTGGCAGACGGACGATCCATCGTCGTAGCAGAAAGCCACCACAGGATTTTGCAAAGACCATCACCGGCCGTCCTTGCTGTCGCCACGGTCCTCACCGCGCCGCGAGCTGTGGTGCTCCCGAACGGCTTGTCGATCGTCTAAGGTCATCGCCTCGCCGGTTCCGGTTTGGCGCAGGAGCCGGAGTGATGATGTCATCGTTATTCCGTCTTCTGAAGTGCGCCTCCCCCCAGTGAGATCTTAACTTCGTAACTTCACACCGACACAAACGCAAAAAGAAGATGCCGCTGAAGGAGGCCGTCAAGGAGGCGGTGGAGGCGGTGCGCAGCGACTGCAGCGGGGCCGAGCCGAGGCCGCGGATGTTCGAGAAGGTGCTGGGGCTGCTGCGGGGGCAGAGCGAGCGCGAGGACGCGCTGGGCGAGTTCCCCGACGTGTACCACACTGAGCTGCCCCCGAGGCCGCCCTGCGCCGGGGCCTCGTACGCGCTGCTGTCGGTGGCGTTCACGGGGATGCTGGTGCTGGGCAAGGCCCGCAGGGGTGCCCTCTCCGTCTGGGAGAACGTGCGTCCTCTGCCGTTCCTCTTGCCTGCGCCTGGTTTTTTCCACAACTCGCAGTTTTCCCCCAGCCGCACTTTTTTGGGGGGGTCGATGTCCGTTTTTCTCCAGATGCTCTGCTGGCAGCTGCTCGGCTCATATGTGGCCACGGCACATCACTGGCTCAGCAGAGTTTTAAGCAGTCCAAGCCTTGCCCCCAGCGCCCTTCTTCGGGCCATGTGGTGGACTTGTGTTCTATTCTGTTTGGGGGGTGAATGAGTGTTGCCAGTCAACCACGCAGGGAACTCCAGCCCCTGCTGCTGCTGGTGCACAGCCCGTCCGGCCCCGCCACCTATCTGCTTGCGTGCTCTGACTGGAAGGAGAGCACCACCAATACTAAACCAGAAAAAGTGCTCGTCGAGCAGGTCCTCCTCTGTCATCAAGTCGCGCTACTGGAAGCACATCGCTCCCGAGGGCACCTACCGGCGCACCGTGTTCTCGCTGCGCGACAGCAGCGACTTTGGCATCGTCGTGTACTTTTTCGTTGCGGGGGTGCAGCAGCAGCAGAGCCCCCTCGAATCGCCCGTTCCTTTTGTCTCTGAGACTTCGCCGACTCCCGCTCAGGCCCAGAGCCCCGACATCGCGACGCCCACGGCACGCCCCGTGGCCTCGATGTGCGCAAGAGTGCCTGACATGCGGGGTGCGGCCAGACTGACGCATGGGGGAGACAGAGACGAGGTGGTTGGGGCGTTGGAGCGGTGGTGGGCGTTCGCGAGCGAATCCGACAGAGGAGCCTTTGCGGCCCGGCTGACGGCGTTCTGCGCCTCCCACGGCATTCTCAGCGATTCCCCCTGCCAGTCTATCGTGGGCGCTGAGGTGCAGGCCGATAGGAACACCAGAGCACAGAGCGGCGAGTGCGTCAGTCCCTACTGGGAGAACTGGGGCCTTTGTGCAAGCCCGTGTGCCAACGGCCCCACAGAGGGATGCGAAAGGCCAATGTCCTCGTCAGACCTCTTCGGAGTACGCCCCTCTCACCTCCAGATGTCGGGCGACAGGACTCACGCTGTGACTGCAGGCGCTGTTTGACGACGACGGCACTTTTTAGCCCGTGTTTTTGTTTTCAGTTATTTCTCGGTATCAGAGGCGGACCTCTCCGCTCTCTCGACACTCAGCTCGCTCGGCTCCATGCATCACGAGGCGCCGGTGAATAGATTGTTTCGTGCGCCTGCAGGGGCTGAGTAGTGCCTGAAATGAACAAGGACGAAACCCTTTGTTTGCCAGAAAATCTATCTGTGCCGCAATTCAACTCGCTCGTTGACGGTACTGCCGGGCACTGGAACCCCCTCTGTGCCTACCTCCACTGCCGTGCGTCACGTCAGGGCGGAAGCCCAGGTCTCACGGCCTACAATTGTAGCCGAATTCACTGTCCCGAATTTGGGGGAGCCAGCTCGACAGAAGAGGGGGTAGCCCAACACTGCGGGAATGTAACACATCGGCTCACAGGTGTGCTCGCTCATACATCTGAAGAGCACCGTGTGTGCGCCACACCAGCCAGCGGGCATGTCACGGGGCGGAGCAGGCACAGAGCACCGGGGGGGGAAGAGAAAAACGGGTATTGTTCCACAGAAAATGAAGCGCACATCAGAGCGATAAACTGTGGCCCCTGAAAGGGAGAGCAGAGCGGACGCCTCGGCCTGTGTTGTGCAAACACGCGGCTCAAAAAGTACCAATTTATGTGTTCTGATCACAATCCAACAGAAAAAGGGCCTGCTGCACCCCCACTTTAGTGTTCACCACAGGGCTTGCCGCACATGCCCCACACAACCTGCCTCACACACAAGTACTGCTGTCGGCTTCAGAGACCGCGATTTCGTGGACCTCTCACCGAATTATGAGAATATGCATATCTTTTTTGTCTCAATTCAGGGGGAGGAAAGAAGACAGAAGAAGTGTGAATACGTTCACGGAGAGCATAGAAGGAAGAGAGCACCATATACCACAGATTGAGGAGCCTTGACCCTTGCTCCCACCTCTCACGCCGTTGGATTTCAAAGAAAAGACAGATTTTAGATTTGGACCGCTCACCGGCCGCTTTGACTGCACCCGCCGGGTGGAAGCAAAAATCATTGAATTAAGCCGAATTGCTGAATCACAGAAATGAAGAAATATGTGATGAATGAGCATAGGGGCTGTATTAAGAGCAAAGAAGGCCCTGGTCAGAGAAAATTACATTGTGAAGGTTTGTTTCATCTGGGCTGTAGCAATAAGATAATAGTACAATGCAGTAAAACAGCAATAAGATCTTTTTTGCAAATTAAGTATTAAATCCAAAAATATGAAATCTATCTCACCACAGTTCCATCTTCTATATTTGTGTTTATATCTGTGAGAAATCAGATAATGGTATCATAACAAAATAAATCATCACTGAGTTGCACGAGCAGTTCATATGTTGGAGAGCAGTTGTGATGTGTAGTCCAGTTAAAGCACTTATGTTCATATTATCCCTTATTCTCATTTTGTACACTAGTTAATAGTTCAAGGACTTTACATCATTTTGTAGTGATGCAATTGCAATTGTTTATTCACTGTGCTTTGTTAACTTTTTTCAGAATTATTCTATTGTCAACTGAATTTGGAGCAAAGTATCTGAAATTGGTGAGCTCTTAGAATGGAAGTTCTTATAAAAAATTAACTGTCTAAGTACATTATATTCCTTCTTGTAGCTGAAGATTCATAATCCATGTCAGACTGTGTTAGACGAGGTTTTTTGGGCAGGAACCCAGCATTTACCCCCCCTCAACTCGTGTTGCAGATATTATGCAACATGTGTTGCAGATTTTCGAGATATTAGAGATTTTTGTGACTGTACAGGGCCCTCGTCAGCTTGTCGCTATCAGGCAAGTGCCTAAAGCAGCCGTGTGATGAGCCCCCTCATGCAGATGAACCCGGGTCGTGGGTTCAGGCTGCGTACATTGGCCAAGATGACAGGCCAAGCATGACCATTAAAGCCCTTGACCTCTGATGAATGGTGTCTTTCCTTTTCCGCCTTCCAGTTAAGGGATTCATTGAGGGCTTCATTGGGGCCCCGTTCATGTTTGCCTCCTATGTACAACTACCTGCCCCACCTGTGCATCTCCTCTCCTCATAATACTCAGTCCTGGTACTGACACACAGCCTTGAAGGAAGGCGCCAACAGTTTCATAATTTTTATACTGTAAGCATCTCTGAGAGAGAGAGATGCATGGTAACCAGCACCAACCCACTAAAGTGCATTGCCCTTAATGAGGGCACATCGTGGGGCCGTGTGAAGGGAGCTGGGCAGCAAGTCAGAACTGTTGTAGATACCTGCTCTCACCTCATCACGCCAGCTCCTAGTCCAGCAAGGTTGAGCAGCCCCCCCAAAAAAAAAAGTACACAGCACGGTCCTCGATACACCTGGCCAGTGGACGGCCCTCACAGAGCCATCACACACACGGCTAGGGGACAGGGCAGCACTGCCTGCTGGTTAGGCGCCGTACAGTTTGTGAGGTTTGCCCAGGGAGATCTTATTCCCATGGAAATATCTGCAACACGTGTTGCAGCAACACGGTGGTGTTGTGGGGGTGTTACAGGAGGGTAAACGCTGGGCAGACTTTTTCTCCTTCTCTTTTTGTTTGAAGCAAGCCTGCCACCACTACAGCTGGCCAGGCCTTAAATGAAGTTCCCTAAGTATGCTTTCACTTAGTGTGTGTGTGGCTGCATGAAGTGGCCTTGCTGATGTGTGAGTGCTCACAGAGGGTGCCAGGGACTGGCAACTCACGTCTAAGTGGTATGTACCTGAAGATGAGTTCATCTACCTCCAATCTCCAAGGCACTACCCTTCAGAAGCAACAATCAATGAGTGTTCTTAGTCGTTTTCTTGAGTTTTCTCAGTGCCTCTGACCTTTATCTGAGCTCTTGAGAAAGGGGGATGAGGTGACGGTGTTCCTGGAATCACATAACACACGTGGCCACAGCATTTGCCTCAGAAATAATTCCCCTTTTTCATTCAAAAAACTCCCAGTTTTCAACAGTTATGGCAGTGTGAGATTTCTTTCAGTGCATACTACCTTTTTTGTCAGAGAAAACCCTTGCTTGAGGTGGTCACGTACCCGTCATTGAGAAGGTGGCTGTCTGCTTCAGAATCCATCCAGTGGTATTATTCAATTATCTGAGCAGGTGAAAGGGATATTATGGGGCAGTTCTGGTATGGCCAGTACATTGCATCATGTTGTCCTTGGAGCCCAATAAACATGCAAAGATAATCATTGTTTAACTTATTAAGTGACAAATTCAACTATACATCGGGGAGCTGCTGATGGTTGTTCACATGCGAAGGCTGCACCTGCTTGCTCCATAACTGAGGATCTACAGAAATTGTGTGTGAGTACACCTTTGAGAGCTCGTGAAGAACGGGGATCACAGACTCAACCACCAGAGGTACAATTCGTCCCACAAGCTCTGCTGATGGCATCGCGATGTAGTCTATCCAAGACTTATGGAATTGTGCTGGCTTCTGTTTTAAAGCTTTATCAGAGACAGAGGTTGTTTTGAAGTCTATCTTCAGCAGTACCGTTGTGTTTCTGTTCATGAAGGGACTAACTGGAAGGTGCAGGCTCATTTCCATGTCGCCTTGAAGATAGAACTCCTCAATAAGCCTGTTGGCCCACATACCGAACACCTCCTTCGGCCTCACAGCTGCGTTCATATCCGCGAGCTTCAGAAGCATCTGCAAAACAAGCAATCTGTCCTCTTTGCACTCGGGGTTGAGAGACTTTGACTCGAGCCTCGCTCTGAACTGCGAGACCAAAACAGCGTGTTGCGCCATGTCTGTTGCCAGAATCAAGTCCACAAACAGCCTGTGAAACTCCATCAGCATCCCGTCCTTGGACAGGTCGGTCAGGAAATTGCAATTTTCGATCTGAAGCAGCTTAAAGGCCTCGGACGCGGCCAGGTTCTCCATTGTCTGTCACGAAGTACGTCTGGTGAGACTGCAAATAAAATGCAACTGGCACACAAACCGATCGGAAGTTGTATCGGACGCCAGCCTCGTGCAATGTTAGTTGAAGGTATGTGTTCGTAACGCCAGGATGCCGGTAATCGTGAGCCTGCAAGAAACGTGAGTGCGAATCTCCGTAGTGATACGCTACCAGTGCAGCCATTACGGCAGAGAGCAACTCTAGGTCTGAAAACCGAATGCTCTGGCAGTTTTTAATTAGTACATACATTGCCTGCGCGACGTCTGCAGAGTGCTCGCCGTTGTGGAACCTGCAGAGATGTCAGTCAGCTAGATTATCGTTGGGTAAAGAGAAACTCACGGGTTGGGACTGAATCCTTTGTTCAGGTAGAACAGGAACGTTGCCACTTTTTCGGGACTCAGATGGAAAATATCGATAAGGTTGAACGCGGAGAACAAGGCCTGACCCACAATTTCAATGGGGCTAGCATCACAGTCCAGCTTCGAAACGTCGAACGCCAATGACTCTAGGCTCGCCAATGGGCTCACTGGTGTACCCACAACCTTCACGTTCGTTGATCTGAAGATATAGATACGAGGGCGACGTGCGTTAGATGAGAAGAGATATTTCACTCTGTTAGTGAAGTACGACTGCATAGATCACTGATTGGAAGGGGGGTATTTTGCCAACCCGGAAATTGCATGACCCGGCATGGGGGAAAAACCAGCGATGACTTACCTTCGGGCATCGTCCTCCACGATTCTCGGGAGGGCTCTGGTTGTTACTCGGAGGGTGTCCGCTGACGCCTCCTCCTCTTCAATAATGCCCATCAGGAAGGCATCCACGTCCTGCTCCACCTCTGTTTATGTGAGTGTAGCTCAGAATCGATTGGAGTCGAAGCCTCGTACTGATTTCCTTGCGCTTGCGGAGATACTCTGTCTGGAAGAGCCGCTTGCTGGAGATAGTCTGCGCGGCACCCAGCAGGACCACGCGGTCCTCTTCGGTTATGCTGTCGTGCGTGCGGATGTTCATCAGGTCTTTGATGACGCTGTCCGCAGGGGTCGCGAGGGCTTCTCTGTTCCGCACAGACCTCAGCTCCCTCTTCAGCCTGGCCAGCCTGCCACGCAGCTGCCTGGCCTTGTACACGATGAACATCACCGCGGTGCACGCGATGACCCCAACGGGGAGCATCACCAGAAAGAACGAGTCCATCGGCTTTCTCCCGACTAAAAATACAACAATTGAGTACCTCGACGGAAGGTGGCAACACTGTACTCGCAGAAACGGGGAGCAAGACGACCAGCGAGGCATTGAGCTGCTGTAGTTGCGTTGCGGAGACAAGCAGAGATCCCGCGCGGAGGCACCACGTGCCATCAGGCAGACTGGGCATTCCCAGGATGCCATCGAGATTCCTCCCCACTGTCAACTGTGATGACGACAACGTCCCTTGGACAGACGCTATGACCAGTTGGGAGCTGACCAGCGCCATTGCCACTGCCATGCCAGAAATCACGAATGAGATGTTGGATGGCGAACCGAATGAGAGGAGAGAATTGCACTTACGTCCATCAGAGTTGACGAGCAGGCCGGCGATCGCGGACATCTCCACACGGGCAGAGAGGAAGGACCTCGTCGTGTCGCTAGCAACGACTGTGCTCGCGATGACTGAGAGCAAGGACGTCAGAGACCGCTGGTCTGCGAGGGGCAGTCTGCACGGTAGTCCGTGACCGCGTCGATGCTGTGCCACACGGTGTAGTTGGAGAGCACCCGCTGCCACTGCGCCACGCCTCCTGTCCTGAGCACCGCCTGCGGGTACGTCGAGGCCCCTGCGTACACCGTCGGGTGTGCCTGCAGCACTGCGCCCCACTCGAGGCCCTCGAGCTGCCGGACGAGCGTCCAGCGTGAGACGTAGGCGGAGACGGGGGCGAGGCCCAGCGAGCTGCGGCCCAGCGACCCGACGACGAGGCCCAGCGCCCTGCTCAGCCACAGCCCGTTCCTTATCTCGCAGGCCACGGCGGGCGTGAGCCCCGGGGGGCACGCAGCAGCCGCCTGTGCGCATAGCGCTGCTCTCGTGTCGTTGAGGGCACAGTCGGGGTCCAAGGGGGCCGCGACCTCGGGCGAGTCTCTGCCGCCCCCGAAAACAGCGTAGAACTTGTGCCGACACACGGCAGCGTCAGAGGCCAGAGGGCACAACTCAGATGGCGGGGCGCACCTCGGAGACGCGGCCAGGGCGGTCGTCGCTGAGCCACGTGCCCTGGTCGGTGCTGTGCAGGGCCAGCGCCAAGACATCTGCGGTCGAGTCCGCACGGGCGCCGACGACCGAGGCCTCGGCGACGACTCCGGCGGCAGCGAAGAGGCTCTGCGACACCCGCGAGAGCTCGTGGTCGATCCAGTGCGCTCGCTTGGCAGTGAAGGCGGTGAACTCGCGTGCGCTGGAGCTGCGGGTGCGCCGAGACAATCAGTTGACATGCAGTCTTCAAGGCGAGCCAGTACGCACAACTCTACGGACGACGAGGCTGCGATGCTCAGCAGCAGTGCCACCGCACAGCAGCGCGCGTGAGCGGAAGCCATCCCCACGCCAGCTATTTTGGGGAACGACTTCTCTATTCGGCAACTGAATCCTTCGATGAGATTATCCCGCCAGTTGGCAGGAACAGAGAGAGGCCAGATGCGAGAGTATCTGATCGAGCTCAAGGGTGGATACAGCCCAAAGATGCACAATGGGTAGTACCTGGATTTCTAAAAGAAATTCCTTATTTGTAAGAACTTCTTATTTACCACCCTGCATGAGATCACACCAGCCAGCAGGTCGTCCTCGTTGTTTGTGAAACTGGTCTGGGCTGGTAGAAGACAATGTTAGATATCATTGGGCAGGGGCACAGAAGGTCTGCTCTCACACAGAGAAAACCAATTTCACACTTCTTCCCACTGCTTGGCACACTAGTACGGGGTGTTGCTGAATTGCATGGCCAACGTCCCCCATCTCACAGCTTGTCAGGTCCTTTCTGTTGCAGCATAGCATGTCCTCTTTCTCACTCAGGGTGCCACGATCACCAAGCAAGGTGCTCACATAGCTGTATCGCGGGGCAAGCATCCTCTCACACCTTTAATCCATACAGACCAGCATGCCTGAGCCATGTAGCATTCTCAGATGAAGCCATGCCACAGCTCAGCACAGGCACTCTGCTGGCATTGCTCTGTCTGCGTTCTTTTCTTCTTTTCCCCCTTTTTTCTGTATGTACAAGAGGTAGCATTAATATCTGTGATCTTCTTATGAAGAGTATATCACCATTCACATATGGATCAATTGCATGAGTGTGTACACCTCTAGAGCCAGTCCTCCTGGTCGAGTATCCGGTCGCAGGGCAGGGTAATGAAGTCGCGCAGTTCGTCTTCCTGTATCTGCAGGTCGTCCGGCCTCATCCACTCGGGGCAGGGCGCCTCCTCTGTGCTCGTCTCCTCGCTCTTCATCTGCTGTTCGGGCTCGGGCGCCCATGTCTCCTGCTTCGCGTGCTCCACGTGCTCCACGTGCTCCACGTGCTCAACGTGCTCAACGTTCTCCTTCTTCACCTCGGCCCGCTCCTCCTTGACGGGCACAGGGGCAGCTGGCTGCTGGCAGAGCATGGCCTTGCGGTGCGCCTCGGCGACGAGGAGGAGCGCCGCCTCCATCGTCTTGCGCGGGGACGAGCTCCTGCGCTGATTGGCCGCGTCGCGCTCGAGCTCCCGCAGCCTGCGCGCGAGCTCCTCGGGCAGCTCCTCGAGCGTCTCGCCCTCGCTGTCGCTCTCCCCGGCCTCCTCGGCCTCTGCTGCCGCCGCCGCCGCCGCCGGGGCCGCGCGCTGCTCCTTCTTCTTCTCGGTGAGCGACCCGTACTGCGGCTTGTACTCCTCGACTGACGTCAGCAGGGCACAGGAGATCAGCGAAAATGCACTGCGGGGAAAAACGACAAAAAGACCCCCACACCTTCCCGACCGACAGCCCCCCTGCCACGTGTGTGCGCGTTGCGTGTGAGGGGGGAGTGTCGTCTGCGCCACGCACAGTCGCAGGCGGTGCCGCCGACGGCGGAGCCGAAGTCGTCGACGGAGCAGAGCCAGAAGAGGCGCTTGAGCATCCGCTCGCGCGTGCGCTCCCCCGTGTTGACGTACGCCGACGTCACGACGACGACGGGCGCCCCCCCGGGCCCCGCGGGTGCGACGACGTGCATGCGGCCCCTGCGCATGGCGCGGAGCAGGCGCGCGGGGCCGTACTTGCTGCGGAGCCAGGCGCTGAGGAAGTCGGCAGCCGAGTGCACTGCGCGGCGCTCGGGTGCGCGGGGGCCCACGCGGAAGGCCTTGCACTCGGTCGCTGGCGCGATGGCCACCCCGTGCTCCCGCGCCCCCGCCGTCACTCGGATGCGGGCCTTGGTCATGGCAGGTCCCTGCTGCTGCTGCTGCTGCTCTGCTGTGGTGTCTCGGTGGGGTCTGCTGGGCTGGTGATGGTGTTGGTTTGTTTGGTTGGTTTGTTGTGTTGGGCGTTTTGCTCTGTTGCCGAAAAACAAACAAATGTGTGAACAAAAGAGTGTTGGGGGACCGTCTTTTAACAGGGAGGCAGTTCTCACAACCAGATTCGCTGTGGCGTGTGCGTGAATCCGCAGGTCCTCATGGACGCGGCAACTGCAACTGCCCACCATCTCCCACCGGCCCTCTCGCTTTCCGGCAACCACCTTGCCGAGGGGGGAACAGAGCTACCCTAGTAACCCGCCATGACGGTACCCCTGCTTGCATGTGGATTGCACGGCACCGGACCTGACGGTTCTGGAGCGGTGGGTGCCCCAGGTGTTGCCCCCACGCCGGGTCCCAGCGAGCTCGCAACACTTGTGGAGCTCGGGGGAGCGGTTCCGGGTTTCGGGTGGGAACGTAGATATGTTCTCGGCATCTTCCTTTCCAAAAATAAAGAGAATATCTTCTGAGATCTCTCAGTTTGGGGCTCTCGAATCATGGCCGAGGACTGGACCGTCAAGGCGCTCAACGACTTCCTGTGCTCTCCCCATTGGGCGTCCCCCATCGCCTCCTTCTTCGACACGCACTGCCACCGTCCGCGCTGCCGCTCCCGGGATCGCTCTCCCTGATTTTCCCGATCGCTGCAGTATTTTGCCGATCCGACGGCGAGTTCGGCCTCGAGACGACCGCCGTGCACGCGGCGTACCGCGATCTCGTCGAGACGCTGCTGGGGGAGCTCGAATCGCGTGCCGGCATGAGCGAGGCGCAGCTGCTGGAGGCGTGCCAGGTGGGCGCCCTCTGCACGGCCTCCGCGGACCTCCCGGCCCTCCGCTCGGCCTACGAGGCCCTGCTCGCGGCCGACGACTTCGCAGGCTTCGCCCAGCTGATGTCCGCGAGGCTCCCCGGCGGCCCGCAGGAGCGCAGGCACCGCGGGCACCGCAGCCGGCACGAGCGAGAGGCCCGCGGAGACCGCGAGTCCGCGGAAGACCGGCAGCTCAAGGCGGCGGTCCGCGAGTCGCTGCGGGACGCCAGGAGGGACGACAGGCACCGCAGGCGCAAGGCCGACGAGCTGCAGCGCGCGCTGGACGCGTCCGCGGAGCTTGCGAGGCGCCAGAGCGCCGCCCGCGAGCTCGAGGAGCAGATGAGCAACGCGCTGAGCCTCGCGGAGCTCGAGACCCTCGACGCGGCCCGCCGGGCGCGCAGCGCAGAGGCCGAGCAGCGCGCCATGTCGCTGGCGCGCGAGGCGGGCGACAGGGCGCGGCTGGACCGCGAGGAGGCAGCGCGGGGCGCAGTCGAGGAGCTGAGCGGGAGGCGCAGAGGCGGCGCGGCCGCGAGCGTCGCGGGGGCCGTGAGGGCAGCGCGGGCGCGCGCAGAGGCCGCGAGGGCCGCGCAGAGGCCGGAGCCCAGGGTGAGCAGGGAGCACGACGCGGCGGCGCGCGAGGCCAGCAGGGCTGTGGAGGCGGGGCTCGAGGACGTGGGCCACGCCAGACGGCAGGCCCTCAACAGCAATTGATGCCCTGCAGTGAACGCTGTTGGCCTGGGTGCTGCTGGAGGCCATGTCACAGCGCACCAGGAGTGTATTCCAATGGCGCTGCCTCTGTTGCAGCTTCCCCTGCCTGGTGGAACGAAGTGGGGGCTCGAGGAGGTGGGCCACACCAGACGGCAGGCTCTCATCGGCAATTGATGCGCAGAGCAGGCGTACCCTGGGTGCTGATGAAGGCTTTGAGACCAAGTCACAGCAACGGGAGTGCATTCCCAATGGGCCCGCCTTCGGTTACTGAGTGGTCTCACCAAACACAGGGCCTGATCAGCAGTTGTTGTCCGCGCAATGCACTCGACGAGCACATGAGCGTCCTCTGGTTGTTGCTCAAGCGGCAACGCCGTGGCTGCGCCTCCCTCAGGGTCGGAGATGGCAACACCGCATTCGCATTGTCTACGAATGTGCTCCCAACATACAGACGGAGGTCTTCGCCTGTTGAGTCTGCTGACCTGGCGTGCCAAGTGACTGAGGGAACCAGAGAGCAGTTACCCGCGTGTTGACGTGGCTGGCCGAAATAGAAACATATCTGGAGAACAGATCCGTCTGACGTGGCTGAGGTGGATATTTCCGCAATCGCCTGCACAGCTGCTGTGAGGGCTCTCTTGCTGATGGACCCGCAGCTCCAGGCAGCCATCGACCGATTCCGAGGGTTCGCTGCCCTCTACGACAGCGTCCGCCCCCGCGTGCCCGACCTCGTGGTGGACGTCGTCTGCTCGTACCTGAGTCCCCGGGGGTCTGCTGTCCGGGTCGTCGTGGACCTCGGCAGCGGCACGGGACTCAGCGCACGCCCCTGGGCCCGCCTGCAGCCCCCTCCCCGCGTCGTCTGCGTCGACCCCAACGAGGACATGCTCGGCCAGGCCCGCAGGGCCGCTGCTGAGGGCCCGTCGCCCGGGCTGTTCGAGTTCGTCTGCGCCTGCGCCGACAGGACTGGCCTGCCAACCGGCTGCGCAGACGTCGTGCAGGTCAGCCACGCCTTCCACTGGATGGAGCCCACCTCCACCCTCGCCGAGGCACGCGCAGCCCTCCAACGCCCTCGCAGGCCTCCGTTGTGGCGGGAGTTAATTCAATTGAATTGCGCCTCCTATTTCTGGCAGATTGCGCGTCTGCTGCGCCCGGGGGGCGTGCTCGCCCTCGTCGACTGCGGGTGGTCTCCGGTGATCCCGGGCTGCTGGCGCAGCGAGCGGGCGTTCGAGGAGGCCAAGCAGGCGGGCGACAGAGTCTCGGCCGAGCGCGGGCTCACCGAGTCGCTGCGCCGCTGGAGCGGCCACGAGGAGTCGCTGCGGACGTTGGCACCGCCAGGGGCGCTCGCGTGGGTGCGGCAGGTGCTGCTGCACGCCGAGGAGGAAGGCGACGCCGCGAGGCTCGTGGCGCTGGCCGAGAGCCAGGGAGGCGTGCAGACAGCGCTGAGGGGCGGCGCCACACGCGAGGAGCTCGGGCTCGACGCGCTGGAGCGGACGGCCAGCTGCGAGATGGGCGAAGCCAAGTCGGCGTGGCTGTGGGGCTACTCGGTGCTGCTGGGCCTGCGCGCCTGACTGTCGAGAGCGTTGGCCCTCTGGTTCCACCGAGGGCCTCAGTTTGCAGGAAACCGCCTGCTGTAGTTGGGTCGTCTTGGCCAGACACTGAGGCAAGATGGCAACCACAAGTGCAACATCTGTCCGCTATTTCAAAGTGGTGTATCAGATTGGGAACTTGTGTACAGCAGCGATAGGGAGCCCTCGCTTGGAGCTTACCAGTCCAAGGAATCCTGCAATTGCCATGTAGGGCAGCGCAGTGACTGCCCTCTGATGCTCTGCGGGTGAGAGTTGGTGTATGCTCGCACCATGCATTCAGTCGATTGATAAGGAGATCCAATTGGTCCGGGAATGGTCGCGCAAATTCCCATTTACAACTCCATTAGATATCTATATCGACGTGGCCCGTGATGACCTGATGAGTGGTGGAGCTCAAGGGAACTTGATTTAGGAACTTATAGTGTCCCTCCGTGCCACAACTCTCTGCCAGAACCTCAGCCCAAAGTCTGCTGCTGCCGGTGTAATAAGCTTCTCATGATTGGCTGTAAAAAGCCTCTGCCTGGTGCCCTGGGCGTGAGAAGGCGTTAACCCTAATTCAAGAGGACAAGGCAGACTGAGGAGACTAGGCAGCCTTATTCAATACACCTGAAGTCTCACGGCTAGGGTAGGCCACCTCCTTGGCAACACAGCAGGCAGCATGTTTGGAGCATGCGAAACAGAGGCGTGGGAGACAGCGGGCCTGTGGCTTTCATGAGCACTGACTGTGCTTACAGGCAGTCCGTCATGCTACAGGCCACGAGGCACTGCTTGTGCCGTCAGCTGCGGCCAAGGGGGCCATGAACTCGTGGTCCCAGATGTTCTGATAAACGGCTCTGATGTCTTCGCCAAACCACACTAGATTCCTTTGCCCTCTCGAGATGTGCGCCTGCAGAGCCAGCAGTGAGACATGTGTGCTGCGAGAGACCTCTTCTCTGCGCTCACCAGGAAGCGATGGACGGGGCGCATGACGGTTTCCAGGTGCGCCCACACGGCAGCGGCCCCAGCGACGATGTGCTCCTGCAGGCCACCGTGGCCGAGGGCCTGGCGGAGGGCCCTCGCAACGTGGCGCAGGAAGAGCAGCACCTGCTCGTGGAGCTTGTCGTGTTCGGGATAGTTCAGCACAGCACGGAGTGGTAAGTCCTGGTGGAGCTCTTTGTGGCAGTCAAAGTAGAGGGTGCTCGACCACTCGCCAGCGAGGAGGGAGCTCCAGGCGACCTGGAACACGTGCGGCACGACGGGGAAGTCGTCCCACCGGGGCTCCATGCCCTCGAGTGGGTGGTACCTGGCCAGGACGCAGACGGCGTGCAGCACGTTGCTGTCCACGAGGGCCAGGGGGCTCTGGGACCCCAGGCGCCCATGGTGGCTGCTCATTACCGCCACGGCGTTGCTCCTCCACTTTGCCCAGGGGTCCGCCATTGGCTCAGCAGGGCAGGCTCAGTGTTTTGAGTAGTATCTCGCTCATATCTGCTGATATCGTCACAACATGACAATCGATTGATGCCCCCTGCAAGCTCTCGCGGCCGCTCTTCAGAGACGCTGTTGCTCTCGGGGTCACTTGGCGAGCCCTCGGTATACGCAGGGAACGCTGGGCTTCGCACCCTCGCGTGCCTCTTGCGCTCGCCTGTATGTTCTGCGTAGGCTGACTTGTAGCTCTCTGCTGGCGGCCACGGAGTGGGGGCCCTGCACCTGCCACACCCACTCGAGCGCCTCGAACGGTGCCAGCGTCCGCAGCACCTCCCCATGGCCGCCCCAGCATCAGACGACGCGATTACACGTCATCGACCGAGACTCTGTCGCCCAAAGTCGTCATAAATACTGAGTGCCCAGTTCCGAATATTGACAGTGCAGAGAGTTTGTGTTTGGCGCAACAGAGGCGTGGAGCACGACCACCCGTCAGCGAGTATGGAGCTCCAGACGACCTGGAATACGCCCGGAAGGACGGGGAAGTCACCCCACTGGGGCTTCATGTCGGCGAGTGGTTGGTGCCTGGCTAGGACGCAGATGGAGCGCAGCACAGTGCGGTGCACGAGGGCCAGGGGGCTCTGGGACCCCAGGTGCCTGTGGTGGCCACTCATCATCATCAGAGTTTCTCCACTTGCACAAGGGGTCTGCCATAGGGTCGCAGACCCAGTTTGTGACTGGCTACCAGGAATACACAATGATCATGGAGAGTAAATCCTTAGAGATGTACGAGGCCAAGACGACATTGGATTTTTGACTACTCAGTGCTGGGCCTCCGCGCCTGACTGACTAGAGCATGGGCCGAATGTACCGGGGTACAAGAGTCTGCCGAACGTTCTACCGATTACGTTACCCCCGCCGAAGATTGTCACTGCACACGTGACAGATACACACTCGGCCTGATTCGCACACCTGGTGCACACATCATGAATCATCGCCGAGTGCAGAGGAACGGAGTCACGCCAAAAGGGCTCCTGTCCTTGGCACGGGCCACCTCCTTGACAGCACAGACGCCAACATGTTTGGACCATGAGAAACAAGGCGTGGGGGGACAGCGGGCCTGTGGCAGTCATGCAACTCTAACAGTGCGGTACTGGAAGTATGTCATGCATCACTGTGAGGCGCTGCTCATGCCGGCAGCTGCGGCCAAGGGGGCCATGAACTCGTGGTCCCAGATGTTCTGATAAACGGCTCCGATGTCTTCACCGAACAACCCAAGCTGCAATTTCGATAACACGAAGTGCGTCTGCAGAACCAGCCATAAGAAGAGTGTGTTGGGAGTGTAGTCCTCTCTGTGCTCACCAGGCAACGCTGGATGGGGCGCGTGACGCTGCACAGGTGGGACCACACAGCAGCGGCCTCTGCGACGACGTTCTGCTGCAGAAGACAGTGGCCGAGGGTCTGGCGGGCCTGGGCCAGCAGGGACCTCGCCACGTGGCACAGGAAGAGCATCAGCTGCTCGTGGAGCCTGTCGATGTGCTGGGCATACCTGTTCCCTATGCTCAGCGTGACAGTAGGTGTTATGTCCGTGAAGATCTCCCTGTGACAGTACATGTAGAGCGTGCTCGACCACTCGCCAGCCACGAGGGATCTCCAGGCGACCTGGAACACGTGCGTCACGATGGGGTAGTCGCGCCACTGGGGCTCCATGCCCTCGAGTGGGTGGCGCCTTGCGAGGATGCAGATGGAGCGCAGCACGTGGCCGTCCACGAGGGCCAGGGGGCTCTGGGCTCCCAGGCGCTTGTGCTGGCCGCTCATCACCGCCACGGTGTTGCTCTTCCACTCAATCTTGGGGTCTGCCATCAGTTCACTGATTATTGAAATTGTGCTGTATCACATTCCGAAAACGTTCAGCGGGCGGTATCCCGATGGAGGTTCCCGGTATCAGGTGCTGCAGCTGTGCCCTCCACAGCGAAACTATGTACCAGTATCTCACGATCTGCTGCCCCTTGCTCTTGATAGCAGGGTGCACACCTCTTCTCTGTGCAAACCAAAGAAGCATCGCACGGGGCACGTAACCATCCACAGGTGCGCCCGCTACAGCAACTTCGGCGCAGTGTGTTGCCGCAGGCCCGTGGGCGACCAGCAGGGCCCTCGCGACGTGGTGAAGGAGCACCAGTTGCTCGTGGAGCTTGTTGATTAATCGACACGCCTTCCTTCCGGGGCCTTCGTGCCCTCAAGAGGCGGCGGGCTGTGGCAGTCGAAGAAGAGTGTGACCACTCACAAACGAGGAGGGAGCTCCAGGCAACCTGGAACACGAGAGCCATGACGAATACTCGCTCCGCCGGGGCTCCATGCCCTCGAGCGGGTGGTGCCTGGTCATACATCATCACAGCAGCACCTTGCTCTCACCACTGCCATTGCCTTACTGCCGCCTCGCACAGGTAAGTGCCCTCCACAGTGGGTGGTGTACCGATGGAGGTTCTGGTGCCCAGGCGCTGCAGCCCGCGCGGTCTTCAGTGTACCTCAGCCCTCAAGATCTGCAGGCATCACCGCCAGTAACACGGGAAGAATGATAAAGGAGCGAAGGGCCTGTGAATGTCTCGTATGTGAACTCCAATGGCTGTTCAGTCCAGCCGAAAGACCCACACAGCGAGGGAAGTCACAGAAGTGCTCAGTCGTTCCATTTGCGGTCTTACAGGACAGCCCCCACTCATCCGTCAGTGGACGTCTCGGCTGATCCGGTGGTCTGTCACACAATACGCTGCGAGGCGCTGCCTTCGCCTGAAGTATGGGTCAGCGGGCCCATGAACTCGTGTTCCCAGATGTCCTTAGATGCGGCTCTGAGGCTCAGGCCAAGCATTCTGGCGGACTCGTGCTTATAATCACAGAGAAGTACGCCTGCGAGACGTCTGTGTGAGACACAGAGCGTTGGGACAGAGGCTCACCTGCTTCACTCGTGCGCTCGCCAGGAAGCATCGGATGGGACGCGTGACTCTGCACTGGTGCGCCCACACAGCAGTGGCCTCTGCAACTGCGTACTGCAGACTGCGGCGGCCGGCGGTCTCGCGTGCCACGGCCAGCAGGGCCCTTGCAACGTGGCCCCAAAAGAGAACCAGCTGCGAGTGTAGCTTGTCGATAAAATCAAAGCGCTCGGACCAGTCAACACGCGCGTTGAAGAGCTGGTTGAAGCAGGCGAGGTAGAGCGTGCACGACCACTTGCCTACTAGGAGCGAGCTCCAGGCGCCCTGGAACACGTGCGGCAGGATGGGATAGTCGCTCCACTGGGGCTCCATGCCCTCGAGCGGGTGGTGCCTGGCGTGGCCGCAGATGGAGCGCAGCACGTGGCCGTCCACGAGGGCCAGGGGGCTCTGGGCTCCCAGGCGCCTGTGGTTACCGCTCATTACCACCACGGCGTTGCTCCTCCACTTAGTCCAGGGGTCTGCCATTTAGCTCGGAATGCGGTACTATGAGATGGTTATACAACTATCTGCACAGGCAGGATACTTCCGAATCAATTGAGGCCAACGAACAAAATGCCATAAATAGGCCATAGGATCTCAATCCCCCCTCACGTCACAGTGGAGCTTCTATAACTCAGCAACACATGCCGGTTCGTGTTGCCCTCTTTAACCACGTCGTTTTTGCCACCTTCGTAGGTGCTGCCGCTCGTTGCGGGGGTGCGGGATAGAGGGGCTTGGGTAACAGTACCAGGACACGAACACTCGCGACTTGTGCTGAAACTCTGAAGGCGTGTGAGGCTCCGATGTTCAAGAGCGAGGCCTGCTGAATGGAGAAGGCTCGGTCCTCCGACCTTCTTAGCCCTTCCGTGACAAGCCTTCACTGCCGTAGTGCTATGGCAGGCGTTTATCTCCTTCTTTACTCTCTACAATGTAGTTCACTACGTCTGAAGGGACTCCTATCTTTGCTGTCTCTATCAGGAGATCCACATCAAAACAGCGGATTGTGCAGTGGCGTGCATTGTTTCGCCATCGTTGTGCATTGGGTCGAAGGAAGTGAAAAACGGCTGACGAAAAACCACCGCTGTCAGAAGACACTGCGAAGAGAAGAACATCGGTGCATTGCCGCCCATGCATAACGAACGCATTGCTTTGAGGCACTGGCAGCCGGGGCACGGGCTTCCCCGTTGTGGCTCATTTTCCTTGCGGGGATTGGAAGTCCCACAGCATTTCAAAGAGCTGTCCCGTTCTGGTGTACGGAAGTCTTCACACGCTCGCCGCTCTCCGTCCATCTCTCAGATTGCAATAATGCCACGAGAAGCCGAACAAACAGGGGCAAGGCTACCTAGGTGACGCAAGCAGGCGTTCTGAACAGCTCGTCCCGAGCTGTTCCGCGGCGATTCTTCGGCATTTTCCGCGCGAATTAAGTCACGCCGAAATTAACACTCTTCCATCACAGCAGCTCTGGAAACAGAGCGAAGCGGAATTGTGCGGTTCTGCAAATAGCATTTTTGCCTTGCTGGCGCTGTTATTCTACATCGTGTCTGTGCACAAACGAGTTCACAACCTCAGAAACGCAAGACGAGCCACACTCGCCACAAAAGCAAGAGACGATGAGTAAGTCGCAGCAGCTGGACCCCCAGAGCGACATCTACGACAAGAACGCGCTTCACAGCGGGCGCGGGCGCAAGCTGCCGCTGCGGGCGACGGCCGCCGTCATCGCCGGGCTCATCGTCGTCAGCTCGGTTCTCGTCGAGCTCGTCCCGACGACGTCGCTGTGGCTCCAGTCGATCGGCACGCTCTCGGACACGGCTCTCGAGTCGCTGGGCCGCGAGGCAGAGTCGTTCCGCGCGAGCGTGGTCGGGCGGACCGTCGAGAAGGTCAACACGCAGCTCAACTTCCCCGTGCACATGAGCTCCGTGATGCTGGGCCTCAACGGGACGCTCCCCGCTGGGCTCCTGCGCACCGGCACAGCCAAGCAGCTCGAGAACTACTTCCGCCCCACGTTCCACGACGTGGGTCGCCTGTTCCCGCAGCTGACTGTCGTCGTGCGTTCTCGCCTGCTTCGTTTTGGGCGAAAGGAGCTATTTTTGTCACGGATCTTACAGGAACTTACGAGTTGCCACGATAGGGAATAGGGTGGGTCAACGCGCTGGGGCAGCACGCGATACTAGACAAGTACACGGGCAGGTCGTGCGGGCTGTTCGACAGCGAGGCTGACCCTGTGCTGTACTGGTACTCGTACAACGCGACGGGCAACGGCCTCAACTCGACGGTCGTCAGCTCCGAGGTCTGGCCGATGGTCCAGCGCAGCTGGTGGGTGCGCAGCCAGACAAAGCAGGTCGGCGGCATGGCCTGGACGGGGCCCTACTGGTCCGTGAGCCCCGGCGACGGCTTCGTGCTGACGTTCACGCGCCAGGTCCCCGACGCGGACCCCCAGAGCCCCGCGGGGCCCTGCGCCAGCGTCATGCTGCTCGCCTACTCGGTGCAGTACCTCGTCGACTACTTCTCGGGCCTCAGGCACACGCCGCACGGCTGGTCGATGCTGCTCAACTGGGACCTCAGCATGATCGCAGCGACCAGCGGCTACCCCAGCGCGGACCCCGCGACCATGGCAGCCTTCCGCGCCCCGCAGAGCCCCAACGCCACCGTCCGCGACATCGTCGCCGAGTGGTCGCGCATAGGCGGCGCGGGAGGGCTCAGCGAGACGAGCTTCGAGCTCGGGGGCCTCTTCGTGGACACGGCGCTGATCACGCAGCCCGGGAACCTGACGTTCTGGCTCGTCCTCGTGACCCCGCGTAACGACTTCCTCGGCGACGTCGTCCAGAAGCAGGTCGACACCAAGGGCGCTGTCGTGCGCATCGTCGTCGCCCTGCTCGTCGTCGAGCTCGTGGTGATGGCGGCGGCCGTGGTCCTGGCGGCGTTCCTGGGCGACAGGCTCGTCAAGCCGCTCTTTGTCGTCTCGGCGCAGATGAAGCGCGTCGCCAACATGGAGCTCACGGGTATCGGCTCCGCGGGCCTCGACAGCGCCCGCAGGAGCTCCATCCAGGAGGTCTACATGGTTCGCACACTGCCCGCTGCCCAGCCCACACCTGTGTCTCACTCTGGCCGCTGCAGTTGGAGTCGGAGGCCGCGCGCATGGGCCACGTGCTGGGAGCGTTGTACGCACAGTTCTCATCTCCCCATTAAACAGCAATTGAATTGTGGACTGACACGCTGGGTGACAACAAGTGCGCTGTACGTGCCAACGATCGTGGTGAGGTACCTGGTCAAGAACAAGCTGAGGCCGGCGGTGGGCGTGGGGCCTGCGCACGCCACGATACTGTTCCTCGACGTCGCCAACTTCACCGCGTCGATGGACAAGTACGGCGCCGCCGTCCTGATCGCCATCCTCGAGCGCATGTTCGACTCGTTCTCCGACATCCTCGAGTCCAACGGCGCCATCATCGACAAGTGCGCACCCCCGGATACCTCTGGAGCCGCTGGCAGCGCGGGGCTGACCCTCTGGTGACCGCCGCAGGTACATCGGGGACGCCATCATGGCGCTGTGGGGGTGCCCAGAGAGCATCCGGTGCTCCGAGAGCCTCGCGTGCAAGGCCACGATGGAGATGGTGGCCTCGCTCAGGAAGATGAACGAGGAGGTCTTCGAGAGGAAGTACGGCATGCAGATGGCGATCAGGATAGGAATCAACTCGGGCGAAGTGTACGCGGGCAACGTGGGCAGCTCGACGAGGCTCAACTACACCGTGCTGGGCAACGCGGTGAACCTGGCGGCCCGGCTGGAGCCCCTCAACAAGGAGTACAA
Source organism: Mastigamoeba balamuthi (assembly GCA_902651635.1). Lineage (NCBI taxonomy): Eukaryota > Evosea > Mastigamoebida > Mastigamoebidae > Mastigamoeba > Mastigamoeba balamuthi. The sequence goes on from CACRSC010000032.1 coordinate 242,804, forward strand.
CACGACGTGCTGTGTCACCGACTCGATTCGCTCGGCATGCGAGGACCAGTTCGTACCCAATGCAATTGAAATTCGCGTTCTGACTGATGCACTTCAGGTACGCATTCCGCTGCCTCGGAAGGGCGGTGGTCAAAGGCTTCGCAGAGCCCGTCAAGGTGCACGAGCTGCTGGGGGCTGTGCTCGACCTGACCGCCGAGGAGGCTTTTGTCTACGAGAATTTCAAGGCGATCGACCAGAAGCTGCTCCACGGCGACAGGCCGCTCACTGCTGCGATGGACGACTACATCGTCCTGAACCCAGACGACGAGACTGCAGTGGCCATCAAGAATGTTGTGAAGCAGAGGGGTATGGAGGTAAAGGACGCCTAGTGAGAGCGTGCTAAGTACTTGTGGCATTCCAGAAATGATAACCTGAACAGACTACATCCCAACAACGGATTGTGGTAGCCTCCAGGCGACCGCTGAAGCGCAACTGCGCCTTAATGATTGGCACACCCGTGGGTGACGACATGTATGTGGTGCCAGTTCTGGTTGGCCACTGGGGAAGTTGTCTCGGTTGTTTTTATTGCTTGGACTGACTGGGGCGCACAACGAGGGCCCAGAGAGCAGCGCCCAGGAGGGCTCCAGCGACAAGGCCGACGACTGCCAGCACCGCCAGCGGAGCGCCCATGCCCAGGCCCACCGCCTCCAGGGCAGCGCCGACCAGAGTCAGCGAGGTGCAGGCCAGAGAGGCCGTGGCGACGACGGGGTGCAGCCAGACGAAGCGGTACAGCGGGCCTGCAGAGAGGATGGGCCCAGTGGGAACAGTCAGGGGGGTGTGGCAGCACAGCACGCTGGCAGCGAGGTGCTCACCACAGCAGCCCGTGGAGTGGTCTGACACGCCTGTGTTGCGATCCATCTGCGTGGCGGCCCTCGGCTCACAAACGGGCAGCTCCTTCTGCATGTGGGCTCTGGTGATGATGAACTAAAAGATGCTGAAGGACCGCAAGGAAGATTCGGCAAAAATATCGGTGAGGTTCCGCTTTTACCCAAGTTTACACGTCATTCGCCGGTTTTCGGGTGCGGTTATAAGGGGCGGCCGCCGGTGGGCACACATCATCACACTGCCTTATCAAAAAAAGACACGAGGCACGGAGACCAGCAGAAGAATGGAGACGAGGAGGGCGAGGGTGTCGAGGGTGTTCGTTGAGAAGCTGACCGAGCTGGACACATCCATCGGCAGACTGAGGGCGGCCACTGCGACCATAGACGACACCACCGAGGCGCACACTCAGGCCCGCATGCTGGTGCTTGTGTGCGAGTCCCTCCGGGGCGCGCTGAACGAGACCAGAGCAAATGTGGACAGGATTGGCCCCGACAGACTCGATCTGATCTGCGGCGGCGTCACGCGTTCCCGGTCTGCCGCCGACCACGTGAAGGACCTTATCGACCGCGAGAACTGGCATGCTCTCGCTCGCTTCGTAAACACAGTGAGGGAATTGATTTCGCCGCACAACTCTGACGATTGCCGTCCCCCTCTCCAGACGTTCGAGGTCCTCGTGCGCTGGATCACTCGCCACCCGGTCCTCTGTGGCGCCGGTGTTGGTTTTGCAATTGGTCTGGGTGCGGATGCCGTCCTGAGCTGGGGATTGGGTATGGTGCTCACCCCGGTAGGGCTGTTAGCCATCCCGGTGATCCTACTGGCTTGCGGGGCTGCGGTGGGATGGGCCATGTCCAAGAGCCAGGAGGAGGCAGTGGTCTCCCAGACCGGTGATATGGCAAGGAAGGTGCTGAGTGGCTTTGCGAGGGATGCGAGCAAGGGCGTGGCGCAGACGGTGGAGTTAGCCCAGGTGTTGGAGGATGCATTCCGTGCCGCAATCGCCGCATGAGGCAACGTCTCAAGGCAGGCGAGACAAGAAACGCTGCTCAGCCCTCCAGAGAGCGGTCATGCAAGCCTGTCCATTCCCCTGAGGAACAAGAAATCAAGATGGCTGAAAACAGAGGGATTTCATGACAGAAGAAGAACCACAGAATTGCATGACAACGATTCCCGAGCAGGGTGGTGGTTGTCAATCACGCTGCTGAAACGCGGGTGGTGGTAAAATCGTGGCAATTTGAATCTGCTTAACTGTCAAAAGAAGGCTGAATTTGACCCCACATGAGTTCCCCTGCCAAGACCGGTGCCTGTGAGCTTGTTCATCGCCCTGATTAATGCAAAGAGTCATTTGGGTGCTCTTTTCAAGTGAGGGGAGGGCACTTGCACAGCCAGAGCCCCACTCTGCTCTGCTGAGTCCCAGGACCACCAGCTCCCGGCCTTCCCTTGGTGCATTCCTCATCAGGGATCAAAAAAAACACATTTTGGTTGCACGTGCAAACCTAAGTTGGTCGTTTTTCCCCTCACAGTGGCACTGTGTTCGGTGCAATGCAATGTTCTTCGATTTATCATCATGAGCAGTATGCGGTAGAGCCCGCCAATCATGTAATTTTCTCAAATTTCGAATTCTGTTCCGTCTGTTTTTTTTTCTGTCACGTTGCCATCGACAGCGTTTCGACGCCCGAGGCGTCGATGGCGACGGCAGCTCCGGCGGCGGGGCCCTGAACCCAATGTGGACCGACGGGTTGCCTGCTCCTCTGTGTTCTCCAATCCGATTGCCTGGAGGACCGCGTCAGGGGCGGATCCTGAGGTCATGGTGTCCTCGATGGCCCAAACAGAAGTCCGAGGCACCGAGACCGGAAGGTGGAGGGCCAGAGGAGCAGCACCTGGAAGATGGTGGAACGCTGGTCGGGCTGGGATCAGCGATTTCGGTGCTGCAGAACACGGCATTTGTGTGCCCAGCCTCGCCGAAGAGACCAAGCAACCGGCCCGTGGCGTACTCGGGCCACCACACGGGCGAACATGCTCTGAAAAGCACAACGGGCAGGGTTGGCCAACCGGCTCCCATTGGGGGCAAACGTGCAGAGATATTCAAGCAAAGATGCAGAGCCCGGAGTGTAGGTGCAGTACAGTTATCTCTAACGGTCGACATCACGCACATCCCCCATGCGTGTGGCGCTGGTGCTGGTGGTGGCTGGCGCGGCCCTGCTGCAGGCCGCGGCGGGCACCAAGTTCACGACGAGCGGGAGCAAGCTGCTGCGCGACGGGCAGTGGGTGGTCCTCAAGGGCATCGGCTTCACGTGCACCGAGTACATGATGAAGCCCGGCATGGACGACAAGGAGGCCTACAAGGGCTTCTGGGCCCGCAACTACTGCTTCGGCGGCCCCACCTCCGCGGGCGGCCCTGTCGAGCTCAACGCCGAAGTCGACAACGTGCGCCGTTTGCCGCTGACTTCAAATTTGTCGCTGACTTGGTTTTTTCAAATCGAATTGAAAACAGAACACTGCAGTTATTTGAATACCAAAAACTGATCCAGCCGTTCTGTGTGGTTGCGCTGCGCAGGTGCTCAAGTATCTGAAGCCCGACACCAAGGGCGGGTCGTTTGTGACGAGCCCGGCGGTGAAGAAGGTGGACCTGGGGACTGCGTACAACCAGGCCGTCGAGTTCGCAGCGCCGCAGTACCAGCCGGCCGTACGCGTGCCCATGGCCGGGTCCTCGTACCTCTACGACGAGGACACGACGACGGGCGACGCGTCGGTGTACCGCGCGATCGTCGACAAGCTCGTGGCGGCGTTCACGTCGCAGGGCATCGTCGTGGTGCTGGACCTGCACTGGAACTGCCCCGACAGCACCAAGCTGAGCGGGTGCGCGGGCGCCCAGGCGGCCTCGATGGCCGCCAAGCAGTACGGAGGCAAGCCGGGCTCTGTGCACCTGTGGGACGTGATCTCCAAGGCGTACGCGGGCAACCCCTACGTGTTCTACGAGCTCTTCAACGAGCCCTGGATCGGCACGTTCGAGCAGTGGTACGCGGGCGACTCGGCCTACGCGGGCATGCGCGAGATGTACGACGCGGTGCGCGCCAACGCGCCCGACGGCATCGTGGTGATCGGGGGCAAGGACCAGTACGCGCTCGACGCGCAGAGCGGGCTGGCGTACTACCTGCGCTACAAGGAGGAGAGGGGCAAGTACCCGACGGGGATCATGTGGAACAGCCACCCCTACGTCGGCGCGGCGCAGGGCCTCGAGCACAGCCTGCCCAGCGTCATGCGCATCGCGCTGGCGCTCAAGCAGGTGGGCCCCGTGGTCTTCACCGAGTTCGGGCAGTACTGCTGCTCGGTCGGCGGCACCGCGTGCAAGGGCGGCAAGTGCGATAAGCACGAGTACGGCGACTTCTTCGTCTACAACGTCGCCAACACGGCGGCGCAGTACGACGTCTCGTGGCTGGGCTGGGGCTGGCGCGGAGTCAACCGCGACAACTCGCTGGCGCCGTGCGAGGACGGCATGGCCGAGTGCAACCAGCCCGACATGCGCGACGTCGGCGGCGTGCTGACCGACGGCTCGCGCATGGGCGCCAACTGGGCCAAGGTCTGGGCCGACTACGTCGCCGCCAAGACCATCACCGTCCGCGACGCGGCCCCCAAGGCCTTCACGACCGCCGACTACGAGCCCGAGGGCTTCCTGCCGCGCCCCTGCATCCACAAGGGCTTCAACCTCGGCAACATCTGCGGCTGGGACCTCCGCACCGACGTCCGCACGCTCAAGTCCTCGGACTTCAGCTCGCAGACCATGTGGACGGGCATCCTCCCCGGCCTGCCCCCCACCGGCCACTGCTCGAGCCAGGGCTGCCCGGGCTTCCAGTGCGAGACCTACACGGGCCCCTGCTCGGGCGCCGCCCCCGCCTCCTCGGGCACCCAGCCCGCCTCCACCCCCGCGTCGTCGACCCCGGCGCACTCCTCGGCCTCGGCGTCGACGCCGGCATCGAGACCGGCCGCGGCCTCCTCTGCCCGCAGCGACAAGGCCGACGGCGGGTCGATCGGGAGCTCTGCCGTCGCTGCTGTTGTGCAGTCGGCGGCTGTGGCCGCTGCCTTTGGCTGTGCCGTGGGCCCTCTGTAAGGCCGGTCGCCGCTGGCTCTCGAGCACAGTCGATGAGTGCCCAATATGAAATGCATAGCAAACTCTAACCGAGAAGAAGCGATCTATCGCGCGCTCCCGACAAGTGGAGATCCTCTTCTGCCTCGGGGGTGATCTGCCACCTTACGGGCCTGTGTCTTTTGAGTACCTCTATTGGGTGAATGACTTGATGCAAAAGAGAGGGCGTCATTTACTCCTTATGCCGACCACCCAGAGGAACCGATTGACATACAACAGAAAAGGATACCCTCTCACTGGCGGAAGAGCTGACTCACGTGAGGCCAGCCAGTACTACAGGACCAGCTGCTGGAATTGGAGGCCAGGCACCGCATAGCGAGATTGCACAGCACATCTCTACACACTCGAGGAAGGGGCGTGTGCGTAGTGCGAGTGTTCGCGGAGTGTGCGGGACCCGGCGAGACACTGCCATAGTTGCAAAACACAACACGGAGAATCTGCAGGGTTTTCCAATCAGGGCGACTTTGACGAGTGAGGGCGTGACTGCCACCGCCGCCGCTGCTTGCGCCCTGCTGCTGCACTCAACTTTCCTGTTCCCTCTCAACTGCCGCCTGTCATTGCTTTTGGCTTTGCTGTGGCTGCCTTTAGTGCTCACCAGCAAGCCTTATCCTCTGGTCGTATAAAGGTCACCAACTCAGGTGAGAAGATAGACTACTGGTGTGGTGATCGGAGCGGCTCAGATGACGGTACCTGTGGTCCGGTGTGGCCAGGTAGCGAGAGTCGTCTTCTCAACTGGCGTTGCTGCGCCCATCCTTGGTGTGGTTTTTGAGTACATGTCGTCCTGCTGAGGGGTGTTTGTTCCGCACGGGGTGGCAAGACTTGCACTGCTTGGGGGCCACTACTGGTGTACCCCGCAATTCACTGCATGTAACCCCGCACCACGGGCAGGCTTATTCCTGCACCAGTGCTAGTTCTTTTTATTTTCCCGTTTGTGGGTGGTTTCTCTCTCTTTCATGCCGCCCGCGTCCTCGGGATTGCACGTGGAGCCCAGGCAAAAACTTGGGCGAGCTTGGGGGTCCCCCCATGATTTTCCGCGTTGAGCAGCGAAATGCAGTGCGAGAGAACCGATCGGTTCGGAGTTTCACTACCTAATTCAGCAGCATGAACCTTGCGCGACCAACACAAAGGGGAGACCATCTGCCCTGTGGCCTTGTGAGGAGGGCTGTGATACCCAGCGTCGCCTGTTGGCGCGCACTGCGCACCCCGGATGAAATGGATGAGAAAAGAGACTTCTCCTTTCTGCATTTTCTGTGTTCCCACGACCTCCAAAGGCACCGTCGCTGCTTCTACACACACACCGGTGTTTCTAATCCCTGCTCAGGACCCTCTCGAATCAGCAGCGTCGTTGTGTATTACTGAGCTTCACTTCTCAACATTTGGTAACCAAACATGCATGCCCTCGCCCTCCTCTCTGTCCTCTGCCTGTCCGCCACCGCTGCGGCCGAGACGTGCCTGCAGCCCGCGCCCATCGCGACGAGAGAGTCGCCCGAGGTGGTCGTGGGCCTCACGTCGTCCTCGGCCAGCATCTCGGGCCTCAGCAGCAGGGCCGGCATCACAGCAGCCCTCGCGGCCGCCTCGGCCGTCTCGCGTCTGCGGTTCACGCCGCGGTGGCTCGACGACGCCGGCGACCCCGTGCACAGCGCCGACAACGCGCGCCGGCTGCTCTGCTCGGGCAACCGCAGCGACAACGCGTTCCTGATGACCGCCACTGTGGGGTTGCCGTCGAGCATCAGCGTCCTGCGCGCCATCCGCGATCTCGCGGGGCCCCACGGGACCATGGCGCCGCTCGTCGGGGCGCTGGCGAGCGCGCCCGAGCTGCGGGACGCCGCGCTGACGAGGGGGCCCGACGGGCGCGACTCCGTGGTGAACCTGCGCACCGACGCTGCCTACGAGGCGAGCGTCATCATGGGGTTCCTCAGCCGCGACTTCGACTCGATGAAGCGCGTAGCAGTCGTCGCGCCCAACACGTCCTACGGCCTCCTCTCGACGCAGTTCATCCGCGAGGCCATCGAGTCGCTCGGGGGCAGCCCCTGGGCCGTCGTCATCCTCCCCGCGGACACGTCGGCCAGCGGCGTCCCCGCCATCGTCGACAGGGTCCTGCAGGTGCCCAAGACGGCCGAGAGCGGGTGGAAGTACCCGGCCTCCCTCGTGGTGGCCTCGACGGGGGCGCTGACGGCGCCCATCATCGCCGAGACGGTGGCCCGCGGAGTTCCCGGGGCGACGTACGTGTGCGGGTCCAACCCAGGGCCCAGAGACGTCTACAGCAACCTCAACGACAAGACGCGCACGCGCATGGCTCAGCTTAACTCGCAGATCTACTTCCAGGAGCACGTGCCGCTGCCCAAGGTGGCAAACGGACCGCTCATCAGGTGGGCATTCCGGCACAACAAGCGTTGGCACTTTGTTTCCTTTTTCTCACGGCCCATTTGCGCAGCGAGTTTATGTATTCGATGAACAAGACGGGCGCGGCGGCGCTCGTGGACACGGACGCACTGGAGGGGTACATCGTGGGGCGGCTGCTGGCGATGGCCGCTATCCGGTCTCTGGAGATCTACGGGTGGCCGTTTACGCGGCAGAAGTTCCTCGACACTGTGTTCCGCTCGTACCGCACTTTCGACATGCGCGGCATCGTCTTCGGCCCCTACGGCGACGGCGCGGCGCCCCAGACCGCCGAGGACCGCTGCATGCACGGCATCCACGAGATATACATGGACCGCATGGACCTGGGCAGCGGGGAGCTCATCCAGGAGCCCTCGTCGTCGTACAGGTTCGCGGGCTGCACTGTGCCGAGCTGGAACGACTCCCGCTGGTCACTCGTCGGCTTCTCGCTGGAAGACGGTGGCGAGCGCGGTGTCGTGGACGGCATGGTGCGCCTGGGCCTGTCCTCTGCCCTCGCGGCGGGCAATAGTATGGCCGGGACATCGAACATGATCCTCGACGCGAACTTCAGGGGAAGCACGACGGCAGACAACGTCCGCAGGATGATGGCCTCGCCGGCCCTCGCCGTCGTCGGCCTCAGCGGAGGGTCCGCGCGCGAGGCCGTGCTGGAGATGCAGCGCGAGCACAAGTTCATCCCGATGTTCGGGCCGCTCTCGGGGTCGTCGCTGCTGCGGTTCCCCTTCAGGCGCGAGGTCATCAACCTCGTGCCCCTCGCCCTCCAGGAGATGGACGTCGCCGTCCAGTTCATCCTCAGCACTTCCACCTCCCCCGTCCGCGTCATCGCCGTTGTCTACGACGACACCGACGCCGACCGCGAGTTCCGCGACGCCGTCAAGCGGGCGGCCGAGAGGATCAACCACAACCGGCCCGCGACCCAGACAATCGACGTCTACACGACGTCGTTCGGCGACACTGTCAACGAGTCGATCGCCGCCCCGATGTTGGCGGCAGACGCGTTCGTGTTCGCGGGGCAGTCAACGGCGGCCGCGCAGTTCCTGGCGACGCTGTACGAGGGCGACACGGGGAGCTGGAACAAGACCAAGGTGCTCTGCTCTGAGGTTCACCTCGACCTCCTCCAGAAGGCCCTCGGCGTCATCGAGGCGCCCGCGGGGTCGCTGCGCGGCGTGCACGTGATGCACAGCACACCGCCGCTGCTGATGCTGCCCACGGGCAACGCCATGAGGCAGCAGTATATGGAGTGGGTCTCCAGCGTCGACCGCGGCGAGTCCTCGTTCCGCGGGTTCTTCGTCGGGCTCTTCGTCTCGGCCGTCCTCCGCAGCGCCACGGGCACCGCCCTCGACGCGGGCGCGACCCCAGAGGCCATCGAGGTCACCGCCCAGAGCCTCGTGGACGCCGTCTACCGCAAGAAGATGTTCAGCATCGACAGGCTCACTGTCGGACCCTTTGTCGACAAGTGCGAGCGCGGCACGGGGGAGCGCTGCTGCAACCAGGGCCTCGACGGCGTCTACGTCACGGCCTGGCGCGATGGCACCTTCTCCTACGTGCCCTTCGTGCCCCCGCTGCCCCTGCAGCGCTGCGGCGCAGACTTCGACCCCACCGACTACTCGGCACCGAGGAGCACCGACCGAGAGCTGAGGCTCATTGTCGGCCTCGCTGTGGGCCTCGGGGTGGCCGCCGGGGTGGTCGTCGCGCTGCTGGTGGCGGTCTACGTGCGGTCGCGGCGGGTGCTGTCGTTCCTCAACATCATGCGGCCCGACCTCGAGATCAACGAGTGCCTGGGCAAGGGCCGCTTCGGGGCGCTCCACGTCGGCGACTGGCACGGCACGACAGTCGCCATCCGCGTCATCACCAAGAAGGAGGTGGCCCGCGCGGACCTGGCGGTCATCAAGGAGGAGATCGGGCTGCTGCACAAGCTGCACCACCCCAACCTCCTCATGCTCATGGGCTACTGCGAGACGCCCTCCGAGCTCTACGTCGTCTGCGAGTACATGTCGGGCGGGTCGCTGCGCGAGTACCTCGCCAAGAACCGCGGGCAGCTGAGCGTCTACAGCCTCGTCGCCATGGCCTTTGACGTCGTCAAGGGCATCGCGTACCTCCACGCCTGCAGGCCCGCCATCGTCCACGGCTGCATCTCCACGCGCAGCCTCCTCGTCGACGACAAGCTCTGCACAAAGGTCTCGGACTTCTGGTACAGCAGCGTAGCCCTCGCGGCCCGTACCAAGTACTCCTCGGCTTCGTCTCCCTCGTCGTCGGCCTCGCACGTGGCGGCCCTGCGGAAGCAGCTCGAGTGGGTGGCCCCCGAGCTCGCCAGCGGTCTCGTCAGCCCCGCCACCGACGTCTGGGCCTTCGGCGTCGTCCTCTGGGAGCTCTTCCAGTGCAACGCCAAGCAGGCCGCCCTCCAGGCCGCCGCGGGCGACACGCTGTCGTCGTCGGACGACCCCACGGCCAGCAGGAGCTCGTCGAGCTCGGTCCCCATGAGCCACGTGGCCGCGCAGCATCCCGACCCCGACACGGGCTCAGCGCCCAAGGAGGTGGTGGAGCTGCTGGAGCGGTGCTGGGAGCCACAGCCCGACCAGCGGCCCACCATCTTCCAGGTGCTGCGCCTCTGGCCCTCCACCTTCGCCTCGGTGGGCCAGTTCGACCTGCCCTCGGACCTCAGCCAGGCCCAGGCCACCGACGACACCAGGACCTCGGGCTCGGCCCCGGACGCGGTCCTCCCGGTGCTCATGATGTCGCACAGCGAGGAGCAGGCGACCCGGTCGCTGCACTTTGAGTTCAGGGCCCCGCAGCCGGAGCTGCCCTCGCCCCTCGACGCCTCGGGCCTCGGGACGCCGTCGATGGCGTCGCCGTGCTCGGCATCCGTAACCCCTGGGCTGCAGGCGCAGTGGACTCCAGGCCCGCGGCCACCAGCCGAGGCCAGCGAGATCTCGGCGGAGTTAGGCACTCACGACCCTCTGTAGCCCACGGAACGATGAGCACAGGAGACTTGTGAATGTCGGCATGGATCAACAACAACATACGATTTATGCGCATTGTACATTCATCGGCGAGTGGTGGGGCTGAGTTGGGTCTCCCTGGTCTCTCGGGCAGATGCCCAAATGCCCAGCAGAATGTGTGGATCAGGCAGACAGCACAGAACGAAGTGCCAACGTCCCGCTCAGAATGCTTGAGTGAGGTACCACTGTGAGATGTTGGACACAGAGGGCAGAAGAGGGGACAGGTGGGCACACGGGAGACCTCCTTGATAGCCCGCAACTCTTTGCATGGCGCCGCGGTCTGTGGCCATCACGCTGTGCTGGCCCTGCTGTGACGGCCGGTCTGTCACGCAACGTGCTTGGCGGTGCTGGCGGTGCCCGCTTCTGCAGCCAAGGGGGCCCTGAACTCGTGCTCCCAGGTGTCCTGTAGAGCAGCTCTCAGGTCTTCGCCCCCTCGCATCCACGGGCACCTGATCTCCATATCCGATAAGCGCGCCTGGAGGACCCGCTGCTGTAAGGAGAGTGTGTGCCTTCTCTGTGCTCACCAGGAAGCAGCCGATGGGACGCGTGACTCTGCCCAGGTGGACCCACACGGCAGTGGCCTCTGCGATGGCGTGCTGCAGGCTGTCGTGGCCGAGGGTCTCGCGGGCCACGACCAGCAGAGCTCTTGCGACGTGGCGCAGGAAGAGCATCAGCTGCTTGTGGAGCACCAAGACGTAATCGCAGAAGTGCTCAGGGACGGTGGTTTTCTTGTGGAGAAGCTGGGCGACACAGTTCAGGTAGAGGGTGCTCGACCACTCGCCCGCGAGGAGGGAGCTCCAGGTGACCTGGAACACGCCCTGCGCAGTGGGGTAGTCGCTCCACTGGGGCTCCATGCCCTCGAGTGGGTGGTACCTGGCCAGGACGCAGACAGAGCGCAGCACGTGGCCGTCCACGAGGGCCAGGGGGCTCTGCGACCCCAGGCGCATGTGCTGGCCACTCATCACCGTCACGGCATTGCCCCTCCACTTGCACCAGGGGTCTGCCATTGCCTCCGAAGCTCTGGATACAATTGTGCAGAGGGGTAGTTGAACTGCTTTCTGGGGCGACCCAGCAAAATAATCACGATTCTCGATCGAATCACAGCGACTCGTTAGAGGCCTAGGCCTATAAACAGCTTGGAGCCCGCGGCGCCGGTGTTGTGGCGAGGATTAATTTGCTGGGATAGCACAAATCTATGCATTAACGCCGATCTACGGAATCTCGTCCACCTCGGGCAAAGCCCTCGGCCCGCCCTCGGGTTCATAACAGCCGGGGGGCCTTTGGGGCCTCGGTAAACGTGATTCCATTATCGGCATCAATCAAGAGCTATTGCTCTAGCTTGTGTCCGACTGCTACCATGCCAGAAACAAGCTGCTGCCGAGGGGATACCATGCGATGCAATCCCCAATTGATTGAATCCCAGCCAAGAAGCAAACAGAAAAAGAGAGCAACGCGAGAGAGCAGCATCTTGCGCTTGGTATTTGTATGCCTGTGGTCCTTCCACTCGAGGGTGTCACTGCAGTTCTTCGCAGGATGCAGCAGAGCACTGAGGACGAGGGCTGCGCTGCCCAGGTCATCGCTGCCGCCACGCACCCGCGCCTGGGCCGCGACAGCCCCGCCGCGCTGCTTCCCCAGGACCTCCTGGCTGCCATCGTGAAGCTGGCAGACGGCGAGCACTGCGCCTGCCCTGCATTCGACCACCTCAGCCGCCTCGCGGTTCGAATCCCGCAGCCCGCGGTTATTTGAAAGCCCTCGTCTGAGCTCAATTGCCGCCACTGCGCTGTGCCCAGTGGGAGATGCCCTGGGCCAGCCCGTTCCAGGCCTCTGCGGCACCGGAGGAGCACAGCGGAGGCCTGCTGCAGCGGCTGCGGGGGCTTGTGTGCAGTCGGGAGCAGCGCGAGGGCCCCGCGGAGGGCGGGAGGCCGTGCGAGGGCGTCTGCGTGCTCGTCGCGGTCCTCGCGCAGCTCCGCGGACTGCAGACGCAGCTGCAGCTGGCCAGCGACACCGAAGAGGTCAGTCGGGACCTGCGCGACGAGCGCCTGTGCGGGCAGAGCCTGCGGGTCCTCGTCGAGGAGGTCGGCACGCTCAGCGAGAGCTCCGCGGGGCTCCTGCGGGCCCTCTACCGCTCGCACCGCCGCACCCGCAGCCACCCGTGAGCATCCCCACCTCCCCAGCCCTCTTCCCGCTCTCCCATGTCTGTCGTATGCCGGCTGCTCAGATCGGCCGCGGCACGGGCAGTGTGTGCACTGCGATGCTCGACGAGTGCGCGCAGCAGCACGCGGAGACAGCGCGGGAGCTGGCGCTGCTGATGCTGCGGTTCATTCGTTACAGCGAGGAGCGCCTCTGCAGAGTCTCCCGCATCGGTACCTCCGCGGCCTCTGCGTGCAGGGCGGACTGACAGCCTCCACTGCCCCGCACACAGTGGCCCCGGGGATGCCGGAGGAAGCCATTGCAGAGCATGTGCGGCAACGCCTGTCGCTGCTGGCGCTGATGTACCGTACGGACGCCACGCTCGGCACTCACGCAACTGCGCTCGTTGTATGCCGGGGCGAGGGCCAACTCTCACGGGACGGGCGCCTCGTGGCCACCGCAGATGACTACGACTTGTGGGAGATGGAGCGCATAAGCCCGTTGGCGACGATCTGGGAGGCGGAGCTGAGCGACCTCGGGGCCCTCGAGAGCAGCGTCGAGCTGCTTCAACGCCAGCTCAAATAGCCCCAGCCATGCGCGCTTGGCCGCCTGAGCAGGTCTCGCGGGCAGCTCACTCACCGTACTTCAGTGGGCTAGACGGTTCAAGGCCGTCCATGAGGAGACGGACGAGGGAACCTTCACATTACTGCTGTCATCCTGTCGAACTGCCACATGCAGTTCCTTTCTGTTACATTGAGCTGCAGGCTTGAGCTAATCATGGGTGACCGTGGGCTCCAGTCTGTTGAACGTGTCCGACATTGTCCCAGCCCACCGTCCTTGCCGGCTGCAGGAGCGACCCCAGGCACTGCGCCTGCAGCCCCGGGGTCACCGCGGCCGAGCACGGCGACGCCATCGACGGCGTTTCGAGGCCCGAGGCGTCGAGGGGCGAGGGCAGCTCCGGCTGCGGGGCCCTGAACTCAAAGTGCAGCGACCGCGTGGCCTGCTCCTCGCTGTGCGACATCATGAGCACCGGGAGGACCGTGTCCACGTGCGTCACTCCCGCTTGCCTCATTGCCCAACGAAACTCACTTTTCCCCACAAGGACAGAAATGAGTTGGTGAGAAGCGAACTCCCACCGGATGAGCGACCCGCTGCCGCTGGCCGAAGTTGGCAGGGGCACGTTCTCCTGAAACAATCATTGTATCACACGGCAGTGGCTCAATGACCCCGGTGGGCGATGCGTCCCCTCGCCATTAAAATGCTCTGCGTCCTAGCTCCATTGGCTATCTCTCGCCCCCCGCATGTTTGTTGTGGCCATTCACCTCCCAGTGGAGTTGAACACAGGGCATAGGAAGAATAGGGTTGCATCTGATTAGGCCTCCAACCACTCATCCCGATTGACACACTGCGCCTCACAAGTTGCTCACCCAAGTACTAATGAAGGGAATGAAGACTGAGTGCCCGGCCACTGTGGGCTGGCGTGCTCTGCTGTGTGGTCCTGTTGCTGGTGCGTGTGGTGGCTGTGTGGGTGCGCGTTTTGTCCATGGGGGGAGTGCAGGGGAGTGAGCGGCTCAGGAGACGCCTTCTCTCTGCCGACTACTTGTCCAGCAGCGACCGCGTCTGCGAGTCCTGGAAGAACTCAGCGGCGGGCTGGCCCAGCACCGCCTCGCCCGCCACCACCTCCCTCGGGCCCTCCTCCTCCATCGCAGCCGCCTCCACAGCCCCGGCGTCGTCCTCTGCTCCCGCCGGTGCCTCGCCGGCGGCGGGGGGCAGCGACTTGCGGGGGCCGACGACCAGCTCGGGGGCGCCCTCGTCGTCGTCAAAGTCGCCGTCGGCCGCGTTGATGAGCGAGTAGCTGCCGCGGGCGTCGCGCGGCCTGCGGAGCAGGCGGGCCAGGTAGCCCCTGCGCTTGAGGTACACGACGGCCACGGCGGCGGCGGCGGCCAGCGCGGCGAGCACAAAGACGAGCGTCACGGCGACGGCGACGGCCGAGCTCTTGGTGCAGGCCGGGTACGACTTGTAGCCCGCGGCGCAGCGGTCGCAGACGGCGCCGGCGTAGTTGCGCGGGCACCTGCACTGCTGGGCGGCCTCGGACCAGGCGCCGCCGTTCCTGCAGCGCGAGCAGGCGGGCCAGTCGTAGTAGCCCGCGGCGCAGCTCTTGCAGAAGGCGCCGGCGTAGCCCGCGTAGCAGGCGCAGCCCGCGCGGCCCGTCGACTTGTTGACGGTGCAGGCGCCCAGGGGCACGCAGCTGCCGCTCCTGCGGTTGCAGCCGCACGTGTCCTGCTCGCACGCCGTCGCCGGCACGCAGCGCATGCGGCCCGCGGCGCCCGCGTCCCAGTAGCCGTCGTCGCAGACGCCGCAGTCCATGCCCGCGTAGCCCACGTCGCAGTCGCACGCCCCCGCGCTGTGGTTCCCGTGCGCGTTGCACGCGCTGTCGAACGTCTGGTACACGTTGGTCGACACGTACAGCGCCGCGCTGCCCCCGGCGCCCCCGAGCACCCCCGCCCGCAGCCGCAGCCGGTACGTCGCCGAGTCCCGGATCAGCGCCCCCGCGAACCGCACGTCGAACATCGCGCCCTGCCCGCGCTGGTGCTCCACGCACGCCGCCGGCGCCACCACGTCGGCCTCGCCGCTGCCGCTGCCCTGCAGGAAGAACGCTCGGCACACGGCCGCAGCGCTGCTGCTGCTGCTGCTGCTGCTGCTGTCTGCCGCGCTCCCGCTGTCGACGGCGTAGACGGGCTCGCTGAAGGTGACCCAGAGCACGAGGTCCACGCGCGGGTCGACGCTGGCCGAGCCCGCGGGGAACACGTCGGCCACGTAGGGCGCGCCGCCCTCGGGCAGCAGCTGCAGCTCGTAGGCGAAGGGGTAGCAGAGCGGGGCCAGCGGGTCCACGGGCACCACCGGCGCCGTCACGTTGCCCTGCGCGATCGTCAGCGTGTGGCGCCCGGGCGTCACGCGCGCGGAGGCCTTGGCCGCGAGGCTCGTGCCCCAGGGCGCGTCCAGCGTGCTGCGCCACACGCCCGCCGCCACGGCCCGCGTGCGGTTCTGGGGCCCCGTCTGCCGCGTGACGTCGAGGCCGAACGCCGTCACGAGCGCGTGGAAGCCGTAGTCGACGAGCAGCACCGACGCGCGGTCCACGTCGACCGTCACGCTGTAGGCCGCGCCGCGCGCGATGAGCTGCGGCACGTCGGCGGTGCTCCACGCGCTCTGGTGCGCCTCGGCCACGACGCCCGCGCCGCCCGCGGCCGCCGCCTGCCGCACGCTGCGCGCGGGGTACTCGCGCCCGGCGGCCGTCGCGGGGCACACGAGCTGCTGGCGCGCCCGCACGAGCGGCTCCACGAGCACCTGCAGCGCGAACCGCGGGCACATGGCCGACGCGGGCAGCAGCGGGTAGTCGACGACCACCGCGTACTGCACGGGGCGCCCGCTGCGCTGCGGGCTCACCGCCCACACGGCCGCGTGCTGGCGCGGGCTCGACGACGACGACGAGGCCACGACGTCGCGCCCCGTGTTGGTGTCCACCAGCCGCACGCGCAGCGGCGACCGCGACGTCGTGGCCGACGGCGTGCTGGCGAAGACGCTGACGGCGCTGTCCTCCACGAGCGTCAGGACCATCTCGTCGCTGCTGCGCCCGCGGGGTATCGCCAGCGCCTCTGCGTACATGCGCAGCGAGCCGCTGCCCGTCAGGGGCCCGCCGTAGAGCACGCTGCCGCCGTCGGCGCGGTTCAGGTCCCACGGCACGACGCCCAGCATCGAGCACTCGCCGCCCGCAGAGTTGTTGCGCGACAGCATCAGCGACACGCTGTAGGGCGTGCAGCGCGCCAGCGTCGCGCTCGAGAACGGCGCGGGCGACCGCGGGGCGCTGACGACGAGCGTGTGGTCGCCCGCGGGCAGAGACGTGAACAGCTCGTGCGTGTTGGCCGTCGTCGTGCCCGCCACGACCACGCCGTCTGCGCGCTTGACGCTCAGCGCCACGCGGCCGTAGAGGAAGTCGTAGCCCGTGCGCGCGAACAGCACCGCAGGCTTCTCTAGCTTCAGCGCCAGCGTCTTGCTCTGCAGGTGGGCCAACGCATTCCATCAGCACTGCAATGAAAGACACAAGACACAAAGGGGACAGGGCTACGCACGTAGGGATCGGTGGCGAAGAGGTCTGCCCAGCTGATGGAGCGCGTGTTGCTCGTGTACGAGTAGTAGCCGTACTGGTCGGGGGCGATCGAGGGCGGCGGCGTCGTCTGGCACGTCTGGCCCCCGGGGATCGCCCGGGCGTCGGCCTCGGCGTCAAAGACGCCCGCGATGGCCAGCTCCACGGCGACGGGGACGCCGACGGCCGGCGACGGCACAAACGGCGACGACTGGCGCAGCGCGACGCCCAGCGAGTAGGCGCCGGCGTCGAGCCTCGCGTAGACCTCGATGGCGTCCTGGCCGCCCGAGGTGGCGACCTTGGCGCCGGTCCTGTCGTAGACGGCGAGCTCGACGTCGCTGCCCGAGAGCGGCGTGCCGCCCGAGACCGTCGCCAGCGCGTGGACGAGCGACGAGCCGTAGAGCGTGAAGGCCGTGCGGTCCTCGCGCGAGCGGTGGCGCCAGAGCGAGTACGTGTCGGCGACGTGGACCCACGGCAGCCCCGAGGCGCCGGCGTTGCCGCCCTGCAGGTACGCGAGCGAGTCGAGCGAGCGCGGCAGGCGCGCCTGCTCGTTGGTGTAGCCGCTGCCCTGCGCGGCCACCGCGAGGCTGAACGAGAAGCGCGCGCAGCCCAGGACCATGTCGAGCGGCGCCGCGGGCTCGTAGGCGTAGAGCTCGTACTTGCCGGGCGTCAGGCCGCTGACCGCGAGGCTGTGCCTGTTGATCTCGGACGAGCCGTACCACCAGCGGTCCGCGCCGCCGCCGCTGCCGACGCCGCGCAGGCGCAGCGCCACGTGGCTCGTCGCAAAGTCCGACGTCGTCTGCGCGTAGACGTCTGCCGGCGCCGTCACGGCGAAGGGCATCACGTACTCGCGCGCGGCGCCCTGGCGCTGCTGGAAGTAGAGCTCCTCGCCCGTGTGCGCGCTGAAGTACTCGTAGCCCGCGTCGCCGGGCAGCTGCGCGCCCTTGGGCACCTGCGGGGGCCAGTGGTCGCCGCCGGCCCTGCACGTCTCGGGCAGCGCCTCGGGGCGCACAGCAGCGACCTGCATGCGGTACGTCGGGCACTCGGGGAGGTCGGCGCTGGCGCGGTCCCAGACCCAGTACTGGACCTCGAGCGCGTAGCGGCCCGGCTGCAGGTCGGCGAGCAGCGTCTCCTCGGCGAAGATCTTGTTGCCGCCCGTCGCCACCGCGCGGCCCGTCGCCAGGTCGACGACGCGCAGGTCGATGTCCACGTCGTCGTTGGGCTCGACGTAGGCGCGGAAGACGCGGCGCTGCGCCAGCGTGAAGGGGATCGTGTCGGTCGAGCGCACAAAGGCCGTCAGCGGCACGCGCAGGTCCTGCTCGGCAAAGTGGATGAGGCCGTCGGGCTGCAGGAAGCGCTGGCTGTCGAACGTCACCGGCGGCGCGTGGCCCGTCAGCAGGCAGAACGTCGCGGGCTCGGCCACGTCGGGCAGCAGCCGCAGCAGGAAGTTGAACGCCGAGCACGCGTTGCGCACGGGCACCGGCGTGCCGGCCTGGACCGTGACGGCCAGCGTGTAGGACCCGGGCTCGAGCAGGCGCGAGATGTACTGCGAGTTGTACGAGACGTCGCCGACGGCCACGAGGCGCTGCTGCTGGTCCTGCGCCCCGTCGACCTGCTGGTAGAGCTCCAGGCCCAGCGCGGTCAGCGGGAAGTCCGAGAGGACGCCCGTGTAGAGCACGCCGCGCTCGGCGATGGCGAACGAGTACTGCGCCACGCGCTGGTCGGGCCGCGCGCGGTCCCACCAGACGACAAACGAGGGGAACGACTGGTTCGAGCCCGTGGGGCCGAAGGTGTAGGGCATGACGATGTTGCCGAGGTTGGGCACGACGTCGCGCTGGGGCAGCCCCGCGCAGGGGTCGACCAGCGAGGACGTCGGGCGGATCGCGAGCTCGACGCCGGCCAGCACGCAGCCGTCGGCGGCGCCCTCGGGCGGCTGCACCGTCAGGTTGTAGCGCCCGATCGGCAGCGTCGCGTAGACGTGGCGCGCGAGCGGCGCGACGACCTGGCCCGTCGTCTCGCTCTTGAGCGAGAAGCGCGTGCCGTCGGTGGCCAGCACGCGCAGCAGGCTCTCGCGGGCGGCCGTGAAGCCGACGTAGCCCGTGCCCGTCACCACAAAGTCGTCGTGTATGTGCACCTCGCCGGCGGCGCTCAGGTAGCCCGGCAGGTTCAGCGTCGCCGGCAGCTCGGCCGCGTCGGGGCAGTTGAAGAGCGTGCTCGTCGCGTTGGTCCAGCGCAGCGCCATCGTGAACTCGAACGGCGCGCAGGGCGCCAGCGAGGCGTTCTGCGGCGCGGCCTCGTAGATGTGCAGCGCGTAGCTGCCCGGGACCAGGATGCGCTCAAAGTAGTTGGTGTTGACGCTGTTCTCGCCGCTCGTGCAGCGCGTCGCCGTCTGCGGCACGAACCCGCCGGTCCGCGGGCACGCGTCGGGCGCCGACGTGCTGTTGCGCAGGCGCTCGAGCAGCAGGACGACCTGCCCCGTGCGGTACCGGAACGCCGCGCGCGCGCTCAGCACGGCCAGCTTGCCGGGCCTGTCGGCGACCGTGAAGGTCGTGTTCCAGATGTACCGCCTGTTGATGACCGACGGCCGCTGAGACGGCTCCCACGCGACGGGCGCCGCGCTGAAGTTGGTCCCCGCGTCGTACGTGAAGTCCTCCGAGATGACCGCCCCGCGCGCAAACGGCGCCGGCAGCTTGCCCGTGCAGGCCTGCGGGCCCTTCCACGCGTCGACGGCGGCCAGCACGTCGCGGACGCCCGTCACCGAGAGCTCCATCGAGAACGTGTCGCAGGCGGTGACGACGCTCTTGTCCCAGGCCCAGTAGCGCAGGCGCATGACGTAGCGCGCCGGGTTGGCCGCGGTGCCGCCGGGCAGCACGAGGTAGAGCGACTCGTCGCCGTAGAACGAGATGCGGTAGTCGACGACCTTGGTGGGCAGCCCCGTCACGGCGTCGGCCTCGTAGAGCCAGAGGTCCACGTCGACGCGGTGCGGCTCGATGTAGGCGCGGAAGACACTCTGCTCGGCCAGCGCGAACTTGACGTCGGTGTAGGCGCTCGAGAGCTCGGCGTGGAACTCGCCCGAGAGGTGCACGCGGCCGCGCCAGCCGAGGTACGCCACCGTGTTGAGGTCGCGCGGCAGCGGGCGCGCCGTGCACGCGGCGGTGCTCCCCGAGTCGTCGACGGGCGCGCAGGCCGGGTAGCCCGCGTAGCCGCGCGCGCAGGCGTTGCAGTAGCTCGAGCCGCTGCTGGCGTAGCCCGCGTCGCAGGCGCAGACGACGTAGCCGAGGTTGTCGGTGCAGGTGCCGTGGCCCGAGCAGCTGGCGGGTCTGCAGATCTCGTTGGCGACGCAGCTGAGCCCGGCGAGGTGGTAGCCGGCCTTGCACGACATGCAGTCGCTGCCGGCCCAGGGGTCGACGCAGCGGCAGTAGACGCACTGGCCCTCGGGGCCCGGGAACGAGCACGTGCCGTGGGACGAGCAGTTGCAGTCGACGACCGAGTAGGTGTTGCGCACGTAGCCGCCGGGGCGCGTGAAGTGCACGTTGCCCGCGGCCAGGAACTTGTCCGCGTCGAGCTCGAGCGTGTACGTGGCGCCGAGCTGCAGCACCGCCTTGCTGAAGACCATCTTGAGCGCCGTGCCCCCCGACAGCAGCACGGCCGACGACGGCAGGTGCGCCTGCCCGCCCGCCGACGAGCGCAGCAGCGCGGCCCGCGAGGTCGTGAGGAACGAGAGCGCGTCGGGCGCGATGTTGATGGGCGGGACGTTGAAGCGCGCGGTGAGCACGAGGTCGTCGCAGGGCTCGAGGCGGCTGAGCGTCGCGGGGTCGACGCCCGTGACGACGGGGGACGTGGTGTCGGCGGTGGTGCTGACGCTGACGGTCATGCCGAAGTACTGGCACCAGGCGGCGCCGAGGCTCATGTTGTAGAGGCGCTTGCGGTCGAGGCTCTCCTCGAGGTTCAGCAGGTAGACGCCGGGCGCCACGCGCGAGGCCTCGAGCGCGTTCTCGAAGTTGAGCCGCGCGTTGCGGTTGTCCGTGCCGTCGCTGACGCCCGTCGCGACGACGGCGCCCGTCGACTCGGTGACGAGCGTGAGCCGCAGGTCGTTGGTCAGGAAGTCGAACTGCGCCGACGCCAGCACGCGCGCCTCGGCCTGGATCGTCAGGCGCATGCTGTACTTGAAGCGCGACCACGTCGTGTGCGCCTCGACAAACTGCTGCGTCAGGACGAAGCGGTCCGACGACGTCTGGTAGTTGGTCGCCGCGGCCACGACGGCGCTCGCCGGCGGCACGCGCTCCGTCTCGGGCGGCAGCGTCGCGGGGCAGAGCAGCTCGGCGGCGACGGCCTCGCGCGTGGCGAGCTCGAACTCAAAGTGGTAGTAGTTGCAGGCCGCGGGGTCCTGGCGGAACGCGTAGACCTTGAGGTCGTACGTCTCGCGGGGCTCGAGGTACCAGATGGCGCTCTCGTGGTCGCCCATGCCGAGGCTGCTGTAGACGAGGCTCGACGTGTCGTTGCGCGCGCGGTAGAGGTAGAAGTCGAGGTCGTTGGGCTTGGGCGCCAGCGCGAACACGCGCACGTAGCTCGGCCGCGGCGCCCGGAAGCGCACCCAGCGCGTCCTGTCGGCGCCCTGCGTGCTCAGGAAGAACCCCGTGCCGAACATGCGGATCGTGCCGTCGCTCCGCTGCGGGCCGCCGTAGGGCTTGCTGCCGCCGTCGGCCGTCCGCAGGTCCTCGGGCAGCGTCTGCACGCGCAGGCACTGGTCCTGCGTCGGCCGCGCGCTCAGGTCGACGAGGTACGAGAGGTCGTACTCGCCGCACTGGACCTCTGCCGGCACCGCGTCGCCCATCGTCGTCGCGATGTCGCGCAGCAGCAGGTCGTAGCGCCCCGCGGGCACGAACTCGTCGATCCACAGGCGGTTGTGGCCCGCAGACGAGAGCACCGTCACCGGCACGTCGACGAGCCCGCCGCTGCTGGTCCCCACGAGCCGCAGCGGCAGCCCGGCGCTCCCGAACTCGAACTGCAGGTCGGCCTGGAAGCGCGCCTGCGACGGCACCACAAACGAGATGGTCTTGTTGAGGCGCGCGGCCGGCGTCCGCGTGGAGCCGACGGACCAGCGGTAGCGCCCCTCGGCCGTCGCGTTGACGCGGCCGGGCGACGGCGGCGTGTCCGAGGCGCAGGCCTGCGTGACGTCGCTCATGCCGGCGTAGTAGGACGTGGGCGCGACGACCATCTGCAGCGGGTACGAGGGGCACGTGGACGCGTCGGGCATGCCCGTGGCCGTGCCGTAGTACATAAAGGCCAGCGTGTACTGGCCCGGCTGCAGGACGCCGTACATCATCTCCTCGCTGACGCCGATGACGCGGTTGACCAGCGCCCCGGGCTGGGCCACGGTGCCGCGGCGCAGCCAGACGTCGACGTCGAGGTAGCTGATGGCGGGGATGTAGATGCGGTAGAGCGAGGCGGCCGTGACGGTGAACTCGGTGTCGTCCCTGCGCGCGGCGATGTTGGCCAGCACGCGCCGGAACACGTGGACGCGCTGCCCGCTCAGCGCGTGGATGCCCGCGGGCCCGTTGAGGCTGCGCGCCAGCGGCACCCCCGCGCACGTCGCGTAGAGCGCCGGGTCGACGGCCGCCGCCGCGCGCTCGACGCCGGCGACGAGGCGGAACTTGACGCAGGCGGCCGACAGCTCGCGCGGCAGCTCCGCGGGGTCCAGCACCTCGCTGACGCGCAGCGAGTACGTGCCGGGCTCCAGCGTCAGCGCCGAGAGCGCCGTCTCGCTGTAGTCGTAGGCGCCGTGCTGCGGGGCCAGCGACGTGCCGTCGGCGCTCTGCAGGCGCAGCGCGAGGTGCGTCGCCAGGAAGCTCGACGTGATGTACGCCCGGAACAGCGACCGCTCCCGCAGCGTGAAGTTGCCCACAAACTCCACCCCGCGCGTCACGCGCGGCGCGTAGAACGTGTCGTCGACGATCACGCGCCCCTCGGCGGGGTACGTCGCGGGGCTGCCCGCGCAAACGCCGCATCAACTGTCAGTGACTCAACGCAGGCAACACCACAATTCCCGGAATTGCAGTGACTCAACGCAGGCAAACGGCCACACCCCCCACACTCTCCGCGCAAACGCCGCACCAACCGTCAGCGCTCCGGAGCGGGCGGAAACCCCGTGACTCAACGCAGGCAAACGGGCACCCCCCAAGCCCCTAACACGCTGGCAGCGGGCGTACAAGAGAGGGTTCGGCAGGAGCTTCGAGGAGGAGCACGAGGGGACCGCGGGCAGCGGCCAGGGCTCGACGGCGAGCTGCGGGTTGAAGGTGAAGCACGGGGGGTCGTCGGTGGTGACGGTCCAGTGGAAGAAGCGGAACTCAGCCGTGTAGTTGACGCCGGCGTCGAGCACGGCCACGATCGTCTCGTCGCCGTCGAAGGACAGCGAGTGGTCGATGCGCGTGTCGCCGCGCCAGAGGTGCACGTCGATGTCGAGGTGGTGCCGCGGCACAAAGAGGCGCAGCAGCGAGCGCACGCGGGGCGCCAGGGCCGTGTAGCTGGCCCACTTGGTGCCCACCTTGCGCGGCACGTTGAACTCGCCGGCCACGTGCACGCCGTCGCTGCCCCCAGCAGCTCGCCGGCGCCGAGGTCCGCGGGGAAGAGCCTCCGCGTGCACAGGCGGTCGGCGTCCGTGAGCGACGCGGCCTCGGCGAGGTCGATCTCGAGGCCGTAGAACGCGCAGGACGGGAACCCCGCGATGGCGCCGCCGCTGGCGGGCACCTGCGTGGCCGGCGTCAGCACGGCGAGCGTGTAGTTGACCCCGGGCCGCAGCGCCGTCACGATCGCGTGCGCGTCGCGCTCGTGCGCGGCGAAGACCGTCTTGGCGCCCGCGCGCAGGGCCAGCGTCATGTCGCCCAGCAGCGCGTTGGCCGTCACGCGCGCGACGAGCCGCGACTCGGCGCGGACGCTGAAGCGGACGCTCGAGACGGTGCGCTGGGCCCAGTTGCTCATGAGCTGCACGTAGCGCCCGCGCAGGCTCTGCGGCGCCCCCGTCGCCAGCGGCGAGAGGTCCGGCGCCGACTGCGCGGCCGACGCGCACTGCTCAAAGGCGCGCGGCTGCGGGCTCGCGAGGACCGCAGAGACCTCGAGCGAGAAGGTCTCGCAGAAGACGTAGGTCGTCGTGCCAAAGTACTTGATCTCGAGCGAGTACGTGCCGGCCTGCAGGGCCACGGCGATGCCGTCGGGCTGGCCGACGGTGCGGTACGAGTAGGCGACCGTCCGCCCGCCGCTGTCGACGAGCTTCAGGTCGATGTCGACGCGGTGCGCCGGCACGTAGGCGCGGAACAGCACCGGGCGCTCGACCGTCAGCGGCACCGCGTGCGCCGTCGTCTTGAGGTCCATCAGCACGTCGCGCTTGTAGTAGAACGGCGTCGCCGGCGTCGTCGTCGCGGTCGCGCCCAGCGTCAGGCCCTCGGGGAACGGCACGCCGCGCACGCACGTCAGCAAGTCCTCGCGCGTGCGCAGCGGGACCATGTCGACGTCGAGCGAGAAGGGGACGCAGGCGGCGACGGCCTGGTCCGACTGGCCGGCGGGCTGGTAGAGCCACAGCGCGTAGTCGCCCGGCGGTATCATCACCTTGACCTGCTCGGCGTTCTTGTGCGGGTGCACGCCCAGCGTGCAGTTGCCCGCCGCCACGCACGCGGCCAGAGCCGACGGCGCCCGCGAGCCCGACGGCGAGTTCCACGCCAGGACCAGGCCCAGGTATCTGCCAAAAGATATTTTCCCCCGCTCGCGTCAGAGATATTTTCGTCCCTGGAATTGCCGGCTGTTGCCCGTCTGGGGCACAGCGGGCGTTGCGGAAATCTTTGAATCACGGGAAATCTCGAGGGGAAATGCGCGTCAATGACGGCAGAAATAAGCCCCGGGGGAGGTCTGAAGAGGCAGCAGCGCACCCGCCGGTGGGGAAGTGGAAGCCCAGCTTGGCGTCGAGCTCGTAGGCGCGCACGGCGGTCTCGCCCGAGGGCGCGGGGACGGTGAAGTACCACGCCTTGAAGAACTTGGTGTCGCTGGTGGCCCTGACGTTGAAAGTCGCATCGCCGGCCGACGCCGACGTGTAGTGCACCTCGGACCCCGTGCGCAGCGGCGTGAAGTCGGGCGCGGGGTACTGCTCGGCCGAGGGGCACGGCGCGTCGCGCGAGCGGGCGTCCTGCCGCGAGCGCGGGACCAGCGACCCCTCGAGCGAGACGCGCGTGCAGGTCGTCGCGGAGCTCGAGACGTAGGTGAAGGCCAGGCGCAGCTTGTAGGTGCCCTGCTGCAGCGTGCCGGCCAGCTGCCTGTCGGGGTTGGCCGTGTCGGCCCTCTGTATGGGGAACCGGGAAGCGTGAGAGAAAAGCGGGAAACAGCCATGACTCAACGCAGGGCAAAACGGGGAAACAACGCCCAAGGCCGAGTGCGGAGTGGGCGGTGGGGGGATAGCGCGGGCGCCCACCATTATGATGTTGCCGTTGTGGTCGAGCACCGTCGCGTCGACGCCCGTGGACTTGGGGAACACATCACCGACGTGGAACCTGCGCGCGGCGTGGGGTGGTGGTGGTGGCGCCGGCGGCGTGAAGTGAGCCGATGGGGTGGGAGGGAGCACACACAACAAAAAAAGCCACATCAACAGCGCCCCCAATCCCTTTGTTGTGGGGATCCCCAGGGCTGGGAGGGCTGGGAGAGGGGGCGCGCACCGGGCGAGGGTGTGCTCGGCGAGGACGAAGGAGATGTCGTGGGTGCGGCGCGTGAAGTCGATGTAGAAGGCGCCCTGGAAGTGCGTCTCGCCCTTGAAGCCGAGGTAGGCCAGCGTCCCCAGGTCCCGCGGCGCCGCCTCGTAGGGGCACGCGTCCGTGGCCCGCGCGCAGCCCAGCAGCAGCGGCGAGAGCAGCAGCAGCAGCGGCAGTAGGCGCATACGTGTCGTGTCGCGTCGCGTCGTTGCGGAGATGCGACAAGAGAGATTGTTTCCCTCCCGACCGACCGGCGAGGAGTCGGAGGCGAGAATGCGATGTGACAAGCGAAAGAGAAGCGGCGGAAGATACGCCGAGAACACACACACGGCTGGGAGAGGTGCGGTGTGAGCGCGTGAGCGCGTGTGTGGGCGTGTGGGGAGGAATAGAGAAATGCTAGATATGTCGGCAGGCTCGAGGGACCACACCCACACCCCACACCTAAAATAGACCGCACGATCTACGTAATCAGCCCGAAATCTCGCTAGCAGCGTTGGAGACCCCTCATCGCTAAAATAACGGCCAAGTCGCACCTGCTTGGAACCCGAACATCGGTGCAGCTACTGGTCCCTTTCCTCCGCTCTCTGTCACTGCAACAAAGGCACCACAGAAGGCCCAACTCCGAAACCTGCCACCATAACACCAAATTCACACCCACAATAAACCCACTTACTCACCCGATTTCTGGCAAGTCAGAAAATGAAAAGAGGTCCAAAATTGCATTTTTATTTACTAATGGGTCTCCTGTAGAGGTATTATGACTGAGCTATTTGGAGTTTCACCACAGTATCCCGGGATGATAGAAATATCTCATTACCCCTCGGCCTGTTTTTTTTGCAGACATTGGATTTCCCGCGAGAGTCTTTTTTCTCCCCCGATGGATNGCGAAAATAACGGCCGAATCGCACTTGCCTGGAACCCGAACCTTAGTGCAGCTACTGGTCCCTTTCCCTTCCGCTTTCTGTCACTCTCGCAAGGCATCACCGAAGGCCCAACTCCGAAACCTGCCACCATAACCCCAAATTCACACCCCCAATCTCTCACCCGATTTTTGGTAAGTCAGAAAATGAAAAGAGTTACAAAATTGCAAAAAAAATGGGTGCCCAGTCAGAGGGCCGAGGGGTAACGAGATTTTTCTATCATCCCGTAATACTGTGGTGATACTACAATAGCCCAGTCATCCGGATATGTGGCTTTTGTACTACAACCGACACAAACCCTGCATACCTTATGAATCATGATATCTGAGCTCTCTCTTCCCTCTTCAATCCAAGAAAGCAGGTGACTGCAAAAGTAGCATCTCTAAGTCACCTTCAGTTGTGTGCTAAGACCAGTTTGAGAGCATGGTGCAGATCTTGTAGATGTTGTGGCTGATTGTCTTCAGATCAATATTGGTGTGAAATGACGCCATACTCTGCTTGATTTGGAAGCACAGATTAGGATTCGGATTTTCAGTTGTTTTTCAGTGTGTTATCGATGCACAGTTAGTTATGCCTGATCTCTGAGTATATCATGCCTCCTTTCTTTGTGGGCCAGTACATGCACTGCTGTGTGTCTGTTAATGTTGAAGAAATAATCTTCATGAAGTCATTTCTGTTGCTCTGAGTCATTGGATTGCATGTGACATATTCGACACCCTGTTCTAAGAGCCTGCAGAGACTCCAATAATGCCTTGGAGCTCTCTTGTCTCACTATGGGTGAAAAAGGGAACTGACAATTTATTTGTTCTTTCTGTAATACCAAACACTCAAATCACTCACCTCACATGTAACTGACTTTTGCTTAGCATAGTACTGTTTGGCTGATCTGAGACCAGCCAGCACTACATACAGTGGGGAATAACATAAATTTGGGAGGAACTATTCCATGAAAACGAGCAGAACAACTCTGTTGGCCAGGCATCTCTGTTGTTCTTCTGCTGGTACTCACATGGCCGTGCTGTCACAGATGTGGTTGATATGACACGAAGTGGAGTGGAGGCAGTGAAGGCATGTAGGGGCCGAGGGCAGGGGCCCACAGGGCCCACTGAGGGCAGCACACCTGCACTGGGGGACCCACTGGCCTCTTCCACCAGAAGGCGCTGCCCTGGGCCAGGGCCCCTCAGCTCTTACACGTACAGGAGTAGTGGGGGGCAATGGGAGCAGAGTGCACCAGTGCAGGCCAGTGTGCTTCTCAGTTGCCCTCTGCCCCCCACCACTCCTGCTCTTGCAAAGTGGCACACCAGCATGTTGTTGTACCCAGCAATGAAGGCTTTGTGGGCCCTTGGCAGTCACAAATATGACCATAACACACCATTCCCAGGGCAGACTGCAGGTGTGCCCCACGGCACCCCACTTGCCACATTACCATGTGTGACAATGTGATGGCCCTGAGGGCCACGGCCCACCACAGCATCACTGCCTGCCTCAAGACAGCTGAGGAATGTTGGGCATCAGCACCAGTGGAAGGTGAGACAGTTGCAGGGCACTGAGTTGGAAGAAGCCTCCTGATGGCTGATCCTGGGGTGTCATACTTGCTTGTCATGAATGGAGCTGACATGCAGAGAGGGCATAATGAATCAACGTTAATCACAGCATACACTTCATGGGCTGTTGGTATTCTCTCACCAACACACTTGGTTGGAAATGGCAGACCTCTGGTGCAAGTGGAGGAGCAACACCGTGGCAGTGATGAGTGGCCAGCACATGCGCCTGGGGTCCCAGAGCCCCCTGGCCCTCATGGACGGCCACGTGCTGCACTCTGTCTGCGTTCTTGCCAGGCACCATCCACTTGAGGGCATGGAGCCCCAGTGAAGCGACTACTCCATCGTGCCTCTGGTGTTCCAGGTCACCTGGAGCTCCCTCCTCTCGTGCAAGTGGTCGATCATGCTCTACATGTGCTGTGTTGACAAGCTCGTCTACAAGGATACCCACCTGAAGCTCCTCGATTACGTCTTGGTGCTCCACAAGCAGCTGATGCTCTTCCTGCACCATGTCGCAAAAGCTCTGCTAGCCGTGGCCTGCGAGACCCTCGGCTACAGCAGCCTGCAGCATGCCATCGCAGAGGCCACTGCCATGTGGGTGCACCTGGGCAGAGTCACACACCCCATCCACTGCTTCCTGGTGAGCACAGAGAAGACACACTCTCCTTACAGCAGTGGGTCCTCCAGATGTGCTTCTCGGAACTGAAAGGCATGAGCCCATCGATGTGATGGGACGAAGACCTCAGAGCTGCTCTACAGGATATCTGGGAGCACGAGTTCAGGGCCCCCTTGGCTGCAGAAGCGGGCACCGCCAGCACTGAGCAGCACGTTGCGTGACAGATGACCAGCTGTCACAGCTCAGCCCATACAGTGTGATGGCCACAGGTCACTGCGCCATGCAAATAGAGCGGGCTATCAAGGAGGTCTCCCGTGTGCCCTACTGGTGTGATGTTAGGGAGATCTCCACCTCTCCTGCCCTATCTGTCCAACTTATCACAGTTACCTCACTCAAGCAATCTGAACAGGACGTTGGCACTTCGCTCTATGCTGTCTGCCTGCCTACACATTCTGCTGGGCATTTGGGCATCGGCCCGAGAGACCAGGGAGACCAAGCTCAGCTCCACCACTCGCCAATCAATGCAAAACAATCTTATGTTGTGATGATCCATGCCGACGTCTACTGTGCTCACCCTTCAGTGGGCTACACAGGGCCGTAGTGCCTACTCTGCCACGATCTCGCTGCCCTCTGCTGGTGGCTGCAGGCCCGGAGCTCACTGCGCCTGCAGCCCCGGGGTCACCGCGGCCGAGCACGGTGACGCCATTGACGGTGTCTCGAGGCCCTAGGCAAGGGCAGCTCCTGCTGCGGAGCCCTGAACTCAAAGTGCAGCGACCACATGGCCTGCTCCTCGCTGTGCGAGATAGTCGCGCAGCGACCCACCTGGCATGTATTCGCAGACGACAAACGTCTCGCAGTGCCCATGAGCATGAGGAGGTTGGGGTGGTGCAGCTTGTGCAGCAGCCCGATCTCTGCCTTGATGACTGCCAGGTCTGCGCACGACACCTCCTTCTTGGTGATGGCGTGGATGGCGATGGCGGTGCCATGCCAGTCACCAACGTGGAGCGCCCCGAAGCGGCCCTAGCCCACACACTCGTTGATCTCGAGGTCGGGCCGCATGATGTTGAGGAACGACAGCACGTGCTGCGACCGCATGTAGACCACCGCCAGCAGCGCCACGACCAGCATGGCGGCCACTCTGAGGCCCACCGCGAGGCTGACAATGAGCTTCATTGCTGTCGCCCTTCTCGGTGCCGAGTAGTCAGTGGGGTCGAAGTCGGCGCCGCAGCACTGCAGCGGCAGCGGGGGCACGAGAGGCACGTAGGAGAAGGTGCCGTCGCGCCAGGCCGTGACGAAGACACTGTCGAGGCCCTGGTTGCAGCAGCGGGTGCCGGAGCCGCGCTCACACTTGTAGGCAAAGGGCCCGACAGGTCGATGTGGACCTCAGAGCAGAGCACCTTGGTCTTGTTCCAACTCCTCGCATCGGCCTCGTGCAGCGTCGCCAGGAACTGCGCAGCTGCCATCGACTGCCCTGTGAACACGAACGCTTCGGCTGACAGCACAGGAACAGCGATTGACTCATTGACAATGCCACCCAACGACTACATGAAAACGTTGATCACCTCGGCCCTTGGCCTGTTGGCGTTGATCCTCTTGGCCGCCCGCTCGACGGCATCGTGGAACTCGCGGTCGGCGTCGGTGTGCTCATAGACAACGGCGATGACGCACACGGGAGAGGCGGAGGCGCTGAGGACGAACTGGACGGCGACGTCCATCTCCTGGAGGGCCAGGGGGACGAGGTTGATGACCTCGCCGACGTGAACCACATGTGGTTTGTCCCGGAGCCCGCGAGGTTCACGCAGTCGGGTAACGAGCACAGCATCTGGGCAGCGGCCTACGAGGCAGGCCGACGGCAAGCACTTCCCCATGTCATGGGTGCTTGATGACTGGAGCTTACCGGGCATCGATGTCACAGTCTACTACCTCGCAGACTGAGGCCCCTGCGGTTGACGCCCTCTCCTCTCTCTGTGCGAGACAGACAAGAACCACGTTACTGCATCAGTTGCTTGACCTCTGCGGGACACCAATCCTGTGATCTCTCTCTCTCTTCCTCCCTCTTGAGCGCATGCAGCAGCGGCACGCAGCTGGTCAAGTAGGCACAGTCAGTTCTGCGTGGGGTTGACAGTCTCGTAGCGCACCCCGGCCTTATGGCAGTCCGCCAGGAAGTGCTCGATCAGGCCCACTGACAGGGGGCCCATGCAGGCCTCATACCAGCGGCCGACGAAGCGCATGCCAGCATGGGGCCCACCCTTATGCAACGTCTGTTTCAGAGGTGGGGGTAATCAGAGGCCCAGGGGGGTCACCCAGAGCTGGTGCCCTGTGAATGGGACCCGTGCTGGGCCCACTATGCAGTGGAGGCACAGCCCGTGTGGTGCCCACCAGAGCACAACCGTTCGCCCATCAGAAGGGAGGGCCCACTGCTGCCACGGAGGCCCGTGTGCCACGGGACCACACGAAGTCCACTGTCTGGCTCCACAGGCCACCCGGCGGGAAGAGCCACAGCACGTACTGTGGAGAAAAATCGCAGGCGAAGAGGTCCTGCCCCATAGTGTCGGGGTGTGGTGACCAGAAGCGCAAGATGAAGCACTGTGTGCGCCTTGACTCTGCTGGAAGCATCTACAGCAGTAGCACCTCATAGCAGACAAAGGTCTCCAAGAGAGCACAGAGAAGGTCAAAGGCCCTTGAGAGCAAGAAGGGGGGTGACAGCGGGGATCGGATGATGGCAAGAGAGAACGAGGGTGATTTTGTTGTTTTGTTGGCTAAATACCCTGGCACTGTGCAATCTCCCGAGTACCTGCTATGAGGTGCGACTCATCCTTCGGAGATGACCTGCACGTCGGGACGCGGCAAACAGAGGAGCCACTAACCTCTTTATTTTGATGTGTCTCTTATCCAGGGTACAGGCTCTGTGTTTCTGGGCGGCGTCGTTGCGACGTCACTGACCAGAGAAGAGGAAACCGTTGGATATCCATCTAGAGCTTCGAGAGGGATCCCGCGTTGACTCCTGGATAAAAAATCCGCAGCGCCCATCGTCTCTTCACAGAACAACATACACACTTCATGGGCTGTTGGTGTTCTCTCACCAACACGCTTGGCTAGAATCCCGATGTATGGGCTTGCCGATGTGTAATCGCCCGTGATTTAGTATTCAATTGTCATTGAATGGGACGCTTCTGTTCTCTGGACTCACGGTGTCGATTCTCCTGGATCTGAACCTGCATCTAGGCTCTCTTGAGTAGCCTGAGGGTCGGCGAGCAGAAGCTCTCCAGTAGCAGGCTTCCGTCCTCGTACTCGAGCGCTCCTGCATTGCCGACGACAGTCCCACTCGCGTCCTCCAGCACTCTGACAATGTCCCCATCCTCTGTGACCTCCCAGACTGCCATCACAACTCCGTCAGCACTCGTGGAATCGGCTCAGTGTGACTTACGCATCGCATGGTCCTTGACAACCGCCTGGATCAGGCCGATGGGCAGCACCGCCAGGAGACGACGCACGGCAGGGCGGCGAATGACAGCGAGTATGAGGGGCTTGGCCGGGCGGCTGGCGCCGGCCCAGAAGGTCCCGCGCGGGCTGAGTGCCACGTTGTCGAGGAATCCGGGCAGGGCCGCCCCTCCCAGTGGTGCCTCGAGCTCCCCTGCGCGCGGGCCAGAGACCCAGAGCCTCGCCAGCGACATCTGCGCGGTGAGCGCCACGACAAGCGCCTCGGAGCTGGGCGTGAGGGCGAGGCCGTTGGGGCAGGGCAGGTCCTGGGCCAGGACCCGCGTGCTCCTGTCCCGGGGGTCGTAGCGCACAATCCTGCCGTCGCTCACACCCGAGAGCACTGGCGGCGGTGTCAGAGGGTGGCCGGGGTGTGCCTCGGGTGGGCCTTGCCTGTCTGGAAGACCCTGTGCAGGGGCTGCGTGCGGCTCGTCTGCGTGAAGAACACGACGCCTGTCCTGTGGTCCACTGCGATGCCGTTGGCGAACCGCAGGCGCTCCCCGTCGATCGCGTTCAGCACACTCACAATGGCTGCGGGGATGTGCGAGGCACACGCGCGTGAGAACACAGAGCCGCTGCCTCGTGTGCGACGTGTCAGAGAGCAAGCGCGGTCACTTTTGTTGGGGAAGACGTTGAGGATTCCAGCCCAGGCGTCGGCGACCCAGAGCACGCCGTCCTCGCCAAACGCGAGCCCCAGGGGGCGCCCGCATCCCTCCTCCTCCGCGCCCTGCCTGGCCTCCCTGAAGATGCTCGTGCAGTTCCTCCCCGTCGACACGAAACTTCGAGGGGCGCCGACGTGGCAAACACAAGTGCATCAAAAACTGACCCGTAAATTGTTCCCCAACCCTCAACGTTCCCCCCTTCCCTCCCCTCCCTCCTCC
>CACRSC010000032.1:279939-304601 GCA_902651635.1 Mastigamoeba balamuthi
GGGGGGTGGCCATAGCGAGCCCTCAGATCGGGAAAAAGATCGGGAAATCAACTGACTCGGGATGGCGGGGGAGAGAGAGAGAGAGAATGAGAGGGAGAGCGCGACGCACGAGGAGGACGTCGCCCCAGGCGAAGCAGAAGACCGGGGGGCAGTCTGAGGGCAGCAGCCTGCAGGCGTTGCCGACAGAGGCGCGGCACATGGCGCAGTGGAGCTTGAAGGGGGAGTGCTTGCGCCTCGAGGGCGTGGGGTGCTCGGCCAGCACGCAGCCGTAGGCCCCGGCCTCCCTGCTCTGGCGGCCCACCAGGTGCACCGCGGTGCCCACAGGCAGCAGCCCCAGAGCGCTGGCGTCCGGGGCCAGCTGGGCGTGGCAGTGGGCGCACTCCATGGCCTCGGTGTGTGTGTCGGGGACAACCCAGCGGGTTTTTGTGTTGTGTCTGTTGGGTTTCCCGAATTCAGCGGCAAATCAACAGATTCTCCCCCGATTCAAAATCAAGGGGGCGCCCCTGGGACTTGATCAGCTTCTTCCGATTCTTGTATGGAGTACGCAGTGGGCGCACTGCATGGCAGGGTCTGCCTCCTAGAGCTGCGTGTCGGGACAACCCAACGGTTATTGCTTGCGTGTGTTCTGGGCTTCTCGAATTCAGCGGCGAATCAACAGATTCTCTCCGATTCCTGTCTGGAGGATCCAAGGATCAAAGGAGCACAGGAATTATTTCCCTATCTGGAGTGTGCCAGGCCGACCAAACCTGGGTTGGATCGGTTGGTTCGCTGACCCGTTGTTTCCCGATTATTTCCGATTTGGCCTCACTGTCCTGATGTGCACTGCCGATCACACAAGCACTGCCGCACAGTGCCCTCGACGTGCTGTGGCAGGGCTGATGTATGACGAGCCAATGGGGCGTGCGAAATGTCCCTTTTTTGTAGTGGGCAAGGCAATGAACATCTGCGGGCACTGGTCTTGGCAGGGAGTAGATTTGCACAACACAGCTGGTGCTGGTGTTACCATCTGCCAGGTCACCATCTCCCATCCCGCCGAGAGCAAAAAACCCTCCCAGGGGGCCAAGGACCCTGTGCTGGATTGGGATGACATTGATTTTGCCATTTGCTGAATACAAAAGGGTGCTTCAATCTATTCTTGCTCCAGAATTTGGTGCCTCCGACTGCTTCTTAGCGCTCGCTCGCTCTTCCTCACACAGTCCAGAGTCGGATACCTGCCATATGACAGTGACCCTTCTCAACTGGATCATGCCCGTGCGAAGCTGCAATTCTGCAGGCACAAACGGCTGTGCTACTTTTTCTGGCAATGGTGCGGTGGTGAGTGAGCCCACAATGTTCAGTCCAACACCGGACCCCCGTTGGGCAGCGAAAAGAAGCTACTTCGGGCCAGCCGCTATTGTGCTCCCATCGTGGGCACTACATGCACAGAACGTTCACCAGCGATGGCTTTGGCAATAGGGGCTGGCGATACAGCGTTATCTCTTGTCAGTTGAGTCAGCCTGTCACAGAAGTCAAATTGCACAGACTTGCAGTGCGAGAGGCAGTGAATCGGGCAAATGCAACCAACGACTCTGACCGCCCTCGCGGTTGCCCTCGGCCTGTGCGCCGCCTGTGCCTGGGGGGCGGCAGCGCAGCAGCGCGCGTTTGTGCACCCGGGGATCGGCAACACGCTGGACGAGCTGCTGGAGATGCGCAAGGCGATCGTGTGGACGCCCGGGCCCAACGCGCGCAAGACGTGGTACAGCAGCCAGGTCGCGTGGGCCAAGACGTACCGCATGCGCGGGCCCTTCCTGAACATCAGCCGCAACCCCAACATCAACTACACCCCGTTCGTCAACGACGCCCGCGCCATCGCGGCCCTGGCCCGCGCGTGGTTCGTCGAGCAGAACGCCACCTTGGCCGAGAGGGCGCTGGCGATGCTGCGGGCCTACGCCGGCACGCACCGGTTCTGGAGCGGCGCCGAGTGCCCGTGGCTGCCGATGGTCGGCGTGGAGGCCGTGGAGGGGGCGGAGATCCTGCGGGCGACGTACCCCGGGTACACGCCGCAGACCCACGAGCTGCTGCGCCGCTACTTCGCCACCGTCTGGACCCAGTACATCCCCGTCGGCCGCTCCAACCCCTACGGCAGGCTCGGGTCGCCCGGGGAGGTGGCCGTGGAGGGCTGCGGGGCCGGGAGCCACCTGTGGGGCGGCAACCAGGCGATGATCGAGGTGCTGGGCGCCATGAACATCGCCGTCTTCACCGACAGCTGGCTCCTCTTCAACGAGACCCTCAACGCCCTCCTGACCGACGCCACCGGCGGCATCCCCGACACCCTCCCCTCGGGCCAGGTCGGCGACACGGGCCGCGACACTGGGCACGCAGCCCTGCAGATGGGCTTCTTCGTGGACACGGCCAAGATCGCCTGGATCCAGGGCGTCAACCTCTTCTCCTCCCACGGCTCCCGCATCCGCAGCATCATGGAGTTCCTCGCCCAGCGCCAGCTCCACGGTCTCAACGCCAGCAGCGCTCCTGAAGTCACTTTTGTTCCGTTCGGCTCCGGATACGCCATGTGGTCGGCGCTGCCCCCGTTCGACGGCGTCGTCCGTTACCTCGACGAGATCGCGACGGCACACGCTGTATATACACACCTGGGCCTCAGCATGCCGTTCTCCAAGAAGCTGCTCGATCGCATGGCAGCGGTCAACGGGTTCGCCACTGCGCCTTCGCTGAACGTGTCCATCCCGCAGCGCTACGTCCCCGAGGCCGACTTCGTGGAGCCCCCGACCCTCCCGGTCTCGAAGCTCTCGTTCGCTAACATCGGGGCCTTCTCTGCCAGCGGGAGTGCCCGGCAGATCTCCGCCAACACCTGGAGCCTGTCGACCGGAGGCCTCACGACGGGGGCCGAGTCGATGCGGGGGCTGGTGTACGCCTACACAGAGGTGACCGGAGACTTCACGCTCACGGCCAAGATCGCCAGCGGGTGTGGCCAGGTCCTCATGATGGACCGCATCGTCCCCAACGGCCTCTCGCGCCCCTCGTTTCACGCCAGGATGGCGGTGGAGCCAGGGGTCGTCTCCGCGTTCTGGGGCGGCGGCTGCGACAGCTACGCCACTGTCCGGAGGATCTTCAGCGACAACGTCACGCTCCAGGCCCCGATGTGGGTGAAGCTGGTGAGGCGTGGCAACTTCGTGTATCCCTCCTTCTCGCTCGACTCTGTTGTGTGGTCGCCGACAGCCAACATCCTGTTCCCCGCTGCGCTGCCCGACAGGCTGCTCGTTGGCATCTCGGTGTACACCGGGGCGGGCGTCTTCACAGACGTCCGCCTGGGCAGCAGGCCCAACAGCAGGCCACGCCCACCCACGCCCACAGCCAAGTCTGTTCGGGGAAGCAGAGCAGTCACCGTCTCGTGGCCTGCTGTCGCCAACGCGCTGTTCTACGACGTGCTGCGTTCAGACAATGCGGACGGCGACTACAGCACGGTGGCCACACAGGTGCTGGGCTGCAGCTTCCAGGACACGGGGGTGAACAAGACCTACTACTACAAAGTCACAGCCTCAGGCTACAGCGGCGTCAGTCCCGCGTCAGACGCTGTGGGAGTCGTCGACGCAAGCAGCGCCGTCTCCAAAGCCACGTCCTCGACGCCCTCCCCGGTGGCGCTGTCCACCTCGTCGTCGTTCGCAACGGTGACTCCGTCCAGCGGCGGCCAGGTGACCTCGAGCTGCGTTGGAGCAGGCCAGAGCCCTGCAATTTTTGCAGCCGCTGCTTATCTGCTGCTATCGCGTGAGTGTTTCTGATGTCGTGTGAGGGCCGTACCCCCGAGTGCTTGCACTGACATCGACGGGAACTCGATAAACGATGTTTCAGGGCTGAATTGTTCTGGTGCTCTCGTTTTCTGCTCGGCGTCGGCCCTAGGGCTGTTGACAGGCGCAGCAATGGGCCCACAGTGAGACACAAAGGTGAAAGCAACAACGCAGTCGAGAGCAACCGCGAGCGAGGTTGTTCGAACTTCAGGGCACAGAGGCATAATTCATTGGCTGGATATTGAATGGAGCATTGCATCTCATCTGGTGCCGTTTCACCACCTCGCCGATGGCATCGACAGTAGTCTGCTCGTCTATCTCGTAGACAGCGCCCTCGAATTGGTCGAAACTGGAGAGGGAGCAGAAGGATCTCTCCAGCAGGTCAGCCTCCGCCTGTGTGCTGAACAGCAGCCTTCCAGGACACATTACCCACTGAGTGACCAGTCTCTTCAGCAGCCTGGCCATCGCTGGGTTGCCCATCAGTGGGATCACCGATCTCCAAATGCCCCTCTGGAGCAGCTGCACTGCGGCTCTGATGGCGTCATCCAGGCGATCCTGCTTGGACCTCGAGTCGGAAGGGTCCAGCGGGCCCTGCTGCAGGAGGAAGCCGACGACCAAGATCGAGAGCCGCATCCTGCCCTTGAGGACAGCCGCCTGCTCGTCGCTCAGGACGCAGCCGTCCATGTTCACGAGGCGGTCCAGCATCCCGCGCGGGTCTGTGCAGAGTGGGAACTGTGTCAGCGTCTCGAACGCGGCCTGCTTGCCCACAGCCAGGCACACGTGATCCGCCAGCACCAGCGTGCGCGTGTCGCCGAGAAGAACAACTGTGTAGCGGCTCTCCGCGAAGGCAGAGGAGACGGCAGACAGGAAGTAGCGGCGGTGCTTCACGGGGAGTTGGCCTTGGGCGCCCAGGACAGACTCGCTGCTCGCAAGTGCCTCCGTGGACATCAGGTAGCCGCCCAGGAGCTCCTTGGTCATCTGCATCTCGTCCCCGACGAGAACCACAGACCTTGCACCCTCGAGCCTGTTCACGTGCGTGTCCACATGCCTCTTGATGACACTGAACAGCCCAGAGACCTTACTGGCGTCGAGTCTTCTCCAGACCGTCTGGATTATCCGCTGGACAGAGGGGTTCTCGAGCGTCTGCACGAGGAAGTAGTACGAGGGGTCCAGAGCCCTCCCGCGCTTTGCCTCGCGCTCCAGCAGGAATAGCAGGAACGCCAAGCGGCCCACAAGGTCGGCGGTCACCCTCCGGCACGCGCTGCCGAACACCGCTCGGTGCCTCGCCTTCATGGCCTCCCACGACAGCGCCGCTCCGAACTGCTTGTGGTAGTCCAAGCTCATCTGGAAGACATCGCTGTCCAGAGCCGTGTACAGTGGGTCCGGGATGTCCTCGAGGTTGCGGATGTGGCCCGCGGTCACGGCGCACAGGTAGACGACGTAGTGCCGCCTGCTGAGGTCGACGATGGTCGCCGTCTTGCCCGCGCCTGACCTCCCCGCCAGCGCGACCACTGTGTTGATGCCCTGCGCAGCATCGTCGGCGACTATCTTGCTGAGCGTTCTCCCCCTGCGCCCAGGCCTTGCCGCTGTCTGGGAACTCTGGCTCGTGACTGCCCCTGCGAGCGGCAGGCAGGCAGCCATCGCCCTGGCGCCAACGGGCAGTGGGCGACGGAAGAAGTCGCCCAAGGCCTCCTGCTGCTGCTGCGCGACCTTGCGAGGGTCGGGGAGTTGGGGCTCAGTGAACCCTGACCTGATCTCCTCGACAAGAATGCCGACAGCGCCAAGGGCGTCCCAGTCTGCGCTCTGTGGGGTCAGCCACGCCGCGAGCCTGCGCGCACTCACCGGGAGATGGCCCGGACGACCGCAGGCTGTCCACCAGATCGTCGATGGGCGACCTCCACCTCCGCAGATGCACTGCATAGGGCATGGCAAACCCGTCCATCAGTGAACGGCTGGAGGGACCACGGGACCAAGAATGATGAAATCAGGACTATACATGGAAGGTGAGGGAGAATCAATTGATGAAACCAGAGATCCTTGAGAATAACAGGGCATCGACAACCAAGTCGCGCGGGTTCCACGCGCACGGGGGATGGGCCTTCGCAGACCGGTCGCGCGGTGTCCGCCGACGACAGTGCGGAACAGAGAGGCGGCACGCAGTCACGGGCAATACGATTGCACTCGACAAGGAAGGGATTGTGAGGTTCTGTGCGCACCCTGGGGCGCCGGGGCAACGTTCTGCTGGGGAGAAACAAGCTCGTACACGCCGGCAGGGACGAGGAGGTCGCCCAGTAGGCCGAGCTCGTCGGTCTGCCGGCCCAGGGGGCGCAGCGAGAAGCCCGCCGAGACGCCAGCGCCCACAGAGACCAGCACGTCGCGAGCACGCTGCGGCGCTGCGACGACCTTGTCCGCGTGCCCCGCAATGCGAACCACAATAGCACCGCTCTCCATTGTGCAGGTGCTCTGCTCGCCAGCGCAGCCGAGATCAGTCAGCGAAGAAATTATCCTCTGGCCAAAAAACGTGACTCTGCTGCTGCGCCTCGCGTGACGAAGCAGTGCCCACGGGGGCGTCCGCGGTCTGCCAGGTCACCAGTTCGTACCTTCTGTGATGCCAAGGATATTATGGCATGAGGCAAGCATTCTTCCGATTGACGCCTGCATCTCAAAGAGTTCCTTTTATGCTCTGGGAACATAATTCTGTTGGAGCAGGGTTAGTCCATCTGGGCAGGATGTAGAGAGTTCACTGAGACTGGCACAGAAACACCACTTGTCAGCACTCGAATCACTGTCCAGCTCTTGTTATTTACAAGCGGGTACCAGTATCGGCACTTGGGACAGCCCTCGGAGGGCTGGTGAAAACTCGGAGATGGCACTTCTGACTTAAACGACTCTCACAGCGCCTGACGCGGGGCTGACGCCGCTGTAGCCAGAAGCCGTCACCTTGTAGTAGTAGGCCTTGTTTACCCCCGTGTCCTGGAAGCTGCAGCCCAGCACCTGTGTGGCCACTCGGTGGTAGATGCCGCCCGCAGTGTCTGAACGCAGCACGTCGTAGAACAGCGCGTTGGCGACAGCGGGCCATGAGACGGTGACTGCTCTGCTTCCCCGAACAGACTTGGCCGTGGGCGTGGGAGAGCGCGGGCGACTGTTGGCTCTGTTGCCCAGGCGGACGTCTGTGAAGACGCCCGCCCCGGTGTACACCGAGATGCCCACGAGCAGCCTGTCGGGCAGCGCAGCGGGGAACAGGATGTTGGCTGTCGGCGACCACACAACAGAGTCGAGCGAGAAGGAGGGGTACACGAAGTTGCCACGCCTCACCAGCTTCACCCACATCGGGGCCTGGAGCGTGACGTTGTCGCTGAAGATCCTCCGGACAGTGGCGTAGCTGTCGCAGCCGCCGCCCCATAACGCGGAGACGACCCCTGGCTCCACCGCCATCCTGGCGTGAAACGAGGGGCGCGAGAGGCCGTTGGGGACAATGCGGTCCATCATGAGGACCTGGCCACACCCGCTGGCGATCTTGGCCGTGAGCGTGAAGTCTCCGGTCACCTCTGTGTAGGCGTACACCAGGCCCCGCATCGACTCGGCCCCCGTCGTGAGGCCTCCGGTCGACAGGCTCCAGGCGTTGGCGGAGATCTGCCGGGCACTCCCGCTGGCAGAGAAGGCCCCGATGTTGGCGAACGAGAGCTTCGAGACCGGGAGGGTCGGGGGCTCCACGAAGTCAGCCTCGGGGACGTAGCGCTGCGGGATGGACACGCTCAGCGAGGGCGCAGTGGCGAACCCGTTGACCACTGCCATGCGATCGAGCAGCTTCTTGGAGAACGGCATGCTGAGGCCCAGGTGCGTGTAGACAGCGTGTGCCGTCGCGATCTCGTCGAGGTACCGGACGACGCCGTCGAACGGGGGCAGCGCCGACCACATGGCGTATCCGGAGCCGAACGGAACAAAAGTGACTTCAGGAGCGCTGCTGGCGTTGAGACCGTGGAGCTGGCGCTGGGCGAGGAACTCCATGATGCTGCGGATGCGGGAGCCGTGGGAGGAGAAGAGGTTGACGCCCTG
This sequence comes from Mastigamoeba balamuthi, assembly GCA_902651635.1. Lineage (NCBI taxonomy): Eukaryota > Evosea > Mastigamoebida > Mastigamoebidae > Mastigamoeba > Mastigamoeba balamuthi. The sequence continues at coordinate 287,775 of CACRSC010000032.1, forward strand.
GATCCAGGCGATCTTGGCCGTGTCCACGAAGAAGCCCATCTGCAGGGCTGCGTGCCCAGTGTCGCGGCCCGTGTCGCCGACCTGGCCCGAGGGGAGGGTGTCGGGGATGCCGCCGGTGGCGTCGGTCAGGAGGGCGTTGAGGGTCTCGTTGAAGAGGAGCCAGCTGTCGGTGAAGACGGCGATGTTCATGGCGCCCAGCACCTCGATCATCGCCTGGTTGCCGCCCCACAGGTGGCTCCCGGCCCCGCAGCCCTCCACGGCCACCTCCCCGGGCGACCCGAGCCTGCCGTAGGGGTTGGAGCGGCCGACGGGGATGTACTGGGTCCAGACGGTGGCGAAGTAGCGGCGCAGCAGCTCGTGGGTCTGCGGCGTGTACCCGGGGTACGTCGCCCGCAGGATCTCCGCCCCCTCCACGGCCTCCACGCCGACCATCGGCAGCCACGGGCACTCGGCGCCGCTCCAGAACCGGTGCGTGCCGGCGTAGGCCCGCAGCATCGCCAGCGCCCTCTCGGCCAAGGTGGCGTTCTGCTCGACGAACCACGCGCGGGCCAGGGCCGCGATGGCGCGGGCGTCGTTGACGAACGGGGTGTAGTTGATGTTGGGGTTGCGGCTGATGTTCAGGAAGGGCCCGCGCATGCGGTACGTCTTGGCCCACGCGACCTGGCTGCTGTACCACGTCTTGCGCGCGTTGGGCCCGGGCGTCCACACGATCGCCTTGCGCATCTCCAGCAGCTCGTCCAGCGTGTTGCCGATCCCCGGGTGCACAAACGCGCGCTGCTGCGCTGCCGCCCCCCAGGCACAGGCGGCGCACAGGCCGAGGGCAACCGCGAGGGCGGTCAGAGTCGTTGGTTGCATTTGCCCGATTCACTGCCTCTCGCACTGCAAGTCTGTGCAATTTGACTTCTGTGACAGGCTGACTCAACTGACAAGAGATAACGCTGTATCGCCAGCCCCTATTGCCAAAGCCATCGCTGGTGAACGTTCTGTGCATGTAGTGCCCACGATGGGAGCACAATAGCGGCTGGCCCGAAGTAGCTTCTTTTCGCTGCCCAACGGGGGTCCGGTGTTGGACTGAACATTGTGGGCTCACTCACCACCGCACCATTGCCAGAAAAAGTAGCACAGCCGTTTGTGCCTGCAGAATTGCAGCTTCGCACGGGCATGATCCAGTTGAGAAGGGTCACTGTCATATGGCAGGTATCCGACTCTGGACTGTGTGAGGAAGAGCGAGCGAGCGCTAAGAAGCAGTCGGAGGCACCAAATTCTGGAGCAAGAATAGATTGAAGCACCCTTTTGTATTCAGCAAATGGCAAAATCAATGTCATCCCAATCCAGCACAGGGTCCTTGGCCCCCTGGGAGGGTTTTTTGCTCTCGGCGGGATGGGAGATGGTGACCTGGCAGATGGTAACACCAGCACCAGCTGTGTTGTGCAAATCTACTCCCTGCCAAGACCAGTGCCCGCAGATGTTCATTGCCTTGCCCACTACAAAAAAGGGACATTTCGCACGCCCCATTGGCTCGTCATACATCAGCCCTGCCACAGCACGTCGAGGGCACTGTGCGGCAGTGCTTGTGTGATCGGCAGTGCACATCAGGACAGTGAGGCCAAATCGGAAATAATCGGGAAACAACGGGTCAGCGAACCAACCGATCCAACCCAGGTTTGGTCGGCCTGGCACACTCCAGATAGGGAAATAATTCCTGTGCTCCTTTGATCCTTGGATCCTCCAGACAGGAATCGGAGAGAATCTGTTGATTCGCCGCTGAATTCGAGAAGCCCAGAACACACGCAAGCAATAACCGTTGGGTTGTCCCGACACGCAGCTCTAGGAGGCAGACCCTGCCATGCAGTGCGCCCACTGCGTACTCCATACAAGAATCGGAAGAAGCTGATCAAGTCCCAGGGGCGCCCCCTTGATTTTGAATCGGGGGAGAATCTGTTGATTTGCCGCTGAATTCGGGAAACCCAACAGACACAACACAAAAACCCGCTGGGTTGTCCCCGACACACACACCGAGGCCATGGAGTGCGCCCACTGCCACGCCCAGCTGGCCCCGGACGCCAGCGCTCTGGGGCTGCTGCCTGTGGGCACCGCGGTGCACCTGGTGGGCCGCCAGAGCAGGGAGGCCGGGGCCTACGGCTGCGTGCTGGCCGAGCACCCCACGCCCTCGAGGCGCAAGCACTCCCCCTTCAAGCTCCACTGCGCCATGTGCCGCGCCTCTGTCGGCAACGCCTGCAGGCTGCTGCCCTCAGACTGCCCCCCGGTCTTCTGCTTCGCCTGGGGCGACGTCCTCCTCGTGCGTCGCGCTCTCCCTCTCATTCTCTCTCTCTCTCTCCCCCGCCATCCCGAGTCAGTTGATTTCCCGATCTTTTTCCCGATCTGAGGGCTCGCTATGGCCACCCCCCCCCCTCGCCCCTTGCCGTCCAATGCGCTGGCCCTCGGGACCACGCGCGGGTGTCTCCCCGTGGATTCGCATTGCAATTGTGTGTCTTATGTGCGCCTCTCATCGGAAATTCAATTGCGCAATTCAATCAATTCAATCGAAGAATTTATTACGGGTCACTGCCTCCGGTTTTCCCGATCTGCGTGCTCGCTCTGCCCATCACCACACCCTTTCCCGGCTGATGCGCTGGCGTTCGGGACCACCCTCGGGTGTCTCCCCGGTGCAATTCGCATTTCAATTGCGTGTCTTATGTTCTCCTCTGCCAAAAAAATTGGGCAATTCAATCAATTCAATAAATTCAATCGAGTAATTTGAAGTTATTATGGGGCGCTGCCGGCAATCCTCGCTCTCCTCCCTGACAGCCCCTCTCCCGCCGGGCGACGGGCCACAGCGAGGGGTGCCAGTGCCCCCCAAGTGCAAGTCGTGGCGCGACCTGGGCAGCGCGCTGAGGTCCGTGGTGGGCCCCGTCAGCGAGGGCCAACTCGCCCACTCGACAGCCCCGGCCACGACCTCGTCCCCGACGGCCCCCACGGCCTCGGCACCCGTCCAGCCGCCCCCTGCAGCGCCCCTCGACTGGCCCGCCCTCGTGCGGACGGCGCCCCGCGAGTACCAGCGCGAGGTGGCCGAGGCGGCCGCAGCTCAGGCGCGGCGCGGGGAGAGCGCACTGGCGTGGCTGCCCACGGGCGCCGGCAAGACCCTCGTCGCCTGCGCCCTCGTCGAGGCCCTCCTGCGGGCCAACCCCACGCGGGCCGCGCTGCTCGTCGTCGACCGCGTGCCGCTGGTGTACCAGCAGGCCGCCTACATGCGGCGCGAGACGGACCGCTGCGTCCGCAAGCTCAGCAGCGAGTCGACGAGCGGCCAGCGCGAGGAGGTCGGGCGCTGGGAGGCCGGCAGCGTCGCCGTGGCCACCGCGCAGAGCGCAGAGAACGCGCTGGGGAGCGACGAGGCCGCGCTGGCCGGCAGGCTCTGCGCCGTCGTCTTTGACGAGGGCCACCACGCGAGCGGCGACCACCCGTACGCGCGGCTGCTGCGCCGCATCGCGCTGTGCCCCGCGGACCGCAGGCCCCGCGTGCTCGCGCTCTCGGCGTCGCCCGGCAGCGGCGACAGCGTCGACAGCGCCCGCGCGTCGATCGAGCGCCTGTGCGAGACGTTTGGCGCGAGGCTCGCGGCCCCGCACGCGACCTTCGACTCGCTCGTCGCGTGCGCCCGCGTCCCGCTGCTGCTCCGCCCGCCCTGCGGGGCTCACGCGGGGCCCACTGTGCTCACCGGCGCCCCCTGCAGGTGCTCTGCGCAGGAGACGACCGTCGTGCCCGTGGACGAGACCGAAGGCGAGCAGCAGGCCGTGCAGGCCCTCGACGAGGTCTTCAGGGACGTGCAGGGTAGCGTTGCCGTCCCGTTGGGTCTCGGCGACCTCGTGCCGCTGCGCCCCGACTCTCCCAGTGCGCCCCCGCCTGCGAGCGCAAACACAGCAGCGCTGCCCCTCTGCCGTGCCTCACTCTGCTCTGCGTGAGCGCGCAGACGTGTGCGGACACCTGCTCAGCGTCGCGCAGAACGGGACGCCGGGATCGAGCAAGGCGGACGTGGCCCGCGTGCTGGCGGCGCTGAGCCTCGCCCGGGACGTCTGCACGACCGTCTCGGTCGCCGCGGCGGCGCGCTGCCTCGACAGCGAGTCGCTGCTGCTCAAGGAGGAGTTCCGCTGGGCCGTCGTCGAGGCCGCCGACCGCCTGCGCGATCTGGCCGCGCGGCCCGGGACGCAGCGGCTCTCGGCGATGGCCGAGGCGCTCGTGCGACGCATCACAGAGGCGGAGCAGCGCTGGGGCGTCGACGAGTTCCGGGGCATCGTGTTCGCGCGGACGCGGAGGGCGACGGCGCTCGTGGCCGACCTGCTGCGCGAGCGCTTCGCCGAGCTGAGCCCCAAGCGCGTGCTGGGCCACGGGGGCTACGAGGGCATGTCGTGGGACGACGAGCAGCGCCCGCTGCTCGAGCTCTTCCGCGCGGGCCACGTCAAGCTGCTCGTCAGCACGTCCGTGCTCGAGGAGGGCCTCGACGTGCAGGCCTGCAACCTCGTCGTGCGCCTCGGCGGGCCCCTCTCGGTCCGCTCGCTGGTGCAGACGCGCGGCCGCGCGCGCTGCGTTGAGGGGCAGTTAGTCGTCGTCATGCCGCGCCCGCTCGTCCCCGAGGCCCTCCGCGTGCAGCGCATGGAGGCAGCGACCACCGAGGCCGTGCGCCTGATGGCCGCGGAGAGCCCGTACCGCGACGAGGTCGCCCGCATGCTCGGGGCGGAGCGCAGGGCGGTGGCTGCTGCGGGGTGCGGCGGGCAGGGGGTCAGCGCGCAGATGTCAGTCGTGGCGCCAGCGCCTGTGGGCGGCCCGGCGTCGCGGGAGCTCGTCGTGCGCGTGGAGCCCGTGCTGCAGGCGGAGCAGTGGGACGCGCTGGTGAAGCGCCTGGAGGGCGACGCCGAGGTCGTGGGCGAGAGCAGGGAGCTGGCGCAGCTGTGCCTCAGAGCCCCAGCGGGCACCGAGCCTCGCGCCCTCTTCGACCGCATGTGCGGTTCCGGGGCACTGGTGCTGCCGCTGGCCGAGGCCAGCGAGGGTCTGCCCCTGTGGCTGCAGTGCTCCGTCGCGAGCCCCGCGCAGCAGAGCCAAGGCAAGTCGCTCAAGTTCTCCGAGTCGGACGCTCCCGTGTGCGTAGCGGCCCGCAACTCGGGGGCTCTGGCTGACAGCCGCGCAGGTCCGTGTGCCGTCTGCTCGCCAGGAACGTTGCCGTGGCATCGGAGACGCTGAGGGCGGAGGTCGCGTTCGGAGAGAGGGAGGTGCGCCTGCGGTTCGCGTGCGCCGGAGCCGCGAACGGCAGCGTGCAGGCAGTCGTGCCGCTCGCGTGGGTCAACGTCGCTGTGCTCGTCGCGCACAGCAGCGGGGCGCCGCAGGTCGTGGTCCCGCTGCGGCACAGCCCGCGCCTCTACATCGAGACCACGAGGTCGGACCCCGCGTTCCACCAGAGCTCCGAGGCCCGGGACGGCGACACCGACAGCGCGAGCAACGAAGGCGACTGCATCGCAGACAACTGGGCGGGCTGCGAGGCCGACCTCCGAAACGACGGGGACGGCGGGGAGGATCAGCTGTACCTGTACAGGGCGTGCCCCGAGGCGGTGCGCCAGAGGACAGGCGAGCAGTTCTTCGCCGCGCTGTGCAGGGGCAACGCGCTGCTGCTGTCGCTGAGCGACACAGCGGGGGCTGAGGGGTACTTCCGGGCCAACGCAGTGCCCGTGTACCACTGCGAAATGTGCTGCGAGCGCGCTGTGGCCGCTGCGGCGCCGTGGGAGCCCCTTCGCAGCCTCGAGATGCCCCTGTTCGCATGCGCCCCGGAGGTCTCCGAGAGCGCACACCCGAGCGACGACGACGATCTGGGAGAGAACGTGTACAGCGTCAGGCGGCTGCTGGTGACGCCCAGCCGCGTGGTGGACGCGGGGCGCATTGCCGTGCAGGGCAACCGCGTGCTGCGCCACTACAGCGCGCGGAGCTTTGCGAGCGTCGTCTTCGCCGACGAGGACGGCGCGCAGATGCTGCAGTACAGCGCCTTCCTCTCGCCCTTTGTCTCCGCGGCGCTGCGCCTCGGCGTGCGCGACCCCGCGACGGGGCTGCTGCTCCGCTTCGTGGGCTGCAGCGCCAGCCAGCTCAAGCGCCACGCCACGTGGTACACGATGCTCGAGCCGCAGGCCGTGCGCGACTGGGTCGGCGACTTCAGCGGCATCGCGTTCAAGGGCAAGGCGCTGGCCCGGCTGGGCCTCGCGTTCACGGCCTCGGTGCCCGGGCCCGAGGTCCCCGAGAGCTGCATGGCGCCGCACGGCGACATCACCGTCGCGGGCAGCGTCGACCTGGGCGGCGGGCGCAGCGCGCGGGTCGAGTACTGCTTCTCGGACGGCGCGGGGAAGATGTCGCCGGCGTTTGCGGAGCGCGTGGCCGCCGCCCTGGGCCTCGCGGAGGCGCCGTGCGCGGTGCAGATGCGCGTCGGGGGCTACAAGGGCGTGCTGGCGCTCGACCCCGCGCTGGCGGTGCCCGTCGTCCTGCGCGAGAGCATGCGCAAGTTCGCGTCGGGCGCCCGGCAGCTCGAGGTCGTCTCCGTGCAGCGCAGCCTCCCGGCGCACCTCAACCGCCAGGTCGTCCTGCTGCTCTCGACGCTCGGCGTCCCCGACGAGGCCTTCCTGACCCTGCAACGCGAGCACCTGCGCGGCCTCGTGCGCGTGCTGGTCGACGACGAGGCCGCGGCCGCCGCCGTCGCCGCGCAGACGGACATCCCGGCCGACGCGCTGCTCGCCGAGGGCACGAGCATGCACGAGCCGTTCCTCCGCGGGCTGCGCGAGGCCGTCTACAGCGTGGCCGCGGGGCAGCTGCGCCGGCGGGCCCGCATCCCCGTCCGCGACGGCCGCGTGTTGATGGGCGTGCTCGACGAGACCGGGACGCTGGACTACGGGCAGGTCTACGTGCGGCTCACCGACGGCGGGGCCGAGGGGCCCGCGACGGTGCGGGGCCGCGTGGCCGTGTGCAAGAACCCCTGCCTGCACCCGGGCGACGTGCGCGTGCTCGAGGCCGTCGAGGCGCCTGCGCTGTGGCACCTGCACGACTGCGTGGTGTTCCCCGCCCGCGGGCCGCGGCCGCACGCGGACGAGTGCTCGGGGAGCGACCTCGACGGCGACCAGTTCCTGGTGCTCTGGGACCAGCGCCTCGTGCCCGAGCGCCACGTGGAGCCCATGGACTACAGCGCGGAGGGGCTGCAGAGCACCGGGGCCAGGGCGAGGGCGCCGAGGGACGCGGAGGAGTTCGTCGTCGAGTACATGTCGTTCGCGAGCCTCGGGGCGCTGGCAAACGCGCACCTGGCGCTGGCGAGCACGTCGCCGCACCTCGCAGGCGACGTGCGCTGCGTCGCGATGGCGCGCTGCCACGCCGTCGAGGTCGACTTCCCCAAGACGGGCGTCCACGTCGACGTGCCCGCCGAGCTGCGCCCCCGCGAGTTCCCCGAGTTCATGGAGCGGCCGGGCCGCCACGCCATGCACGCCCCGTGCGTCCTGCAGGCCCTCTACGACGACTGCGTCGCCGCCCTCGGCGCCGTCGACGACGCGCAGGCCGCGGGCGGCGCCGCCGGAGGCCTCCCGCTCGACGTCGACCTGCTGCACGCCGGGCGCGGGGCCTATGCCGATGCGGTGCGCGCGCTGCACGCGGGCTACGGCGCCCACCTGTCGGCGATGATGCGCGACGCGGGCTGCACCGAGGCAGAGCTCGTCCTGCGCTGCGGCAGCGCTGGGCGGCAGCGTGCGGGGCCCGTGGCGGTGCTGCGGGGCCACTACCGCAGGCAGCTGCTGGCGCTGGCCCCCGCGGACGCCCAGGACGGCGCGCTCGCGGTGGCCTCGGCTGCATACGAGGCCGCCTACACCAGCGGGCGGCACCTGAGCTTCGCGTGGCTGCTGCCCGCGCAGCTCTCGGCGCTCAAGCGCGGCAGGTCGCGGGCGGGCACGCGGGACGCCGAGGAGCGCGCGGGGCAGAGCCTCTCCGCGTGGCTCGCGCGCGCCAAGGGCGACACGTACGAGCAGCTGCTGCACCGGCAAGACCTCGCTTCGCGGCTCGCCGACGCGGTGCGCTCCTCGCGCAGCCACGCCGCTGTGCGCCTCTACGGCTCGTCGGCCTACGGGCTCTTCGACGAGTGCAGCGACGTCGATGTATGCGTGGAGCTGCAGCTGCCAGGGCGGGCCGCGGATGACCTGCTGCGCGAGCTGCTGCCCGCGGTGGCGCTGGCGTTCCCGGGGGCGCAGCTGCACGCGGGGTGGGAGGTCCCGGTGGTCCGCGGCCAGTGCGAGGACCTCTGGTTCGACCTGACGGTCCGCGCGCCGGGCCAGGGCCCCGACAAGTCGCAGCGCATCGAGGCCGCCGCGCGCAGCTGCCCACAGATGTACGCGCTGCTGCGGGTCGCCGTCTGGTGGGCGCGCGCGACGGGCGTCTGCGGCCACGGGCGCGCGTCGCTGATGCCCACGTCGACGCTGGCGCTGCTGGTGCTCGAGCGCCTGCGGGGCTGCGTGGCCGTGCAGAGCCTCTGCCACGCGGCGGCAAGCAGCGCGGGCGACGGCCACCCGTGGTCGTGGGCCGCGCTGCTGGACGCGTCGTGCGCGCTGCGGGCCGGCGAGGAGACGCGGCTGCTGGGCAGGGCGTTTGTGCAGCTGCTGCACGGGCTCTGCCTGCTGCCCTCGCAGCCGCTGGCCGTCGAGGGCTGCGGGGAGCTCAGCATCGCAGATGTCCGCCGGCTGCGCGACTGCGCCGCGCTGACCGCCGTCGCCCTCGTCCGCAGCGACTTCGACGTGCGCGCGGCGCTGCGGGGCCTGCGCACGGAGCGCACGTTCAGAGTGCAGGACGCGGCCGTCGAGTGCCTCGCCGAGTGCGTGGGCCGCATCGAGGCGCTCTCGGGCGCCCACGTGGCGCTGATGGTCGACGAGCAGCCGCCGGACAGCGGCCTGCGCAGGACCGCCGAGGTCACCGTGAGCGGCTGCGGCCCGCAGGTGGCCCACGCGCTGCGCCTGGTCAACGAGGTTCGCGCGCAGGTCTCGGCCGCGCGGCGCTCGCGGGGCGCCGTGCACGTGCGCGGCTGCACGGTCGTCGCGTTCGCGGGGTCGCTGGGCGCGGGCGACGCCGTGGGGCTCGTCGCGTACGCGGGCTGCCGCTCGTGGAAGCACGCGGGCACCCTCTACGCGCCGCGGCTCGTGTGCAGGCTCGAGAACACGGCGCAGCACCTCGCGGACCAGCTGCGCCAGGCGGCCATGCGGCAGCTGTGCGCGCTGGGCCGCAGGCCTGCCGACAGCCGGCGCGTGCAGTTCGGCGTGCGCCTGGGCCGCCTGTACCTCGTCAACGTCCGCGAGCTGCGGCAGACGACCGTCGGGGANGCGCACGTTCAGAGTGCAGGACGCGGCCGTCGAGTGCCTCGCCGAGTGCGTGGGCCGCATCGAGGCGCTCTCGGGCGCCCGCGTGGCGCTGATGGTCGACGAGCAGCTGCCGGACAGCGGCCTGCGCAGGACCGCCGAGGTCACCGTGAGCGGCTGCGGCCCGCAGGTGGCCCACGCGCTGCGCCTGGTCAACGAGGTCCGCGCGCAGGTCTCGGCCGCGCGGCGCTCGCGGGGCGCCGTGCACGTGCGCGGCTGCACGGTCGTCGCGTTCGCGGGGTCGCTGGGCGCGGGCGACGCCGTGGGGCTCGTCGCGTACGCGGGCTGCCGCTCGTGGAAGCACGCGGGCACCCTCTACGCGCCGCGGCTCGTGTGCAGGCTCGAGAACACGGCGCAGCACCTCGCGGACCAGCTGCGCCAGGCGGCCATGCGGCAGCTGTGTGCGCTGGGCCGCAGGCCTGCCGACAGCCGGCGCGTGCAGTTCGGCGTCCGCCTGGGCCGCCTGTACCTCGTCAACGTCCGCGAGCTGCGGCAGACGACCGTCGGGGAGCTGCAGAAGAGCCTCCTCAAGGGCCGCAGGCAGAGCGACCCCGACGCAGAAGCGGCGGGCAGCGGCGAGGGCGGGCCGAAGGTCGCCAAGCCTGCCGAGCAGCCGCAGCCGCAGCCGCAGCCCCAGGCCAAGCAGAAGCAGGACCTGCACGAGAGGGCCGCGGGTGCCACCGGAAGCGCGAAGCCCAAGGCGGCCACAAAGCAGCCCGCCAGGCACGCGTTCTTCCCGGGGCTGCAGGACAGCATGGGCGCCACGCTGCTGGAGCTGCTGCGCCGCGACGGGTGGACCACGCAGGACGGCGGTCTCCCGAACTATCTCTCGGTGCAGCTCGCGTGCCCAACCGGGCACTATCACGCAGGTGCGGTTCTGGCCCACGGGGCGGTGCTCTGTCCTCTCTCTCCCTCCCTCGCACTCCGCTGGGCTCTGCTGACGCGCTGCCTGCTGTCTGTGCTGGCTGCCAGTGATGGACGAGAGGTTCTGGCCCACGAGGGTGGCGTCGCTCAAGACGAGGTGGCTCGCAGCCGACGTTGTCAGCGGGGACGACTGCGGTGCGCAGGCCTCCATCCGCCTTTGCGTAACCCAGAGTGCTGATCTGCGAGTCCACTGCGTGCAGACATGCGGGTGTTCCTCGAGACGTACGACTTGGCTGCGACAGAGAGCGCTGCGTTGCTGGGGAGGCCTCCTCTGCTGCAGCGCGCGGGCGTGGAGCTGAGCCCCAGCAGGACGCTGGAGGGGGCTGTGCAGATGCTGCGGTACCACCGGGACATCCGGCTGCTGCACAAGGGCAACCTCGAGGCCGAGCTGGCGTCGGTGACGTCCTACTCAGTGCTTGCCGACGGTGGGGCTCGGTTCCTGAGCCAGCAGTGCGCGGCGGAGCTCGAGCTGGCGGTGCCCAGCGAGCGGGTGCAGCGGGCCATCAGCGGGTGTTCCCTCGCAGAGCTCGAGACGCTGGTCAACGAGGTCGTCGCTGCGGGGCTGTCTGTCGTCAACACTCTCTCTGGCCTCTCGCCGTGCTGACGCGCTGCCTCTGTGTGGCCCTGGCCGTTGGCACCGAGTGCAAAACGAAACATGCATGTTTCCCGACTGACCGCTGTGATTCGGTGGTCGGTGGGCTTGGCTCAGTTTCTGTGGTTCTAGCACCCCGACTGTAACACCCCCGATGCAACACCCCTGCAACGCAGTGCCGATTTACCAGGTCAGGGCCCAGATCCCAGAGAGCCGCACGGTGGGGCCAAAATCGCTTGCTCGAGTATGCATCGTAGTGGAAAGTAGAGTTTCTTCTTCACTCACTGATGCCAGTGAGGACCATTTTGTGGTGGCCCGAACGATTCAGTTTTACAGATTCAGCTCTCATCCAAACAGGATGGGTTGGAGTGTTTCCAGGATTTAGGTGTATTAGAGTGGTGTTGCTCTATGTGTGTGGTGGCAGGAGCAGAACCTGAAAGTCCATTTTAAGGGGTGAGGTGTCTTTGAACTGGTCACCACGATGGAACTATGTTGGCACCGCGCTCGTTGTGGATGCGGTCACAAATGCGGCAGTGCAGGTTCTCAAGGCGGTTGTAGTAGGACTTTCGCCAGCCCTCGAACAGCACGGGCGAGCTGCGCCAGTCCATCTGCCGGTCGTAGAGGCGGGGGTTGTCGAGCAGCATCTGCAGGAACTTGGCGAGCTCCTTGGGGCTCTTGAAGTCTGTGGCCACGACAGCGGCCCCCGTGGCAGGGGTCACGCGCTGGTAGGCAGCAGAGCCCATGTACACCACGACCGCTGTGCTGCACAGCGACTGGAAGAACTTCTCCGTGATGTAGTCGCTCTGCGGCCCGTCGCCCACGCCCGAGTTCTCGATGGCGAGGTAGATCCTGGTGTGCGACAGGACGCAGAGCTTGCGCTCGAGGAAGGTCTGCGACAGCCTGACGCAGTGCTCGGGCTCGTCCGCGTTCTTGGCGGGCCCCTTGAAGATGGAGACGTTGATGTACTGCCGAGGAGCACACGGGGTTAGGACGCGGAACGAAGCACATCCTGGGGTGCTCTCCCACATAAGGGGGGGCACCCCTGGGGGACTCCAGGGTCCCACACTCGGGGGAACTGGGATACGGACACCCCGGGGGAACACCCACGTTTGCTCAGCCATCCCCAGGTGTCCACACCAGAGGGTGTGGGTGTTGCGTCCCGCGGACGGCGGGGGCAACTGGTGCTGGGCTCAGCAGCGCACCTGGCTGAGGTTGGCGATGTAGGCGTCGCGCCAGGGCACGCGGTGGCTGGCGATGAAGAGCACGTCGAAGAGCGTCTTGTTCCTGGGCAGGCTGGGCACGCGCGGGTCGGCACAGTACCTGTTCCACGTGATGGGGAGCGTCGTCGACGACGCCAGCCCCGCCGTCCAGTCCCACGCGGGGTCGCTGATGGGCCCGCCCCAGCACGACCACACCGTCTTCAGCCCGGGCCTCCGGGCGAACTTGAACGCCGTGCCGTTGCAGAAGTGCACCGCAGCGTCGGCCTCCTCGGGCCTCCCGACCATCCGGCACCGCTCCAGGCACCCGGGCGGGGCCGTCAGGCCTCGGATGTCCGAGTAGATGCGCACGGGCCGCGCCTGCGGGTCGTAGTGCTGCTGCGGCGGGTCCGCATCGGCGTCGTGCGGTGGGGCCACGGGGGACAGCGGCTCTCGAGTCGAGGGCAGCACGAGCACCCACACCGCCGTGTTGACGACCACCAGCGCGGCGGCGCCCACCGCCCAGAGCACGCCCTGGTGCCGCATGTGTGCCCTCTGCTGTGCTGTGCTGTGCTGTGCAGCACACTTATCCGCAATGGTGGTTTTCTGGGGGAGATCTCTCAAAAGGGATTCCATTCCTGTACCTTTTGTGCGCCTGCATCTCTTACCCGTGTCTGGGGTCGGTTGTGCTCCGGGCAGGCGCTGCGAAGCTTTGTGGCATGAGGTGCTTCACACTGCCCTTACCAGATGCCCTCGATGCGCCCTCGAGTTGCGTCACTTTTGAGGGCAAGGCCTCACAGTTGATTAGATTTTATGCAGTACTAGGGATATTTGGACCATTGGTGAATTCGGCGCATTTCGTTCAGTCAAGATACGCAAGAGGACGGCGGTGGCCGGAGCCCACAGAGCACGCTCAACTCATTAAGGCACAATTTATCCTGATATTGCGGTGGTCTGTTGTATGTGTTGCCGAGCTCAGGGGCAAACAGTTGGGTTCACTGCCACGGGGGCCATACGGTACGGTGTTCTGTTGTGGCAATCAATGACGATTTCTAAAGCAATGCCGAAACAACTCTACCCTGACAGCCAACAAATATCGCACACATGCCTGTGACCGCCGCTTGCCAGCCCCTGGGTGGCATGGGAAAGACATAAGAATGTGAATCGAAAATGTAGAGTGAACTTACCCTTCATACAAGTTCAGAAAAAGAAGCAAGAAGCCTGCAAGTGCGTGTAGAACCATGTGCGCAATCACAACGACCGCCATCTGAAGATATCGAGAACAACACAGCGCAACTGTTAGAAAGGTGCTCTGCCTGACTCTGCTGATGGAGCTTGATAGGGGTGGCGATCATCTGTACCACAGAGATCAGTGAGCCAGTGCGACTGGCTGCCACAACAACAACCAGCAGGCACTCGAGCAGCAGAACGCAATTGTCGGACACCAAGGCGGCAAACTGTGGCATTGGCAAGGGCTGATCGCTCCCGAACTGGCCGGCCATCACCAGCCCCAGGAACACCAACACAGTGGCCTTGGGAAGGCGTGCGCGTGGTGTGCGCGTATCAGTCGACAGCCGAGTTATTGGAATAGTATCAAGTGTGCCGGTGCGGGGGGTCTGAGAGCCGCGCACAGCGAGGAAGCCCGTCGGGAGCAGCAGAGGCCTCACGGGACTGGTGGGCTTCTCGGTGGTGAGAGGAACGAGCTCCGCCTCCGTCCCGACAACCAGCGGCATGCTCTCCTGCTGCAACATCGTCTCAGGTCTCCTGTTGGGAGTGTGTGGAGATTCTTCCAGCAAGTGTGTCATCGTTTCAGAATAAGAGATATCTTGGTTCAAAAAAGGGGAAGATCTTTCCAGATGAAAAATCCCTTCTGTTCGCTTCGTCTTAATAAGCCGGTAACTTACCAATCTGAATCGCAAGCAACGAAACCAATCCTTGTAAATTACCTCAGCGGGCAGGTGCAAATGAACTGCTTGGTCTTAATCCTCGGAAACCGGAAGCGTTCTATTAGTGAACTGCCTTAGTAGGTCTTGGCCTGAAGGCTTAATCCTTAGAAACCGTGGGCTCCAGTCTGTTGAGCGTGTCGGTGCCCTCTGCCGGCTGCAGGAGCGACCCAAGGCACTGCGCCTGCAGCCCCGGGGTCACCGCGGCCGAGCACGGCGACGCCATCGACGGCGTCTCGAGGCCCGAGGCGTCGAGGGGCGAGGGCAGCTCCGGCTGCGGGGCCCTGAACTCAAAGTGCAGCGACCGGGTGGCCTGCTCCTCGCTGTGCGACATCATGAGCACCGGGAGGACCGCGTCCGGGGCCGAGCCCGAGGTCCTGGTGTCGTCGGTGGCCTGGGCCTGGCTGAGGTCCGAGGGCAGGTCGAACTGGCCCACCGAGGCGAAGGTGGAGGGCCAGAGGCGCAGCACCTGGAAGATGGTGGGCCGCTGGTCGGGCTGTGGCTCCCAGCACCGCTCCAGCAGCTCCACCACCTCCTTGGGCGCTGAGCCCGTGTCGGGGTCGGGATGCTGCGCGGCCACGTGGCTCATGGGGACCGAGCTCGACGAGCTCCTGCTGGCCGTGGGGTCGTCCGACGACGACAGCGTGTCGCCCGCGGCGGCCTGGAGGGCGGCCTGCTTGGCGTTGCACTGGAAGAGCTCCCAGAGGACGACGCCGAAGGCCCAGACGTCGGTGGCGGGGCTGACGAGACCGCTGGCGAGCTCGGGGGCCACCCACTCGAGCTGCTTCCGCAGGGCCGCCACGTGCGAGGCCGACGACGAGGGAGACGAAGCCGAGGAGTACTTGGTACGGGCCGCGAGGGCTACGCTGCTGTACCAGAAGTCCGAGACCTTTGTGCAGAGCTTGTCGTCGACGAGGAGGCTGCGCGTGGAGATGCAGCCGTGGACGATGGCGGGCCTGCAGGCGTGGAGGTACGCGATGCCCTTGACGACGTCAAAGGCCATGGCGACGAGGCTGTAGACGCTCAGCTGCCCGCGGTTCTTAGCGAGGTACTCGCGCAGCGACCCGCCCGACATGTACTCGCAGACGACGTAGAGCTCGGAGGGGGTCTCGCAGTAGCCCATGAGCATGAGGAGGTTGGGGTGGTGCAGCTTGTGCAGCAGCCCGATCTCCTCCTTGATGGCTGCGAGGTCTCCGCGGGCCACCTCCTTCTTGACGATGACGCGGATGGCGACGGTGGTGCCGTGCCAGTCGCCGACGTGGAGCGCCCCGAAGCGACCCTTGCCCACGCACTCGTTGATCTCGAGGTCGGGCCGCATGATGTTGAGGAACGACAGCACCCGCCGCGACCGCACGTAGACCACCGCCATCATCGCGACGACAAGCAAGGCGGCCACCCCGAGGCCCACCGCGAGGCCGACGATGAGCCCCAGCTCGCGGTCGCCGCTCCCCGGGGCCGAGTAGTCGGTGGGGTCGAAGTCTGCGCCGCAGCGCTGCAGGGGAAGCGGGGGCACGAAGGGCACGTAGGAGAAGGTGCCGTCGCGCCAAGCCGTGACGTAGACGCCGTCGAGGCCCTGGTTGCAGCAGCGGGTGCCGGTGCCACGCTCGCACTGGTCGACAAAGGGCCCGACAGTGAGCCTGTCGATGCTGAACATCTTCTTGCGGTAGACGGCGTCCACGAGGCTCTGGGGGGTGACCTCCAGGGTCTCGGGGGCCGCCCCCTCGTCGAGGGCGGTGCCTGTGGCGCTGCGTATGACAGCCGAGACGACCAGCCCGAGGAAGAACCCGCGGAACGAGGACTCGCCCCGGTCGACGCTGGAGACCCACTCCTCGTACTGCTGCCTCATGGCGTTGCCCTTGGGCAGCATCAGCAGCGGCGGTGTGCTGTGCATCACGTGCACGCCGCGCAGCGACCCAGCGGGCGCCTCGATGACGCCGAGGGCCTTCTGGAGGAGGTCGAGGTGGACCTCGGAGCAGAGCACCTTGGTCTTGTTCCAGCTCCCCGCGTCCGCCTCGTGCAGCGTCGCCAGGAACTGCGCGGCCGCCATCGACTGCCCCGCGAACACGAACGCGTCGGCTGCCAGCATTGGGGCGACAATCGACTCGTTGACGATGTCGCCGAACGACGACGTGTAGACGTCGACAGACGGGCCATTGGATCGGTTGGCGTTGACCCTCTCGGCCGCCCGCTCGACGGCGTCGCGGAACTCGCGGTCGGCGTCGGTGTCTTCGTAGACAACGGCGATGACGCGGACGGGGGAGGCGGAGACACTGAGGATGTACTGGACGGCGACGTCCATCTCCTGGAGGGCGAGGGGCACGAGGTTGATGACCTCGCGCCTGAAGGGGAACCGCAGATATGACGACCCCGAGAGCGGCCCGAACATCGGGATGAACTTGTGCTCGCGCTGCATCTCCAGCACGGCCTCGCGCGCGGACCCTCCGCTGAGGCCGACGACGGCCAGGGCCGGGGAGGCCATCATTCTGCGGACGTTGTCTGCAGTGCTGCTGCCCCGGAAGTTGGCGTCGATGACCATGTTCGATGTCCCTGCCCCGCTGTTGCCAGCCATGAGGGCCGAGGTCAGGCCCAGGCGCACCATGCCGTCCACCACGCCGCGCTCGCCACCGTCGGCCAGCGAGAAGCCGACAAGCAACCAGAGGGACTCGTTCCAGCTCGGCGTTGTGCAGCCCGCGAACCTGTACGACGTCGAGGGCTCCTGGATGAGCTCCCCGCTGCCCAGGTCCATGCGGTCCATGAAGATCTCGTGA
>CACRSC010000032.1:304966-334280 GCA_902651635.1 Mastigamoeba balamuthi
GTGCGCAGGTTCACCACCGCGTCCCGCCCGTCGGCCCCCGTCGTCAGCGCGGCGTCCCGCAGCTCCGGCGCGCTCGTCAGCGCCCCGACGAGCGGCGCCATTGTCCCCCGGGGCCCCGCGAGCTCCCGTGCGACGCGCAGGACGCCGATGCTCGAGGCGGAGCCCACAGTGGCGGCCATCAGGAACGCGTTGCCGCTGCGGTTGCCCGAGCAGAGCAGCCGACGCGCGTTGTCTGCGCTGCGCACGGGGTCGCCGGCGTCGTCGAGCCACCGCGGAGTGAACCGCAGGCGCGAGACGGCCGAGGCCGCTGCGAGGGCTGCTGTGATGCCGGCCCTGCTGCTGAGGCCCGAGGTGCTGGCCGAGGACGACGTGAGGCCCACGACCACCTCGGGCCACTCGGGCGTCGCGACGGGCTCGGGCTCCCCGCACGCTGCGCCGGCGGCAGCGGCGGACAGGCAGAGCAGGCTGAAGATGGCGAGGGATATGGGCGAGCGGGGCATGTTTGCCTGAAGGGCGACGGAATAAAACTGAACGTTCTGGCGACTGTTGTTTTGAGAGGTCCGGAGCAGAGTACACTTTTCCTCCACATTTGGAGCACTCGGCCTCCGAAAAACCGGTATCCGAGATCCAAGACGTTGGCCTCCTATGCCCGGCTGTCCCGGGGGTGCTGGCGCGCATCGGCGCCGGTCTCGGCGGCCTGGAGTCTGCGGAGAAAATGTACACGAACAGGAAAGATGCCACTGGCGGTCAAGGCGCACTGAAAATGCAAGAGGCAGAGAGAGCCGATCCATTCTCCCACCGCCCCCGCTGTGAACCTCCGCTGCGCGCGGAGTTGGGAGGTGTGTGAGGGCGCCTTCGCCGTGCCCTCCTATGTTTCTGGAGGCGTCCCTGGCTGCTGGGACAACTCGGCGAGAGCAAAGGCGCCACTAGGGGGTTTTTTTGGTGCACATCCGGAAAAATAGGTCAAAACGCAGTGTGTGCATTCCTGAGGACGGGAATGCCTGCAGTGCCGGCGCCAGCGTCTGGGCAGCGCAGACCTATGCGACATTAGCGACATCAGGGGCGGACAATCAACACTTCCTTGTTGGGCGGGCGAGGTACACATTTCACGTCATATTTGCACAAAGCAGTGAAACTACTACTAAATGCCCCGTTTCTGACAGTGTAGCATTCCGCTGTTGGCAAGGCTGCACTCCGGGCAGTGAATTCAGCTACAGCACCAATAAGAGGGATTCCCACGCTGAGATTCTCTCGAGACCTATTGACACCATATGCTCAGGGTTTCCCTGTTGTTGGCGATTGGCGTTGTGAGGCGGTCCTTCGCATCTTCGTGTACCTCGAGAAGCCTGATTGGCACATTCAGGAACCCTCTGGAATCGAGTCGATCAGCACACGGCATCGAACTCCAACTGCGTCCTGAGAAGAACTGAGCACGTCCTGTGGCTTGTGCAGCGAGGGCTGGGCGCGGTTCTCATTGTGTGTCTGAGGCTCAGGAGCGTTGAGGGACAGTCGTGGAAGCAGGGACCTGTGGCACGCGCCAGGCAGATCCGCCGTTGCCGAGGATTTGTGTTACACTGATGGACGTTTGGGGGCAGCGACGATTGGAGCCTGTCGCAGGCCATGAGTGGCTTCCCAGGGGCGGCGATCGGCGGGGACTCAGGGCGACATCTTTGGAGGCGAGCACAGTTTTCGGGGCCACACGTACAAGGTTGAGGGGCAGCATGCCGGCAACTTGATCTTCTTGGGGGTTGTGTGATTGGAGCGGAACTGTGCCATAGTCGGCGTACGGTGATGGCACATGCTTTGAGTGAAGAATCCCAAGGGACTGACAATTGTGCGAAATAATCTGAGTTTCGAAAAGTGAAGGAAAATACAAATACCTGACAGTGGGGCAGCCTCCCACGTGAAGAGACTCGGATTTGGAAGGATAGTTGATGAATTGCAAAGGGGCTATGACTTTATTTCATTGGCGGAGAGGATGCTGCCTGGGGGCTGTGGGAGGGGAAAGCGGCTAGTGATTGCGCCGTTGTTTTTTGGCGGGAGGGAACTGCGAGGCAGACTGCGAATCCAGTCCAGGACTGGTTCTGCTGCCATCGCTGGGGAGAGTTTCGACGAGCGTGTCAGGTAGTTCCGCCCTCAGAGCCTCCAGAAGATCTGCTGACCCCCTTGCAGCTGTTAGATCCGGCTGTCCCTGGAGCTTCGGAGTCTTTTCGAAGATGCAGGAGACGAGGGAGTAGAAGGTCTTTCTCCCCTTCAGCTGTCCAATAGGGATAACAAGGTCTCCCAGAGGGAGCAGGTCTGGGTTCAGGGGCTCTTCTGACGTGACCAGGAAGTAGTGAATGAGGTACAGGGTGACAAAGATCCGATTCTTCCTTATTTCGCTGTTTTGCAGCAGTCATTTGATCTCGCACTTTTTTCAACATCAGAATACATACCCTGGGAAGCCTTGCACTGAGGTCGGGTGGGCAGGGAATGCAGCGATCGGAGCTCTGAGATGGTCTTGCTGGTATGCTCCTGCAGGGGGCGGGGCCAGGGCAGGGTCGACAGCACCTGTGTTGGATCCATTGCTCTTTACAGTTCACGTGAGGCAGAAAGGGAAATTGGATGTCTGTGTGCCTGACCTACCTCTTTGTCTTGCAGGCCGAGATATGAGGAGTTCCTTGACTCGTCGTAGTGCAGATAATCACAATATCTGTCCACCCTGTTAGTTTAGTGGGAATCCAATTATGTGTTGCTAACACCCGATAAGATCGCACAGTACCCCCAAACCCCGAGGCAGCGTGCGAATCCAGTCGGGGACTGGTTCTGCTGCCAACGTGGGCTGATGCGAGGAGCTTGTTGTACAGTAGCTGGTTCAAGGCCGTCACAAGGGAATCCGATCCCTTTGACGGCTTCATATGCGGCAACCCGACTAAGGCAGGTGGCGCTCTGTAGATGGTCGAGACCAGGAGGAAATTCTTCGCGCTTCCATCGATGAAGCGCTTCAGATCAACAATCGTGCCGTCCCAAGGGAGCAGCCTATTGTCCAGAGGCTCTCCTGTCTCTGCCAGGAAGTAGCAATCGGAGTCGAGATTCACCCCGATCCAGCTCGGCTTCACTACAGCGATTTCGTGCTAGAATTGGAACAAACCACTCGCTCGATCAGGGTGTACTCCTTCAATTGCAAAATTGACTCAGACAGGCATAAAAGGATATTGTGAACGAATGTGGCGATTCCCCTCTTTCGGGCTGTGAGTATAGATTTTTTGAATTCGAATAAAAAACGCAATCCACCAAAAACCGCAAACAAAATAAACAAACAGGTCCTAAAGGAGAGTGTGTGAGGCGGAAAAGGCGTCCTAACGTGGGCTTGCAGGGGTCTGGGGCAGGCCACCGCCGGCAGCACTGGAAGGAGCTCCGTCGCCCTGCCCACAGCGTCAGCCTGACAGAATATGAGGTCACGTGGCCTGCCCAACCCCTTCGTCTTGTAGGTTGAACAACGAGGAGGACGACATCGGCTCGCCCGCCGGGTGTGGCCCAGCTGTAAAACAAAGTGAACCAGAAAAATCTGCCCAGCCTTTATGAGACGGTTGGGAGACAATATCCTGACGCCAAGGGTATACCCGCATTTGTACATGCCACCGCATGCCCGCTTCTGGGCATCTGAGGGGAAGGGGACGTCAGCACCCTCCTCATACAAGTTGTTTTACTGCACGTTGTGTGTACTACGAGGAATGGGCGACACGGCAGTCGATGCTTTGGAGCGCGTGTGTGCGGCCGCCAACCGCATGGCCGCGCATGGCGAGCGGTCGCGGACGAGCATCGCGGAGCAGGAGCTGGTGGTCGTGGACGGCGACAACGCCCTGGCAGCAGTCAAGGCAATGCTGGGGATGCCGTCGTACTGCAAGGTCCTCTCAGCCCCCCACAGTGCTCCCTCAGTGTCCTCTCTGCTTGGCCTCCATTGCTGACTGCTCGGTCGCTGGCTCAGAGGGCCCACGTGGTCGTGTGCTGCGTGCGCGACGCCCCGGCCCGCACCGTGGAGCTGCTGGAGAGGCAGCGCGGGGCCTTCGCGTCGCTGGGCGTCGTGTGCGCGCGGCACAAGGTGTCGGGGGCCGCCGACGTCAACGTGGCGTGCATCGCGGGCGCCGTGGCCGCGCGGCTGCCGCTGCTGCCCCTCTGGCTCGTCTCGCGCGACCAGTTCGTCGTCGAGCTCTGCGACGTCCTCCGCCAGCTCAGGGCCGCTGCCTCCCCGTCGCCTGCGTCATCGCAAGACGAGCACGTGCGCTCGCGCGAGTCCGTCGTCGCCTGCGACGTGGGCGAGTTCATCGCCGCGCACAGCCACTGCGTCTGCGCCGGGGTGCCCGAGGGCAGCAACGCCGACGGGGACGAGGGCGATGGCCAGGAGGAGAAGTGGGCACCGCTGGAGGCAGTGGACAGGAGCCCCGCGACCGAGGACGAGCTGCGGAGGACGTTCAGAGAGGAGTGGCACGGGACGCAGGCCGCCTTCTGCGAGGAGTTTGCAATCAACAGGGGCAACTTCAGTAGTTGGCTGGGCGGAAAACGAAGCTCTCCCGCCTCGGTGATGGCCGTGTCCCGCTGGGCCTCGCAGGGGCACCGTCAGCAGCCCCAGCGCCAGTCAGCGCCGTCGACGCCCCTCTCTGCCTCGGCCAGCAGGCGGCAGCAGCTGGAGCAGACGCAGCAGCGCAGACCCGCAGGCTACGGGGCCAGGGCTCGGCTGATGCCCAGCGAAGAAGAGAGCAGCAGAGAGGATTGGAGCCACCACACCCACTACAGCAAAGAATGCACGGAAGTGCCGCGCAGTGGCAGCGAGGAGGCGCTGCGGGAGCTGTACGAGACACGGTGGGTGGGGACACACTCGGAGTTCTGCAGGAAGTACGAGATCGACCAGGCCAACTTCAGCAGGTGGAGGCGCGGCCTGAAGAACAGCCCTGCATCAGCCAAGGCTGTGCGCTGCTGGTCCCAGTCCCTGCAGCAATGCCACAGTCCCGAGGCACAGACAGAGAGAGACTGACGTGTTTAGGGGCGGCTGTCCCCTTGAATGATCTCAACATTTGCAACGTGATTGTGTAATGTAAGTTAGTCAAGCCTGCGCCATGTGGGTGCAAGCCCTTCAATACTATTCACCGAGTGAGCGGAACAAATAACTTCTTTGATCTGCTTGTATTAGGCCGCCCGAGCTGAGCTCCATACTTCAAAGACCAGTCAGTGATGGAAAGCGGCGAAATAACTGTCGCATGCCGGGCTGTGATGACCTCTGCTACCGAGGGCACTATCTGTCATACAAATCTGGGGAGAACTAAAGGCCAACTCTAGTGCAATCTCTTTTTATTCGATTGTGCTCAATTTATTATGGTCCTATCGGGTCCTGGAGGTTCCTGGTGACGGTGGGACGAGGGAAAGGGCATCCTAGCCTCTGACTCGAGACTAAAGCACTGTGGGTCTGTACCCAGAGGTTAACATCCCTGGCCACCGCTGGAGAGAGGCCGAGCCCTTGCCCCATAGCCTGCGGGACTGTGCTGCTGCGTCTGCTCCTGCTGCTGCTGCCGCCTGCTGGCCGAGGCAGAGAGGGGCGTCGACGGCGCTGGCTGGCGCTGGGGCTGCTGGCGGTGCCCCTGCGAGGCCCAGCGGGACACAGCCATCGCCGAGGCGGGAGAGCTTCGTTTTCCGCCCAGCCAACTACTAAAGTTGCCCTTGTTGATCGCAAACTCCTCGCAGAAGGCTGCCTGCGTCCCGCGCCACTCCTCTTTGAACGTCCTCCGCAGCTCGTCCTCGGTCGGGACGGGCCTGTCTTCCGCCGTCTCCACTGTCTGCGGTGCCTGCGGTGCCCACTGCTCCTCCTGACTAGCTGCAGCAGCGCGGCTCTGGGGCTGCTGGCGGAGCCCCTGCGAGGCCCAGCGGGACACGGCCATCACCGAGGCGGGAGAGCTGGCCTTGCCACCCAGCCAGCTGCTGAGGTGGCCCCTGTTGATCGCAAACTCCTCGCAGAAGGCGGCCTGCGTCCCGTGCCACTCCTCTCTGAACGTCCTCCGCAGCTCGTCCTCGGTCGCAGGGCTCCTGTCCACTGCCTCCAGTGGTGCCCACTTCTCCTCCTGGCCATCGCCCTCGTCCTCGTCGGTGTTGCTGTCCTCGGGCACCCCGGCGCCGACGCAGTGGCTGTGCGCGGCGATGAACTCGCCCACGTCGCAGGCGACGACGGAACCGCGCGAGCGCACGTGCTCGTCTTGCGATGACGCAGGCGACGGGGAGGCAGCGGCCCTGAGCTGGCGGAGGACGTCGCAGAGCTCGACGACGAACTGGTCGCGCGAGACGAGCCAGAGGGGCAGCAGCGGCAGCCGCGCGGCCACGGCGCCCGCGATGCACGCCACGTTGACGTCGGCGGCCCCCGACACCTTGTGCCGCGCGCACACGACGCCCAGCGACGCGAAGGCCCCGCGCTGCCTCTCCAGCAGCTCCACGGTGCGGGCCGGGGCGTCGCGCACGCAGCAGACGACCACGTGGGCCCTCTGAGCCAGCGACCGAGCAGTCAGCGATGGAGGCCAAGCAGAGAGGACACTGGGGGGCTGAGAGCCGCGGACCTTGCAGTACGAGGGCCTTCCCAACATCGAACTCATGGCTTCCAGGGCGCTCTCGCCGTCCACGATCACCAGCTCCTGCTCCGCGATGCTCGTCCGCGACCGCCCGTCCTGCGCGGCCATGCGCGTGGCGGCCGCACACACGCGCTCCAGAGCCTCGACTGCCGAGCACATTCCCGGTATTGTAATACTAACTCAGTGACACCCACACCACAGCGAGTTACGCAATGAACCGAGGGTGTTGGCACTCGGGTTTTGTGGTCAACCGCATCGTACGCCATGCCCGGATCTGGGCATTGTAGGAGTTGCAGAAGTACAACACTATTGGTTCACCACGCGGTAAGCCCAGAAGCGGGCATGCGGTGGCATGTACAAATGCGGGTATACCCGTATTTCTGTGACGTCAAGATATTGTTAACAGGCCGCAAATGACTGCTCTAAGAAAAAAGCACGAGGGACAACCTCTTGGGACCTCACCTCAGCGCCCGGCAGTGCTCATTCGCTGCTCCAACTGGTCTCAGTTCCGTCCCCCCCCCGTTCATCCTTTTCGTTCCTTTTGGGGAGCTCACAAGCCCTTCCAGAGGAGTGTTCCTTCTACGAGCGTACCGTGTGGCTCTGTCGAACGCGAGTCCTCGGCCAGCGCAGTGCCTCTCTGCCGGATGAGCCCAAGTGGGAGCGGGCCAGCAGCAGGCGGTGACGCTGCCGGGCGAAGAGCAGTTGTTACGGCGTTCACAGCGCGCTCGCCTGCTGCGCTGGTCGGGGGGGCAGGATCTCGCGGACGCGCCTGTGGACGTCGCACGCGGGGACCCAGTACGAGTGCGACCCCGTGTCGTCGACGCTGTACGTGATGTGGTACCAGTCGCCCACGCGCGCGACGCCGCTGGCGTAGGGCTGCTGCGCGGGGCCGCCCGGGAGCTCGAAGTGCCTGCTGGCCCCCGTGATGGCGTAGGGCGCCCGCCTGGCGAACGTGTACCAGAAGAACGCGTACGACGCCGTCTTGAAGTGCCCCAGCGCCAGCAGGTCCTCGCCCGGGCCCCTGTCGACGACCACCGAGCTGCCCCGGAGCTGCTGGCGCGCCCCCACGAGCCGCGGGAGCTCGGGCCACGACGTCTCGGCGACGACGCGGCACTGCCGCCGCGTTACCGTGCGGTTCTCCCCGCGCTTGCCCTCGACGACGTCGCGCAGCGCGGGGCCGTCGCAGGCCACGACCTGGTGCGGCTCGATGTACCTGACGTAGCGCAGGCGCGCGGCCACGTCGGCGCCGGCGCCTGCGGGCTCGGCGTCGTCGGCGAAGAAGGGCATCCAGTTCTTCTCCTGCCGCAGACGCTCGTAGCCCTCGGGGCGCACGAGGTACGTCAGGCTCGTCGCCCGCACGGCCCTCTCGGCGCCGGCGGGCTCGGCCGACGTCTGGCGCAGCACGTCGCCGAGGTCGAACGTGGCGACGGCGATGGCGCGCTCGCACGAGGGCCGCGGGTGCATCGCGTTGGTCACCACGACGACCTCGCGGCCCGCCAGCAGCGCCCTGCCGTCCTCGAACCCCTCGTTGGGGTACCTGCAGTTGCCCGCCGCCGCGTCGACGAGCTCCGCGTGCGCGAACTGCCCGTGCGAGGCGTTCGGGGCGGCCTGAGAGGCCAGTGCGGGCAGCCCGAGGGCCTGCGAGGTCTGCGAGGCCTCCGCGGGCCCCGAGGCCTCCGAGGGCATCGGGCGCGAGCGGAACAGCACCAGGCTGCCGCTCCACGTGGCCGCGCGGTAGAGGACGACGGCGGGGAGGCCCGGGGGCAGCGGCGAGGCCCAGGGGGCCAGCGGCGAGGGGTTGAAGAGGCGCCAGGCGCCCCCGGGCAGCGGGTACTCGTCCCCCAGCGCCTCCGCCTCTGCGACGCCCCCGCCAGCGCAGGACCCTTTCGGTTTCCGTGCAGGGGTGCTGGGGGAGGCCCCCGGAGTGGCCGGCGCCTCGCGGGGGTCGACGGGCGCGGAGATGCGGCCCGCGCGAGTGGGCGACGGGAACGGGGGCGTGGGCGACGGCAGGTGGTGGCTGAGGGCCAGGATGGGGTAGGTGACCACGTAGGCGGCGAGGAACGCGGCCACGGCCAGCGAAACGCGGCGGCAGCGGCGGTGCACCATCGCAGCAGGCGCAGGGCTGGGATACCGCAGCGCCCGGATACTTTCCTCGCGATTTCTGGTACCCGTATCTTTCTTTCTAGATACCCTGGGATATCCCAGGGCAGAAGTATCTGGGCGGGCGCTTCCCGTCTGGGCAATCATATGACAACTCTCGGACGATGAAGGGAGATTCGGCCCCAGCAGATGGGACCCTGAGATACTGCATTTCCTCTCTGATGCGGCGTTCTGGTTCCTGGTTCCTGATCACGCGGGCACGCCGCTATTTTTGGCAGCGTTTCTCTGTCGGGTCTTCTATCGTTTGATTCACTTTCTATTTTTGGGCGCGATACTGCCTGCACCTTGCCCGATTTCAGCCCCCCGCGAATCAGCCGCAGCCCTGCAGCAGCGGAGCAGAAAAAAGGCAGACAAGAGGACAAGGGAGCCCCTCCCCATGGGCAGCGCGCACGGACGAGCGGCCCCCGGGGCATCCCCGCAGCGCCTGGGCCTCACGGACCTGTTCAACGCGCTGGCAGACGACAGCGCCCTGGTCGTGGACCTGCGCGACCCCGACAGCTACGAGTCCGGGCGCATCCGGGGCGCCGTGCTGCTGCCCGCCCCCACGGCCGCCGCCGTCCTGGCCGCCCCGACGTCCCAGGCTGCCGCCGGGCTGCTGGCCTCTGCGAGCTCCTCGCTGCGCGACCCGCTGCGTGCGCCGCAGCTCGTCGTCGTGTTCGCGTTCGGGGCCCCCGGGGACCGCGAGGCCCTGGCGGCCCGCGTGCACCCGGCGCGGCCCTGCGCGGTCCTGGCGGCCTCGGAGGACGACTGGCGCGGCCGCTACGGCTGCGTGCTGTGGTACGAGCCCGGGGGCCGCGTGCTGCCGGGCCCGATGCGGGAGATGCCATCCGAGGTGGTCCCCGGGCTCCTCTTCCTCGGCGGCTGGGCGGCCCGGGCCTGGACGGCAGCCCTGGGCATCACGCACGTCGCCAACGCCCGGGGCGACGTGCCCGACGCCGGCGACGACGAGGCCGCGCGGACGTGCACGGCCGTGTGGTACCCCGTGCAGGACTCGCCCGCCTACGACATCGCCCAGCACTTTGCCCAGTTCGTGGCCTTTGTCGAGGAGGCCCGCGCACGGGGCGGCCGCGTCCTCGTGCACTGCGCCTACGGCATCAGCAGGTCCGCCACGCTCGCCGCGGCCTACGTCATGGCCCGGCGGGGGCTCGACGCGGCCCGGGCCCTCGAGTGGGTCCGCTCGTGCAGGCCCATCGCGCGGCCCAACCCCGGTGCCCCTGCCCCCCCTCCCTCCTCCCACTCCGTGCCTGCTGCTGACGCCGCGCTGCCAGGGTTTGTGCAGGCCCTCAGGCGCTTCAACGTGAAGCGGTTGTCCGTGCGCGTCGCCCCCGAGGACACTGCGCAATGACCGCTGCCTCATGCAATACAGCCACTACATTGGTTTCTAAGGGCGAAGTGTACCCACCCCGCAGTCGGTCGGGGCACCAGCGCTACCTTCCGGCAGCGAGCCCTCGGCAGCCTTGTGGAGCCGTCAACGAGGAGACGAGTGCGCGGCTTCCTCTGCGGTCACCGCCCCGCCATAGGGCCCGCTGAGCCCCGGAATCCAGGGCTCCCAGGGCGCAGGGCGTGTAAACTGCATGCGCGCGTGCGTGTGCATGCGCGCGGGCGAGGTGGCCCCCCTGGCCACCACGGGGGAGGGGAGGCCCAGCGACAGAACAGTTGAGTTGTGCGCTGTGTTTGTTTGTGTCAGTGGTCTCTGCTCCTCCCCGGAGAGTGCGCGCTGCCTGCCCGCTCCGCTCCGCCCNGTTTGTGTCAGTGGTCTCTGCTCTCCCCCGGAGAGTGCGCGCTGCCTGCCCGCTCCGCTCCGCCCCTCGGCCTCAGGAGCACATGGCCTCGCCCGCGGGCCCGCGCTCGTGGAGCCGCGCGGGCGAGGTGTCCGGGGGCTCGTAGTACTGCCACATGGAGACGACGCCGTAGTGGTCGCTGAGGTGCCGGAACCGCAGGCCGCTCGCCTCGACCTCGAAGCGCTCGACGGCCGTGTGCTCCCCGGGCGCCGGCGCGAACACGGGCGCGGGCGCCGCGGCGGCCATGGGGATGCGCACGTCGCCGTCGGGGTGCCGCCGCGCGACCTCCTCGCTCTTCTCCTTGCCGTGGGCCGTCGCCCCGCAGGCCCACATGAGCGGCACCGCGCAGACGCCCAGCGGCAGCGCCCGCACGACGGGGCCCACGGCCGTGCACGCGCGCAGGGCGTAGGGCAGCACGCCACCGCCGTCGACGGCCGAGACGGCCGAGGGCGCAGCGGCGACGCCCGTGGGCGAGGGCGACTGCGGGGCCTGCAGCTGCTGCGGCGTCGGCGAGGCCACGGGGATCACGTAGCTCGGGCACTCGAGCGCGTAGCGCATGTCCTCTGCGCGCGGCGCGGGCTCGAGGCGCTCGAGCGTGAAGACGTAGTCGATCGAGCGGCGCAGGTGGTGCTCGTTCTTGGGCGTCAGCTGCGGCTCGGTCGAGACCAGCGCGCCGTCGGGGCCCACGACGCTGTCGCAGATGGTCACGGGGTGCTCGCCGCCGTGCGCCTCGCGCAGCCAGTCGACCGCCCGGAACCCGCCCTGCGCCATCGCCTCGACCATCGCCGCGTACTCGGCGCTGTCGCTGCCGTCCTCGGGCCCCGCGCGCGAGTTCACGTTGAAGTCGCCCATCACGAAGATCGGGCACGCGTCCCGCGACGTCTGTGGAGGCCCGTGTCAGTGCGGAGGAGCGGGCCCTGGAGCGTCCGCGTGCCTTCTCGCGGACAAAGGTCATCATCTGGGCGACCTGCTCGAGGCGGACGGCCCTGTTGGGGGCGTTGCCGTCGTCGCCCTGGCGGCCGTCGTTGTTCTTTGCGTAGTCGGCCTGCAGGTGCGTCGTGAACACGTGGAAGTGGCCCCCGTTGGCCAGCTGCACCCGCGCGTACAGCACCCCTGCACCGCCGCCGTCGCCTCGGTCAGTGAGTGCAGGCGCTCCCCCAGAGCTGCCCAGGGCGGACCCTTCTGGCTGAGGCGGTCGGCGTTGATGCCCGGGGGGAAGCACGTGGCGTCGCTCTCGACAATGGGCAGGCGCGAGAGGATCACGAGGCCCCCGTCCACCGCGTACAGCGGCCACCACGGCGCCGGCGGCGACTTGACGTGGTACTTGAACCCCCGCTGCCTCGCCCTCTGCGCGTCGTTCGGTGCGTGCGCTCGTGAGGTGTGCTGCTGGAGCAGAGAACAGAGAAGAGAAGAGAAGAGAAGAGAAGAGAGAGGAACAGAGCAGAGCAAAAGACACTGACCCCCACACTGACTCAGCACAGGCAACACCACAGGCACCCCACACACAGCCGCCCCGCTGCGCCACGCGGAAAGCACGCGCGCGCGGCACCTGCGGCAGAGGAGGCCGCGCGCGCCCTGCGCCGGGGTCGGTCGGCGGGCAGCGGAGCCCACCAGAGAGGCGCGGCGGTACTAAAGGGGACAAACACACGACAGCACAGCAGCACAGCAGCACAGCAGCACAGCAGCACAGCAGCACAGCACACAACACACAACACACAGCACACACGTGGGGAGAGCGACTACTGAGGCAGAGCGGTGCACCGTGTCGCATGGCTCTGCGACGCACACCGTAGGCCCCCAGGAGGAGGAGAGGGCAGG
Organism: Mastigamoeba balamuthi; assembly: GCA_902651635.1. Lineage (NCBI taxonomy): Eukaryota > Evosea > Mastigamoebida > Mastigamoebidae > Mastigamoeba > Mastigamoeba balamuthi. The sequence goes on from CACRSC010000032.1 coordinate 317,313, forward strand.
CACAGCAGCACAGCAGCACAGAAGCACAAGAGAAGAGAGAGAGCGCGCACACGCACACACGGCGAGGCCACACAGCCGCTGGACCACGCAGCCCCCACTCACCCCACACCGGGGCGGGGGCGGGAGCAGTGCGCCCCCGACAGGCGAGAAGAAGAAACAGGAAAAGAGACCAAGAGAGGCGAGAGAGCAACAGCGACAGAGACGACCACAGCAGAGCAGAGGAGAGAGGAGAGGAGAGGAGAGGGGGACCTGGATGAGGCGGTCGCGGCGGTCGGTGAGGAGGCCGAAGACCTCCTGGAGGGCGATGAGGTCGAACTTGTGTATGTGGTCGCGCAGGAAGATCTCGAGGCGCTCGTCCTTGTAGTCGTCGCCGTTGTAGTTGACCGGCGGCGGCCGCAGCAGCATGTTCAGCGTCAGCAGGTTCAGCTTCCGCATCTGCTGCTGCTGCTGCTGCTGCTGCCCTCCTCCTCCGCCTGACGCCTGCATCCGAGGTAGAGAGACCGCCGCAAGAGAGAGACGACCGACACAGAGAGGAAAAGCGAATGGGCCGAGAGAAAAACACCCCGGAGATCCGCGTATCTCCCTGACAGAAAGAAATAGGAAAATATCTCCCGCGTTCGGACGGGATCCCATCGTGGGGAACCACCACCCGCTCACCGGCAGAAAGCGAGTCAGACCGGCACATCAAGGGCCCAATTCGCGTTGACTGGGAGCGGAATATCTGGTGAGATCTCGGCTTCAGTTGCAAGGAGCTCAGATCATTCCGGCCAGAAAGCGGGACGGACCAGCCCACCGCCAGCGCCCAGCGAGACAGCGAGCGGGACGCACTCCGCCTCCCGTAGCTCGCATCAATTGATGAGAGCAGGGCGTATCTTGGCCGTTGGCGACATTTCTGTGGCACAAAAACCCGAACGGAACAAACAAAACACCAAACACTCGAGGCACCAACACAGAGCAGCCACCGCAGCCACGCGAGCCATGAAGATCACCTGCCCCCTGCTGGACTGCGTGACGGTGCGCACTGGAGCGCGCCGAGCGGCCCCACGCGGCACTGATCCCCCCAGCGGCTTCCACCACGCGCTCTCCCCCAGTCTTTTGTGCGCTACGTCGACCTGCCCGGCGACGCAGACGCCTCCCGCTGGTCCGCCCTCGCCCGCGGCTTCAACAGGGCCTTCAACAGGGCCCTCCCCGCCGACACCTTCGCCCTCGTCGCGCGCGAGGTCCGCAGCCGCGCGAACGAGCGCCCCCAACGCTCTTCCCCTTTTTTCGACTTGGTTTTTTCGTGCCGCTTAGTCAACTCGGCCCGTCCGTCTGCTCGCGCAGGCCAAGCAGAGGGCGGAGAAGGCTGCCGACGAGGAGCGCCGCGCGAGGGAGAAGTCGCCTGCCGCTCAGCTCCGCGCGCTGTGGTCCGCGCCGCCCACGGCGCTCGCCAGGGCCTCGCGGGCGCTGCGCTCGCTGCCGCTGTCCGAATTCTCCGCGCTCGTCGACCGCCTGCGTGGCGCCGGCGCGCTGGGCGCAAACACCCCCGCCTCCACGGAGGCCGTCGCCGCTGTCGTGGTGCGCATGGCGGTGCTCCAGAAGCAGTACGCGGAGCAGGAGCTCTCGATGGCGTACTGCGTGTCGGGCGGCGCTGTGGTCCGCGGGGGTTGGGTCCTCGCGAGGGCCGCCGACGGCGTCCGCCGCGTCGGCAGCACGCTCGCCGCCAGCGAGGCCGCTGCGACTGTCGAGTGCGTGCAGGACGTGAACGGCGGGGTGGCGTGGACGATGCGCCTGGGCCGCAGGGCTGCGGTGACGAGGTCGGTCGACGGGCCCGCGGGCCTCCTCGACGGTGACTCGGTCTTCGTCGACGGCCACCACTACGTCGTCCGCAGGGCCTGAAGGCACTGAGGCCCCCTCAAGAGAGCCCGCTGGCCTTGCACGTCGTGGTGTTTGTGCTGGGGAACAGCGGGGAGGAGGGACACGTGCACACGAGTCCGTTGGCACACGGACTGCTGAACAAACAAAATGTCCGGCTTTTGTTTCATTGGTCACATAAAGCTAGCAGAACTCAGGCATAAGAGATCTTCTGTCTCCGAGGGGTAGGAGGGAAGAGGGGGAGCAGCGTGGGCTTGTACACTCGATGTTTCTGTTCGTCCCTTGCTGTTTGCCCGATTGTGAACTTGATGTGATGAAGCCAGTCTCCTCTTGCCAGTCAGCCCATTTTCGGTGCCCAAGAGTGCCAGATGCCACTCCTAACTGCTACAGCGACTCCTGGGTGCACGATCCTCGTGAAACGATCGGGCCGACTGTCGCAACTGCTGTGGCACCTACCGGGGGCAGAGGGCCCGCGCAGCGCCTGGACACAAGACAGACACGCCCGCCAGGCTCAAAACAGCGCGCACAGGCAGGGCCGAAAGGCAGCACAGACAGGTCCACGCAGCTGAGCGAGTCAAAATGTAAACGTGGCGTACAGTCGGTTTGTCTGTTTCCAGACAAGCGTCTTCTTCGCTGCACTGCCCCGCTGCAAGCAACAGGCGCACTGAGCGGTCCTCACCCGAGTGTCGCTGTGATCTGCGGGCTCGGGCTGGTCGATATCCCTGCAGTCTCAGCTGAGCGCAGTGGGACGGGCGCCGTGGGTCACAGCGAGGCAGCTGTGGCCTCACATTCAGGCCGATGGGGGCGAGCAGTGAGGGCACCTCAGAAGAGACGGTGAAGCAGCGTCTCCGGAGATCGCAGTGCTCCGCTGCACTGCTGTATGGCGTCGCTGGGGTTGGAGGGCGCAGTCACGAGGTGCAGACCACGTCAGCAGCCGGAGAGAGGGGAACAGGACGACAGAGTGCAGCACAGAAGATCGCTCACAGCACGAATTGAACCAAGGCAATCGCGAGCACAGCTCTCGTGCTGCCGCAGCGCCCGGCACCGGGGGGTGGTATCTGAGAACGGCCCCGGAGGGCGGGAACGAGATTTTTCGTCGAGCAGCGGCCCGGTGGGGTGGCAACGGCCCCCATGCCCACACTTGGACTGCAGCAGCGAGAGGTGCACTATCCACTGCACCCGAATTCCGGGGGCACAGCGCACTGCCCCCCGTGACGTGGGACCCTCACCCGGCCCCGGGGCCTCCCTCCAGCGGCGGCACGGGCAGCGCAGGGCCCCCAGCGCTGCCCGCGGGCGCGGGCGGCCGGCGAATCGCAGGTACCATATCGGAACATATCTCAGCTCAGTGACGTGGGGGGCACCGGTGGGGGCATCCCTTTATTTTTCTTTGTCGGTTGGTGTCGCACTGCACACCCGCCCACACGCCCCGCCGCAGCAGCACGCGAGAACCGTTCCCTGGGATCCCCTCCAACGCCACTCGGACCAGCGCTCCCCCTCCAGCTGTGCTATAATCCACCTGCCCGGTTTCTTCTCTGCTGCTGTCCGCCTGCTGAGAGCAAAAAATGATCTTCGACGCTGCGTTCGTCGCTCCCAAGCCCCTGCGCTTCTGCAGCCACTCGTGCGGCTCGGCGCCATGCCAGTGCGTGCCCCCCCGCGCTCCCGCGCCGCCCCGCGCCCCCGCAGCGCCGCTGTTTTCTCTTTTCGCTGCGCTTTTGGTATTCGTCGCTGCCGCAGTGCTGCGGTCTCTGCGGGTCTGCACCTTTTGAAATGCTGCCCCCCCTCAACGACGTCGTGACGGCGATCCTGACGCTCTGCCGCCCCCCCGCCACCCCAGTGACGACGCCCACCACTGCGCCAGCAAGTCCTGCGAGCAGCAGCAGCGCCAGGAGCCCCAGGGGCAGGACAGCGAGCTGCGCGAGATCCTGCTGTCGCCCTGCCTGCCCGCCCACGAGCTCTTCCAGCACGAGGCGCTCTCGGCAGAGTTCCCCGTGCAGCTGGGCGCCTCGCCGCTGCCCGAGCGCGTGTGCAACCCCATGGCGGCGCACCTGGAGGGCGCGGGCGTGCGCCGGGGGCCCTGTGGCGGCCCGGCCAAGTCGCTCAAGACGCCCGAGGAGCTCGGGGCGCAGCTGGGGCTCCTCAGCCTCTCGCCAGCGCCCGCGCTGTACTGAGCACACGCCCCCCCACTCCCTCCCGGAGGCCTCCCTGCGCCCCAGCAAGGCAGCAGGCGTGGGACTGCGTGCTTGTATAGGAACACGCGTATAAACTACACAGCCTTATTTATGTGCTCATTTCATCTTCCAAGAACCCGCACGCAAGAAACAGAAACAGAGCCCCCGTGTCCGCCGGTGCTCCGGCGAGGCTGCCAGGCTCGCCGCTGCCTGCAGGGCGATCCCGGAAACCGGGGGCGAGCAGAGAGGGCCGCCCCGAGGACGCCCTGCAGCCGTTGCGGTGCCCGAGACAGCGGAGGGCGGGGGCTCTCGCAAAACGCACAAAAGCAGTTGTGCCGTTTGAGGGCAAGACGCTTCAACCGGCATTGCCTCCGGAGGTCGGAATTCTCCCTTCTGCTTCTGGGCCCGGAGCGCCTCCGTGTTTCGGGCCAGTGCGCTGCAGCAGAGCGGGTTCGTTCTCTGCCAACGCTGCAATTCGATGCAATTCGCCCCCTGAGTGGTCAGAGTTGGGTTCCGCACAGAACACGATGCCCGCGCAGTCAGGCATCACCCGGAAGACGGCAACGCCCCTAGAGCGCAGCCAGAGACCAGAGACCGAAGAGTCGACTGTGCAGCTTTAGTTGACACGCAACGAGAGGAAAAAACAAAGGCGGAGAGGAGGAGGGAGCGGGGCCGCCTAGGCGATGGGCTGCGGCTTGGCCTGCGGCTGCTGCGGCGCGGCCGCCTTGGCCTGCAGCGTCGGGAGCCTGCGGAGGGGCAGCGGCCTCCTGGGGACCGAGTCTACCGAGGACACCGACGTCGTGAGCCTCTGCTGCCCCTCGAGCCCCGCAGGCGCCGCCCCCGCGGCCCCCACGTCACTCCGCTGCCTGCGCAGCACCGGCGCCGCTGTGCCCGCTGCCCCCGCAGCCCCGGGCTCCCCTGCGTCTGGCGAGACGTCCAGGGCCACGCGCGGGTTGCGCGAGAGCAGCTCGGTGGCGAGCAGCGTCTCCGAGTCGTGGCGGAGCGGGTTGCCCGCGAGCTCGAGGTGCCGCAGCCGCGGGAGCGCAGCGAGCTCGCGGGGCAGCGCCTGGAGCACGTTGCCCGCGAGGCCCAGCCGCACGAGGCCCTGCAGGCGCGCCAGGGCAGCGGCGGGGACGGACTTGAGGCGGTTGCCCCCGAGCTCGAGCGCAGTCAGCGCGGCCATGGCGCCCAGCTCGGCCTCGGCGACGGCGAAGATGACGTTGCGCGAGAGGTCGAGCCGGCGCAGGCGCGTCAGGCGGGCCAGCGAGGCCCACGGGGGGTACATGAGCGAGTTGCCCGCGACGCCGAGCTCGCGGAGGGCCGTCAGCTGCGCGATCTCTGCCGGGAGGCTGCAGACGGTGTTGCGGAGCTGCGCGGGGACCTCGCGCTCGGGCCGAGGCGGGGCGTTGCCGAGCTCGAGGACCTCGAGGGCCGTCAGGGCGCCGACCCACGTCGGCAGCAGCGCGACGCCGCAGTTGCGCGCGCTGAGGCGGCGGAGCAGGCGCAGCGACGCCAGCGACGGCGGGAGCGCGCCCAGCGGGTTGAAGTCGCAGGCCAGCGACTGCAGCAGCGGCAGCTGCGCCAGCGGCAGCGGACCCGCCAGCGCGTTGCACTCGAGCCCCAGCTCGGCGGCGCGCCAGTAGTCGGCGTTGGAGACGTCGAGCTCGCGCAGCGACCGCGGCAGCGCGCCCCAGGCGCCGGGGCCCTCGGGCAGCGCGCTGATGCGGTTGTGCTGCAGGTCGAGCCGCGCGAGGCCCTCGAGGCCGCGCAGGGCCGCCGGCACGTCGCAGAGGCGGTTGCGCGCCAGCGAGACGCCGCGCAGCGAGCGCAGGGCCGCGAACGAGGCCGGGAGGTCCGCGAGGCGCACGTCCGTCAGCCGCAGGTCCTCGAGCGCGCACATGGGGGCCGCGGGGCCGCCGAGCGACGCCGCCATGTCCGCGGACAGCGGGAGGCCCGGGCGGCCGCCGACGGCGAGCCGCGCGAGCGAGGGCAGCTCGTAGGCCTCGGCGGGGGCCTGCAGCAGCGGGTTGCCGTGCAGGGTGAGCTCCTCGAGGGCCGCCAGCCTGCGGAAGCCCTGCGGGAGGCCCAGCAGCTCGTTGTGGTCCGCGCGCAGCACGCGGAGCTGCGACATCGACGCCGTCTCGGGCGGCAGCCGCGCGAGCGCGTTGGACGACACGTCGAGCGCCTCGAGGGCCGCGAGGGCCGAGGCCGCGGAGCTCGGGAGCTCGCGGATCGCGTTGCCCGCGACGCTGAGCTCGCGGAGCGCGGGGAGCAGCTCCCAGCCGCTCGCGGGGAACTCGGCCGACGCCGACTGCGACTGGCGGTCCCACACGAGCCGCCGCAGCGAGCGCATCCGCGAGACGACCCGCGACATCTCCGCGCGGAGGCTCAGCGCGTTGCAGCCCACGTCGAGCGACGCCAGCGCCGCGATGTACGCGAGCGTGTCGGGCAGCTCGCGGAGCGCGTTCCCGCGGAGGCTCAGGTCGCGGAGGAACACGAGCGCGCAGACCGCGGGCTGCAGCCTCTCGAGCCTGCACTCGTCGAGCCGCAGCTCCGAGACCCTGTCGGGGGCCTCGAGGGCCTCCTCGAGGCTCGCGGGCCCCGCGGGCTCGCCGTCCGCGCACTCCTCGCTGTCCACCCGCACGGGCCGCGTCAGCGACAGCCTGCGCTCCCGCCGCGCCGACGCGGGGGCCGAGACCGGGGCGCCGGGGGCCTTGGGGCCCGCGCTGGGCGCGAGGGTCGCGGGGCCCGCGAACACGGAGCTGCTGCGTCCGCGGACCGCGGGTGTCAGCGGCCGCGGGGCGTCCGTGTCGTCCGCGGGGCTCGCGGACCGCCGCGTGGCCGCGGGCTCCGACGACACCGCGGCCGACGCCGGCGGCGGCTGCGACTTCCTGGCGCTCAGCCTCCTGGGCACAGAGACCCTGCGACCGCAGTCCGCGGAACCCGCGGAGCCCCAAATGAGCGAACATTCATCCCCATCTCCGCACTACCACAACATCGGTCTCCCCACGGTTCCCCTCAATAACCCCCGCGGTGTTTACAACGTTATTCATGATGACGTGCGAGACCCTGCGACTGCAGTCCGCGGAACCCGCGGAGCCCCAAATGAGCGAACATTCCTTCCCCATCTCCGCACTGCCGCAACATCGGTTCTCCCCACGGTTCCAGCCCAGAATCCCTCGGTTTTTCCAACGGGGTTTTTTTTCATTATGACGTGTGCGGAATTCCACTCTGGCCTGTCCGGATTTCGGGGGAAAACCGAGGGCTGGGAGGGCGTGCCTGGCCTGGACTGGGGCCCTGCGCTCGGAGGCGCGTGGGGAGTCGGAGGTGCGGCGCCTGAGGGCGGGGACGGGCTGCAGCGGGGGCTGCGGAGGGGCCGCCGAGGGCAGCGAGGGCTGCGGAGGGGACGCCGAGGGCTGGCCGGGGGCGCTGACGAGCAGCAGGGGGGCCAGGGCGCGGGCTGCCGCCGAGGGCCCGCCGGCGCCGGGGGTCTCGGGGGGCGCTGAGCCCGCGCGGGGCAGGACGCCAGCTGCTATCGATCCGCCGCACCCCACCTTCGCTGCTGCGCTATTTTCGGGCACAGAATCTGAGGGAGAGAATCTCGCGTAGATAGATCTTTCGAGGCGGGACTATCTTGGAGAGATCTGTCACGGGGCAGCTCCACTCTCTCGTTCTGAGCTGCTTGCGTAGTGGGCTCGTGATTGGGGCGCCATTTGAAAACAAATAATCTGCCATGTCGAAAAGATGAAATTCACTAATATCGCCCATTACCCCTTTTTTTAATTTTTGGCGCGCAAAACCGAATGAAGCGCCCAGCGGCACCTGCGTCTGCGTCCGAGGCCCCGGGAGCAGAGCCGCAGCCCAAGCGGAGGGCGTGCAGGAAGCGCGGGCAGCGGGAGGAGGAGGAGGAGGAGTCAGAGGGCGGGGGTCTGCGGGTGCTGCACACGCGGCTGTGGGCTGACCGCGAGGGCAGCGCAGAGGGCGGGGGGCGCCTGCACCTCGTGGGGTCGGGCGCCGGCGTGGAGCTTACGAGGCCGCTGCTGCAGGGCGCCGGCGTGCCTGCTGGCTGCCCGCGCATCCTCCTCGACTGCCGCTCCGACACGGTGAGACTCACACACACACACACACACACACTCTCTCTCTCTCTGTTCTGCGCTCTCTCTCTTCTCTCTGTGCTCTCTTTGTTCTGTGCTCTCTGTACTCTGTGCTCTCTGTGTGTGCTCTCCCTGTTCTGTGCTCTCTGCTCTCTGTTCTGTGCTCTCGTACTCTCTACTCTCTTTGTGCTCTTTGTGCTCTCTGTGCTCTCTGCTCTCTCTGTGTGTGCTCTCTTCGCTCTGCGGGCTCTCTGGCTGCCCTGGTGTGCTGCTGCCCTCTGGCACTTCTCGCTTGTTCCCCTTGTCTGCCTCTGGCGCCTCTGTCTCGGCTGTCGCGGGGCCGTGAGGTCCCCCAGGCCACGCTGTTCGTGGCCCTTGTCTCTTTGGTCCTGTGCTGCGCTTGGCACCCTCGCCTCACGGGCCCCCGCCCCTCCACCCCAAGGTGCAAGGCGCTCCCGAGGGCTACCAGTACGTCTTGGCGCACCTGGTGGTCGAGAGCACCGCCCCCGACGTGGTCGAGACCAACGCCCGCAGCATCGCCAACGCCTTCGAGGACCTCGCCCTCACCATCGACCGCATCGACGACGACGCCACCGCCGCAGCTGCTGGTACCTGCTCCGCCAGCCCCTTGCTCCTCCGCCCTGCCCTCCAGGCTTCATCGGCCCTCAACTGACAGACCGCACTTTGCTGCAGCCACCGTCGGGCCTGCTCCTGCCCCGGTCCCTGTCCCTGCCCCCGCATCCACTCCTCCGACGCTTCCCTCTCCTGCCGCCTCTGCCCCCGCCGAGGCACCAGCAGCAGCAGCCGCACCAGCCGAGGTGCCAGCAGCAGCAGCAGCAGCAGCAGCCGCCACGGACGAGGCAGCACGGGTGCGGCAGCAGCCCGACATTGTGGTGCACGTGGTGTGCCACTCGGGCATCAACAGGTCGCAAGGAGTGACGGCGCTGCTGGCGTCACTGCTGGCCAACGGATGCTATGCCAGCGACGTGACGAAGGAGTTCAGCAGGCTCACGGGCATCGACATGACCAAGCCCCGCCAGCTGCGCCAGACGAGCCAGAGTCGGCGCAAGACGATAGACGAGATGTGGGTCGACCTCGTCCCCCGCGTCGTGCGCTGCTGCCCCCCTCCCCCCTCCCACGTCCGCGTGCAGCTGCGCGTGCTCACGCAGATCCCTCCGGGCCCTCGCACGCGCACGCGCAGGTCAATTACACCAACGTAAAGAAGCTCGTAATGGCACGGACCGAGGCCAGGACTGCCCTCCGTGCAGTCTCCACTCTCGCTGCAGAGAACAGACGTCTCCAGGAAAGTCTATCCGGGATTATTCTGCGCCTGAACGCCAAGAACATCTGATTGCCTACACTTCTGCCTGCTGCTTGAGCAGAGGAGACCCCCCCCCCCCCAGCCATTGCTTCCACCCGAGAACAAGGGGACCCGGATTTTTGCCCGTCAATTTGGGTGTGCGCCTGCCTGGCTGTGGTTGAAGAATGCTTGGGGGCTCGTCCGTGACCAGAATACCCGACCCCCAAGCAACACACAAACAACAGGAATGGCTCAGCCACTCTTTGTGCTGTTGATTTGTATGGAGAGGTGGCGATTCATGTCGTAGGTCACTCATTTATAGTTGCCCCACAAAAATGGCAGTATGGCAGTCCCAAATCACGCCGAGCCATGTGTGAAGAAACAGTGAAAGCACACTGCATAGAATAGGATTGCACATTGATTGCCACATTATTTTTTAAGCTGTGTGGGCGGACTTTTGGCTGTGGCTGTGTGATTATGCAATAGTGCAAGTCACGTGGGCAACCTCAGGGTGACCCCAAATCACTGCTCGCCAACCCAACCTTCTCCAAACCTGCAATCCGTAGTTCAGAGTCCCCTCCCAACACCCTTCCTGCCTGCTGTGGGCATTGGTATAGAGTGTACTGAAGAGCACGTGCAGGCCAGGGCCCCCCTGCTGCGTCTGTCCAGCCTCTGTACGATGTGTAACATCGTGTAGGTGTCCAGCACCTCTAAGAGACTTGTAGTGGCCATGGGCAGTAAGAGGGAGGGGCCCCTGATGGCTGTTATTGGCACGATCGTTCCAGGACTTGCTCAGCAGCGGCTGAAGATCTGGAGGGGATGTGCCCGTCGTCCGCCCAGCATGTGTTCTCGATTTCCTGATGTGGAATGGGGTCCGACGCCCGCTATCGGCCTGTGCTGCCGGGGCACCCGGAAACCACATTGGGACAGCGACAGCGGCTGGCCCACAAAAGCTATGCACCACGACTCCAAACGCCCTTGTTGCTGCTGCCTCTGCACAAACGTGGCCGGCATGGGGAAGGCAGGGGCACAGGGAGCAGCCAGGCAGCGGCAGCAGTGGCGCTGAGCTCAGGGCACCCGGGTGATCTTGGGGGGCACCCAGGGCTCGTCGACAAGCACGACCTCGAGCTCGGCCATCCGCTCCAGCGCCTCCACGTCGGCGTCGCTCTGCACGCGCCTGTCGCGCTCGAACCGCCCGTAGACGCTCGTCACGACCAGCTTGGCCGCCTCCCGCCCGTCGCGCAGCGCCTCCACCGCCTCGCGCTGCAGCGCCGCCAGCGTCCGCTCCCGCAGCGCCACCGGCCGCGTCCAGAACTTGCCGCGCTCGCGCACGTATAGCGGCAGCAGCGAGCCGTCGCCCGCCCAGTCCGCGGGCATGCGGTAGCGCGCGGGCCGCGCCTCGGGGCCCACCTCGCGGCTGTGCAGGTCCGCCACGCGGATGCACAGACGGCAGCTCGAGTGCACCAGCGACAGGTCCATCTTCTCCCGGAAGACCTGGTGGGGGTCGTGGGGTGGTGGGGTGCCCGGTGACGTAAGTCGCGCTGTTGACGTGGCGGGCGTGGCGGATTTCTGCGGCGCGCCTGCGAGGGGCCCTCGGTCTTCCACGAGAGGTACTCGTTGTAGGCCGTCTCGTTCTTGTCGAGGTAGAGGAGGTACTTGGCGAGCTCCTTGGGGCTCCTGCGAGTGCGCAAACGTCGAATCAACTGGTCAGAATACCGCCAGATTCCACCACCACGCAATATCCAGGATTCCCCGTCAGATTCCCATATCAGCAGAGATTCCCTGCTTGCTCACGCAAAGTCGTGGACCGAGATGGTCGCGTGGTTCGACGGGCTGAACTCGTGCACGTTCTTGATCCCCATGTGTATCGGGACGCTCCCCGCCACAAACGGCCCGAACAGCTTCTCCGTCACTGTGTTCCGCCATTGGCGGCTGATATGAGAATCCGGGAATCCAGATATCTCTCGCGAGAGATAGAGGTATCTCCGCGTGGACAGAAAAATCACCGTAATTCTTGCAGTTGCTGTTCTCCATGGCCGCCGTGAACTTGTAGTGCTTGATGAGCTCGTTCTTGGAGTTGACGTAGTGGCCGCCGTCGTTGGCAGACGGGAAGTCCTTGTTGTGCAGGCACCTGCCGAACGAGTGCACAGTGACGCCGTTGTTCTGCAGCTCCTTGATGTACTCGAGCCTGCCAGATTCTTCTTAGGAATCGCGATTCCCGGATCTTCTCCCTCCGCCGAGGGAGATTTGGATTCGCGAGATATTCGGCCTCACCTGTTGTTGTGCGCGCCGCAGTTGCTGATGATCACGGCCATCATGGCCCCGGCCGTCTTGGGCGAGGGCTTGGCCATGACGTCGTACTCTGCCCAGCTGTAGTACGGCAGCGGCACGTCCGAGTCGAGGTCGTACGACGCCACCATGTCGTATCCCTGACGTCACGCGATTTCAGCGGGCAGATTCCGGAATCAGCCGCATTAATGCCCCGGAAATATCTTTCGTTATGCGCGGCCGTTAATTGGCGCGCGCGCGCTGGCGGACCTTCTTGCGGGCCTCTGCGGGGTCGAGGATGCCGTAGTTGACGACCGACTCCATGGAGAAGACGACGTCCTTCTGGTGGCGCGGGCACTTCTTGGGCCCCGCGACGCCCGAGGAGCCGGGGATCTTGTCGACGCGGGCGTCGTAGTAGGCTGCGGCCCTGCGGCTGCGGGGCGTCGCCAGCACGCAGGGCACGTCGCAGTGCTCCCAGGGCATCTCGTCGCGGCCGTTGCGCAGCTGGCCCATCACCACCACCACCGGCTGCCGCTCGTAGTCGCGCCCGGGCGCGAACACCGCGCAGCCCTCGGGCAGGGGCTCCTGCGGCCGCCGCTGCGGGGGCTCCCCGTCCTGCCCGGGCTGCTGGGGCTGCAGCTGATGCGACTTTTGCTGCGGCTGCTGTGCGGGCGGCGCGTCTGCGATGGGCGCCGGAGGGGCTGTGGGGGCCGGCGCGTCGCTCGAGAGGTAGTAGGCGGCGCTCAGGACCCAGACGAGGGCCACGGCCAGGAGGGCGCGCGGCGCCCACGAGGTGCTCACGCGGATCTGCGACGGCGGGCGCGCGCGCGTGCGACCGTGGAACATCTCCTCCCAGGGGTTGAGATTTGGCCTGCGATCTCTTCTACGGCCGTATCCCCCCGCAGAAGATTCTTTTAACGTCTCCAAACTGCCACCTGGGACCGAGCGAAGCGGGAAGCAACGTGCCAACTGCTGTGCCCAAACCGACCTCCCGACCACAGGGGACCGACATAATCAACGACGACGGGACGGTAATTAGAAAAATCGACAACGGTTTTTGCCTTGGTGGCTCTACGCCCTTACGGGCACCCCAGTGATGTTGTTCACAGTCCTCCAGCCGAGCTGGATCCAGTAGTTTGTGATGTTGTGCCTGATGGCCCCGTGGTCCTTCTTCTTGTGCGTCGCCACCGAGTCGCCGCCCAGCGCGCCCCCGTTGACGTCGCACCACGTGCTCGAGTCGCTGGGGGGCATGCGGGGCACGATCGTGCGTATGCCGGCGAGCAGCTTCAGCGAGGCCGAGAGGTCGATGTCCTCGCCGTTGTCCCACGACGGCATGCGCGTGCTCCAGTAGTACTGCAGCCACTCGGTCCGCAGCAGCCACGCGTGGCCCCCGATGTCCACCTCCGTGTCCTCCATCGAGTACCCCGCGTCTGCGCACCACGAGCAGCCCCACAGCCCCGTCGGCGTCACCATCCTGGTCGCCCAGTCGCGTGCAGCAAGTCAGCGACGACGATTGAGGGCATGGCCGAGACTGGGATTCCAGCCTGTATTCCCTCTCCCTCGCCGGCAGGCAGCCAAGTCTGGGCAATCGCAGGTAAGGACAGCCATGACTCGGATACCCACGACCCAAGGCACGAACAGCTGCGCCCGCACTACAGCGCATACAGCGGCCAGAGTTTGTCCCCTTCGTGCGACAAGGTGGAAAGCACCGCTTGGCAGCTTTTCGCTGGCATTTCCAGGACGGTGGACAAGCACGGAAGCAAGCGGCCACAGCAGACCGACTGGCCGAGGCAGCCGCGACAAGGGGCGAGGGAACGAAGGCGAGGCACACGGACGAGGGGAGGGGGGAGGGGGGCGTGTGCACCTGCCGACACCAGCCACGAGGGCGTTTTGTTCTCTTGACGCGCGGATGCCCGTCTCGACGAACCTGCGCCCCGGGATCTGGTCGTCGTCGAGCACCAGCACGTACTCCGTGTCCATCATCAGCGCCACCGCGAACCTGCTCCCGGGCCAAGCAGCGCGTGGGGATGGGAAGGGAAGGTGAGGAAGGGGCGTGTGAGGTGACAGCGTCAGGCTGGTTTCCGGGAATTATGACTCAACGCAGGCAAAACGAAGCCGCCGCTGACCTGCCGTGGAACTTGAAGTTGCGCGTCGACCGCACGAACGACACGTTCTCGTTGTCGGCGAACCGGTCGGCGACGCCGGAGATGTCGACGTGGCGGCCGTTCTGCCAGACGACGACCTCGGCCGGGGCGTGCGTCTGGCCCAGCACGGCCTTGAGCTGCGTCTCGAGCGTCGTCCGCCTGTACACCGTCAGCACGACGCCCACCGACCCGGGCGCCACCCGCCGCATGGCCATCACCCCGCCGTCCACCGCCCCGTAGTCCATCGCCCGCGGCACCGGCACGCCCCCTCCGGCGCCCGTCGACGACCGCACCGGTGACACAAAAGTCGCATCGGAAGAGGAAATCCCCGGATTCTCCGATGATGTGGGATTCTCCGATGACGTGGCGGATGTGGCAGCGGGGGGCACGCGGGCCGTGTGGGCCCCGGCGAGGACGGGCTGCTGCTGCTGCGGGAGCGGGCAGGAGCCGGGCCAGAGGGTGAAGGAGAGCATCTGGGAGAGGGAGAAGACCGCGAGGACAGCGGCGATGAGGGACTTGCTGGGGAGGGGGGCCATGGCAGCGGCTCGGGGGCCCCACGTGTCCGCTCTTGTCTAGTAGAGCAGAGAATTTTGTGACCCAGAATCTGTCCGATCTGGACGCCCACCAAGATAGAGAAATCGAGAAATCGAGCAACCGGCGGTTTGTGGCGTCGACCGAGCGGACGGGCTCCGCAGGAGAAGGGGGCCTCGCTGCATTCAATCAACAGGAGCTGCTATTCGGGCCCGCGGCAGCGTGCAGCGTGTGTGGCCATTTTGGTATTCCGTGGTGTTATTCGAGAACAAACATGTAATAGATTTTTCGAAAAAATGCCTCAACAAGATTCTTTTCCACAGGGGGTGCAACGTACATGCACGTTCAGCAGTGCGCACCTCCCTGTGCGCGCATGCCCCTCCCGCCACATAAAACACACGCGTTGCTCCCCGCAGATACTCCACCACACCGTAACACACACTGAGACCAGCAAGAACCCCAGAAGCACGCCCCAAATGCAGCCCGAGATTCAGACGCTCGAGGCCCTCGAGGCCCACCTGCAGCTCCAGAAGCAGCAGCTCGCCTCCGAGCATGAGCGCATACGCGCCGAGTTCCTCCGGCAGCACGGCGGCAAGCCCGAGGCTGGCGGACCCTCGGCCCCGATCCCCGCCCACGTGGGCTGCGAGGTCATCGGCTCCGAGGGAGCGGGGCGGATGGACAAGTGCGCGGGGTGCAGCAAGCGTGGCGCGTGCTCGTCGGGAACGCACGGGCGCGAGGTCGTGGAGCAGGAGGTGGCCCAACGCATGTCGTTCGTCGGTCATAGGGTCATGGTGCTGTCGGGCAAGGGCGGCGTGGGCAAGAGCATGGTCGCCGCGCAGTTGGCCTACGCGCTGGAGAGGCGCGGGTTCCTCGTCGGGCTGCTCGACGTCGACATCTGCGGGCCCACGGTGCCCAAGATGACGGGCAAGCGCGGCGAGGGCGTCATGCGGACTCCCGAGGGCTTCATCCCCGTCCAGGTCCGCCCCCGCCCACCCGCCTAGTTGGTTCCTCTCCCCTATCGACCGACCAGTTCCGGATTTATTTATCCTTCGTTATTCATTACATTCAATAGCTCTCTGTGCTTCTGAACTTCACTGTGCTCTGGACCACATTGTTGCGTTACTACTGCGACTGCCAACACACGTGTCTCCCTAGACTTTCTGGAACGCAAATGAGTTGTGCTTAATGGTGAAGAGGCTGGGCTTCAGTACTAAACAGGAGCCCCTCCTCGACCGCAGGTGAACGAGAGGCTGTTCGCCATGTCTATCGGCTTCCTGGTGGACAACGAGAACGAGGCGGTCATCTGGCGCGGGCCGCGCAAGACGGGGCTGATCCAGACGTTCGTCAAGGACGTCGAGTGGGGCGCCCTCGACTTCCTGATCGTCGACACGCCGCCCGGCACGAGCGACGAGCACCTGTCGACGGTCCAGCTGCTCAAGAGCGTCGGCATCGACGGCGCCGTCGTCGTGACGTCCCCGCAGGACGTCAGCGTCGTCGAGGTGGGCAAGGAGATCAACTTTTGCGAGCGCATGGGCATCAAGGTGCTCGGCGTCGTCGAGAACTTTGCCGACTTCTGCTGCCCCGTCTGCAGCAGCGTCACCAACGTCTGGCCGTCGACGTCGGGCGGTGGGCGCGGGCTGGCGCAGCGCCACAACGTGCCCTTCCTGGGCAGCGTGCCGCTGGACCCCAGGCTGGCGCGCAACGGCGACAAGGGCGAGGCCGTCGACGAGCAGACGCACGCGGGCAAGATGCTCGTCACCATCGCCGACGCCGTGAGCACCGCGGTGGGCGCCGTCCTGACATCCCACTAGGCCCTCCACCTTCCCCCCCCTTGACCACCTCCTTGACCACCCCCTTGACCACCGCACCGCAGTTCACACAGCAGCGGCTCAGCAGCAGCAAACACACGCTATACAGGAGATTTCAATCTGGCAAATGCGAGGCGAATGCAGTTGGTTTGGGATGCGGGCCTATTGCACGTAAGGAATTGTGCACGAGTGCGGTTAGATTCCCAGTGACTCGCAACGGCGCTGTAAGGGAGGTTTCAATTGATAGCTTAAGAGCCAAATGGAGAAAGATGGCGATTGACTTGGGGGGAGAGGAGGGTGTGGGGGGATGATGGCGGCAGGAGCGAGGGAGGGGTGAAGAAGAATGGTAGGGGAGGGGTGGTGGTGGTGGTGCGTGGCGGTGTGCCCCTCCCCTGCTGCATAGTATGTTCAGTTCAGCTCGATCCGGCCAGGGGGTTGTGCTGCGTCATCGACGAGGTCGAGTCGGCCCTGCGCTTGGTGTCCTTGGGCGAGGGCACCGCCGCGTTGGACGTCGGCGTCTTCCTTCGCAGGAACGAGAACTTGCGCCCCGGCGACGCCAGCGCCCCGTCGTCCTGCGCCGACGTCCTCGCCACCGCGCTCAGCACCGGCACCGACGCCTGCTGCCCCGCCAGCAGCGGCTCGTCCGCAGACGCCGACGACAGCGACCCCCGAGCCGTCGTGCAGGTGCAGCCCCCCGTGCGCCCCTGCCTCGCTGTGGCTGTCCCCGGGCGGGCGCGAGCCAGCGCCCCCCGCCTGCGCCACCACGGCCGCAGGCGGGGCCCCAGCGGGCGCCGTGGCGAA
>CACRSC010000032.1:337936-423211 GCA_902651635.1 Mastigamoeba balamuthi
CCCCCATGTACCTCGGGCCCCTCGCCGCGTGGCTGGGCCATACCGCCGAGGTGCTGCCCTTCGCCTCCCGCTGACCCGCTGACTCTGTTATGTTTTGTTTTGTTTTGTTGTGCTGCTGTTTGTTGTGTTGGCTGTTGTCCGCGTGGCCGCCTGCCCCAGGCCTGGCGCTCGGGGCTCGCCTCCGAGAGCTGCCGCCGGGTGGTCACGGGGCCGCCAGGTGCCGCCAGCAGCAGGTCCTCTGTCGCAGCGCTGCGGGGCCACACCGACGCTGTGCGCTGCTGCTCCCCTTCCCCCTTGCCGCTCCCTCCCGCGGCCCTCAGCGCTGCAGCGCCGCAGGTGTGGTGCTGCGCCTGCTCGCCCGACGGCCGCAGGGTCCTCTCGGGGTCTGGCGACGGCACGCTGAGGCTCTGGGACGCTGCCAGCGGCTCCGCGGTCGCCACGCTCGCCGCCCACGAGGGCATCGTGCGCCCCCTCCCGCTCGCCCGCTCGCTCGCTTGCTGCCTCCCGCTGAGCTGTTGCTGTTGCTGCTGTTGCTACTGCTGCTGCCCTCGTGCTGCACGGCCCGCTTGCCTGCTTGCTGCGGCCTCTGCAGGTGACGTGCTGCGCGTTCTCGCCCGATGGCAGCCGGGCAGTCTCGGGGTCGGGCGACTGCACGCTGAGGCTCTGGGACGTCGCCGCCGGCGCCCCCGTCGCCACGCTCGCGGGCCACACTGGCAGCGTTCGTCCCGCGCCCGCCGCCGGGCCTCGCGGCGCCCGTCTCAACGCGCCTGCTGCTGCCCCCTCCGCTTCTGCCGCAGGTGACGTGCTGCGCGTACTCGCCCGACGGCAGCGCAGTGGTCTCGGGCTCGGGCGACTGCACGCTGAGGCTCTGGGACGCCGCCAGCGGGGCCCTCGTTGCCACGCTTGCGGGGCACACTGGAGGGGTCCGCTGCCCCCTCGACCGCCCCCGCGCTGTCCCCTAGCCCTCGCCTCGTGCGCTCACCGGGAGCCGCTGCCTGCCCTCGACCTGCTCTGCTCCTCTGCGGCCCTGCAGGTGTGGTGCGCCTGCTTCACGCCCGACGGCAGCCGCGTGGCCTCGGGCTCGGCGGACAAGACGCTGAGGCTCTGGGACGCGGCCACCGGGGCCCCCGCTGCCACGCTGGCCGGCCACTCGGGAAGCGTTCGTTCTGCCGCGCTGCCCCGCTGCCATCGCCGCTGCTGACATCGCGGGCTGCCCCGCTGTGCTGCGCGCATTGCGGGGGCCACTGCAGGTGTGGTGCTGCGCGGCGTCGCCTGACGGCAGCACTGTGGTCTCGGGGTCCGGCGACTCGACGCTGATGCTCTGGGACGCGCGCACCGGAGCCCTCGTCGCCACGCTCGCAGGCCACACAGACCACGTCTGAGGCCGCCGCCCCCCACTCGCACAGAACCTCCGCCCGCTCACGCAGCCCCTGCTGCAGGTCGCGTGCTGCGCGTTCTCGCCCGACGGCAGCCGAGTGGTCTCGGGGTCGCCCGACAAGACGCTGAGGCTCTGGGACTCGGCCAGCGGCTTCCTCGTCGCGACGCTCGCAGGCCACACGGGCAGCGTGCGCGCCGCCCGCTCCCCACTGCCCTCTGCGGCCACTGCGCGCCTGACGGCCCGCCGCGCCCGCAGGTGACGAGCTGCGCGTTCTCGCCCGACGGCAGCCGAGTGGCCTCGGGGTCCGCGGACAAGACGCTGAGACTCTGGGACGCGGCCAGCGGCTCGCTCGTCGCCACGCTCTCGGGCCACGCCGGCACCGCACGTTACCGACGCGGGCGGGGTGGGCGCCGGTCTGCGCTGACGCCCCCGCGACGCGTTGCGTGCGCCCGCAGGTGACGAGCTGCGCGTACACGCCCGAGGGCAGCCGCGTCGTCGCGGGCTCGGGCGACAAGACGCTCTCGCTGCTGAGCGTCGGGCCGCAGTGCGGGCCGCTGACGCTCTCGGCGCAGCTGCAGGCGGCGCTCGAGGAGGCGACGACCGAGCGCGAGCAGCTCGAGATGTCGGCCGAGAAGGCGCGCATACAGCGCGACTGGCGGGCCGAGGCGCTCGGGGCCACCGACGCCGCGCTGCTGGCCGAGAGCGCGTCGATCGCGCAGCTCGAGGAGGCGCTGCAGCGGCACCGCGCGCGCCACGAGCAGCTCCAGCGCGACCTCGCGGCTGCCCGGGAGCTCGCGGCCCGCGCGGCCGCCGAGAGCGCCGAGCAGCAGCGCCGGGCGGCCGAGTCTGCGCGTCGCGAGGCGGCGGTGGCGCAGCGGCTGCGGGCGGCGAGCGCGCAGGCCATGCGGCTCAGCGCGGCGGTGGGCACGCGCGACCTGGGGACGCTGGGGCCCGACGTGATGCCCGACGTGCTGGCGGAGCTCGGGCTCGGCGTCTTCGCGGGGGCCTTTGCGGCGCAGAAGATGTCGGGCGACGCCATCGTCGACTCGCGGACGGCGGAGCTCCAGCGGCTGGGCCTCGAGACGCTGCGCGACTGCAAGCACCTGCAGCACTCGCTGCGCACCATCGAGGCCTGCGGCCGCCTGCGCCTCACGCAGGCCGCCGTCGAGAGCCGCGCCAACAGGGCCGCTCTGGCCGCCGAGGCCCGCGAGGCCCTCGAGTGCGCCGCGTGGACGCCCGCGCAGGCGGCGCTGTGGCTCGGGGCCGCGGGCCTGGGCGACGCCGAGCAGCGGGCGCTGACCGCAGCCGGCATCGACGGCGAGCACCTGATGCACCTCGACGCCGAGGACCTCGGGCGCCTGGGCGTCTCTGCGCTGGGCGTCCAGAAGCGCGTCGCCAAGCGCGTCGCGGAGCTGCAGCACAGCTACTTCGCGGCGCTGCGGGAGCTCTTCGAGGCCGAGGGCCCCGACGACGCGGCGGCCGCGAGGGAGCGCCCCGAGGAGCCACTGGCGGCGGCCGCTGCGGCGTCGGGGGCCGAGGGCGTGTGCCCGCCGCACGAGTACAAGTGCCCGATAACGCTGGAGCTGATGGAGGAGCCCGTGGTGGCCCAGGACGGCTACATCTACGAGGGCAGGGCCATCCGCCGCTGGCTCGAGGGCCACCGCACGTCGCCCACCACCGGGGCGCCCATGGGCACCGCCCTGACGCTCTGCCGCACGCTGCAGAGCGCCATCAGGGCCTGGCGCAGCGGTACCACAAAGGCCTAGTGCGGGGCGGGGGTCTGCACGACACTGCAGCTGCACGCAATCGCTGGAACACATCTTAGAACAACCCCCGCTGGCGGGAGACTGCGTGAGCCGTGGTGCCGCGGGGCTGTAGGGAGCAGAGGCTGAGAGGAATTGCGGGGGCTACACTGGTGCCCAGCAATGGGCTTGGGTTGGCCGCTCGTTCGGGTCGGGGAAAACCCGCGGGCACTTGGGTGCAATTGGCACGCGTCCCCCCATTGGCTAATGGAGGCTGCCATGCATGCCAAGACCCTCGTGCCATGGCGATCTGCAAGGATAAAAACAAGCCAAGAGAACTCAATGGCACATGATCATCTGTAGTGTGGGTTCAGCGGTTAAAGGATGCTTGTTTTGTGACCCGGGAGTGCCATTCACACAGACTAGCAACACCATCACAGAAAAGAAGTATCAGCCACCACAGCCACTCGCAGGCAGCGCCCCAGGATTGGCTGCCTCTCATCTACAGAACACTGCATGGGCGACCCGGCCAACAGGACGCTCAAGGTCATGGGACCAACCCACCAAGTACCGCTCACTCTCGCATCTCTGCACGCACAGTGCCTGGGACACAGACACACCCGTGGTCTAATTGAGAGTGGAACTCTGCTCTGTTGTTATTGTCCGAGGAGAGGGGAGACCATCCATCCATCACTGCGCAAACGGTTGTGGCAACCAAGGAATCAACCAGTTCAGTAAAAAGGCAAAGCCAGCACAGCAATGACAGGCCACGAGTGCCACAGGAACTCTGCGCGCATTGCCGAATCAGTGGCACCTCTGCGACAGGTTATGTAGGCAGCCACCTTCCCGCCGAGGTCATCAGTGGCCACGAGGTCCAGAGTGAACTCTTGCTGGCTGTACTCAGAATGGCTGAACACAAGCCTGGAGAGCAGCTTGCTCACGCCTGCAGCGCTCCCCTCGACTGTCCATTTCTCTCCCATGGTTTGCGTGGCCTCCGAGCTGCTTTCCCTGGAGAACAGCTTGACATCAGAGGAGTGTCCAATGACCTCCACATGCACGGTGGTTCCCACTGAAGTCACTGTGATGGGTGCGAGCACAGTCTCTGACCCAGGCTCTCCTCCGAAAATAACCACTGGAGTGTTGGCCCCGAGGTCAACGCTGAGCGAGTTGAGAACACGGATGTTGAGCCTCTGGGCCACAGACACTCCCCTGCCGTTCTCCGCTCTGAGAAGGACCGGGAATGTGTACCCAATGCCCTCGGTTGTTGGGGTCCCCGAGAGCGTGCTGGTCGCCGGGTCGAAGGAGAACCACTTGCACACGTACTGGCCATCCCAGTCCAGGCTCAGGGTCAGCTTCTGCCCGCCCGCTGAGAAAGCGTCACTGGGCACCACGAGAGAGAACGGCTTCCCAACAGTCATGTTGAGGCTGCCCGACTCGCCCATGATGGCCCTGCCAACACGGGGCTCTGTCGAGCCATACCAGACCCACACCTTGCCAGAACTGGAGTGGAACTCGGGGGTACCGATGAGCAGGTCGTCCACCCTGTCCCCGTTGAAGTCGCCAGCCCCGCAGACAGACGCCTCGACAGCCAGCGTGTTGTAGTCGACAGAGAACCTGAAGACTCCAGTGCCCTCCACCCAGTGGCGTTCAATGTCCCGTGGCGTGCCACCAGCAACACCGAAGAGGACCGATGCATGTGACTGGTGCAGGATCCAGTTGGTTGACAGGCAAACCACATCGGAAACGCTGTCGCCGTTGATGTCCCCAGCATCCGCCTGGACAAAGGACAGCCCTGGGCAGTAAGCGTAGGCCGAGGCATTGCGCAACTCGTCGCCCCGGAGCAGTGCTGGCCAGGTGCCGCCGTGGCCGAACACGACGATGCTGTTTGTGCCAGCGCCCATGAAGACGTCCCCGTACTTGTCTCCGTTCACGTCCCCCACAGCGGCGACGCCGACACGCAAGACCTCGTCGCCGGGCGCGGACCCCTCGACAGTGAACCCGATGGTGCCGTTGAGCTCGGCGACGCTCACGACGGGGTGCCACAGACCAGCCCTGCCGAACAGGACGTGTGTCTTGAAAAGCGTCAGAGTGGAGCACGCTCAGGGCAACGTCAGCAAGTCCGTCGCCGTTGACGTCCCCGGCGCCGCTGACGGCCACCCACTCGGAGGCGACCACCAGTGCGGTGTCGACGGCGAACCCGTTGCTGCCGTCGAGGCCCGACACGGCGACGCTGGCCGGCCACTGCTTCCTCCCCAGCACAACATACGCACGGGCGCTGCCGACGGTCTGCATGCTGATCCGCACCGCGCTGACCAGTAGGTCGTCGATGTGGTCGCCGTTGAAGTCACCCACTCTGCTGACTTGGAACCCCAGCCCAGGCCAGTTCACGTCTCCAGACAGGGCGAACCCGTTGGCCCCGTTGAGGCCCGCGATGTCCAGGGCAGCCCCGGGGGCCCACCGCCCCCGCTGGCCGAACACGACGAAGACCCTGCCGGTGCCATTGGCGGCCTCGGGGGCACCAATGACGACGTCAGCCAGGCCGTCGCCGTTGACATCGCCCGCAGATGACACGGACCACCCGAACTGGTCGAACAAGTCGGAGCTGGAGAGAACCGCTGCGTGGTCGTTGACGGGCGACGAGTGGGCGGGCAGCTCTCCGGGCCTGTGGAAGCGCAGGTACACGCGGCCGAGCAGCCCCGGGGCGCCCACGGCGAAGTCGTCGATGGCATCGCCGTCGAGGTCGCCGATGCTGCGCACAGAGGAGCCCACGCGGGGCGCCGAGGATTCGCCGTGCAGCGTGTAGCCCAGCGGCTGCTGCCCGCGGTCCATCGCCGACATCCAGTTGTCCTCGTCGACGGGGGCGCAGGGCCACCGGCGGCATCCGCGTATGACGGCGACGAAGCCCATGTGCCGGTCACTGCCGAGTGGGCGCCACTGCGAGACGTTGGCAGCGACCAGCACGTCGGCGAGGCCGTCGCCGTCGATGTCGCCGAGAGCACCGATGCCGGAGGACCCGAGCTCCCACAGACCAAACGCCGACAGTGCCAGCGAGCGGTTCGTCGCCTCGTGCGACGACACGTCGACGCGTGCGGGCCACGCGCCGGAGCTGCCCAGCGCGACGGTGCAACGCGACCGCCTCCAGTTGGCGTGGCACAGCAGCAGGTCCGCCACGCCGTCGCCGTTGACGTCGCCCGCCGACGAGACTGCTGTGCTTGGCTGGCCGCCGTCCGAGGAGGCTCTGTGGTTGGCGACGACGACGGACATGGTGACGTTGGCGACGACCGGCGCCGTGCGGGCGGCGACGACACGGGGCCACGACCGCGCCGACGGTGCGCCGAAGACGACGAGGTACTTGCCGTACTCGCAGCCCTTGCGCATGGCCATGGCCGCGGCCACGTCGGGCGACCCGTCCCCGTTGACGTCGCCCACCCCGGCGACAGCGGCGCCCAGCGCGTCGCCCTCGCCCTGCCCCTCCAACGTCACGACGCCGCCCGCGGCGCCGTCGAGCAGGTCGACCTCGCGGGCCCAGTCCCTGCGCCCGAACACCAGGAACGCGCTGCCCGCCCCGGCGACGCCGCCCGGCGACAGCGCAGCGTTGCCCAGCACGACGTCGCCCACGCCGTCGCCGTCGACGTCCCCGGCGCCCCCGAACGTCCTCGCGCCCTTGAGGACGACGACGGGCGCGTCGGGCCTGGCGACGTCGACGGCCGCCACGCTGCGCCACGCCACCGCCCTGCCGAGGAGAAGGGCGAGGGTCCCGTCGGCCCTGGCGAAGCAGAGGTCGCCGAGCTTGTCGCCGTCGACGTCGCCCACGCCGCCCGCGCGCCCGTCGACGGGGCCGACAGCGACGAGCTCCGCGGTCGACGACGGCCACGCGACGCCACGGCGGCGGCCGAGCAGCAGGAACGCCCTCTGCCCGCAGACCAGCACCACGTCAGCGAGGCCGTCGCCGTCGACGTCGCCCGCCGCCGCCGCGTGCACCACGTCACCGCGCCGGTCGTCGCCCCCGCACTCGGGCGCCGCGATGACGTGGGCCCTGCCGCGCCTGACGAGCGCCATGACCGACGACCGTGACGTCACGGGGCCGAGGATGACGTGGACGACCTCGTCGCCGGCGGTGACGATGTCGGGGACGGCGTCGCCGTCGACGTCGCCGGCGGGGGCGACGGCGACGCTGGGGTCGACGAGCGAGGACGGGAGCGGCGACGGGGGGCGGAGAGGACGTAGCCGGCGTCGGGGGACTGCGTGGCGTTGGCGAGGGCGACGCCCGAGGGCCACAGGGGGACGGAGGGGTCGGGGGCGCCAGAGGCACGCAGGGCCACGCAGAGCAGCAGCAACGACAGGGCCCTCCGGAGGGCTGGCGGTGCTGCGGGATTCATCGGCGGGGGTGTGGGGCTGTGCTGTGCTGGTGCTGTGCTGTGCTGGTGCTGTGTTGTTGAAGTAAGCAGAAACACAGGTGCAGTTAGTTCTGTTTGCGTTCCTGAACCGTGATTTGTTCTCCGAATAATATCTCTCAACAGCACTCCTCCAGGGTTTATCGATTATGACAACCACTTCTCCCATGAGAACCCAAGCCAACTGGATTCGCATCATTTGGAACTGGCTGAGCGCCATCACAGCTTCTTTTCAAGGGAAGTGGCCATAACCGACAGCGGTGTTGAGGGCAAGCCCGGTCAAGGGAACCCTTGTGCCAACATGTGCTGTGGTAGTGCTATGGATGGGGCTGTAGTGCCTGATGGCCACGCCCCGGCCCATAGGTTTCACAGCACGTGGGCTCTCGAGTACAGATGCAGAGGTGCAGCTGGCTGTTGAAGTGCAAGACTGATTGGATCCACCACGAGTTCCTCCACCGCTTGTGGAGATAAACTGCATGTGACGACACGAGAGAAATCAAGGGAACATACAATTTCGTTTCTGAGGGGCTGAGCGTCGTTGTTGCAGCGGTGTGGAGAAGAAGACTGTCGGTTTGCTCGGAGAGCGCCATACCCGAGCAGCAGCAACAGCAGCGATCAGCGATGTCTATGTCTAGCAGAGCAACCACGGCGCTGGCCCTCGTGCTGGTGTTCCTGTGAACCTCCCCCGTGTCTGCCGACGACACGTGCGTCCTCTCGCGTGCCATCCCAGCATCCCAGACTGCACAGCAAACACACGGCACACCAGAGAGCACAACCACTCCACAACTCAACCGACACATACACACACACACATACACACACACAAGGACAGCGGAGCCCACTCACTGAAATGCCGACCCCTGCAGGGAGTGGGACGCAGGCGAGACGCAGTTCCTGTGCGACCTGGCCAGGTCGACCAACATCGTGAGCACCACGTGGAGGGGCCTCAACCCCTGCAACTGGACCGCCTGGGAAGGAAGGCCTCTGCGGGGCATCGGCGTCAGCAACAACCGCATCAGCTCCATGTGCGACGGCCCAGAGGCCCAGCATCTCTCTCTCTCGTTCTGCTGTGCTCCCCCCCGGCACTGAGAGACTGCAACGATGCGGTGGGCAGCTCCCTCTACTGGCAGATACCCCACATCAAGGGCACCATCCCCCCGAGCATCGGCAACCTCAAGTACCTGCAGGAGCTGTGCGCCCTCCCTCTTGGCCCGCTCCACACGCGCACCCCCGCTGACACCAACTGACGCCCCACCGGCACCGCCGCAGGAACATGGAGTGGAACAGCCTGAGGGGGACCATCCCCGACACCATCAGGAACATGAGCTACCTGTCCTCCATGTGCGGTGGGCCCAGACCACACGCAGGCGCCCTCTGACCACCACATGGGCACTGCGCGGCGCAAACGCAGCAAGCTGACCTCGAACGAGCTGAGCGGCACGATCCCCGGCAGTCTGGCCACCCTCCCCCTCCTCCGCTCCCTGTGAGCCCTCCCCCCTCCTCCCCCTCGTCCGCCGAGAGGCCGCCCCAGCGTCTGACGCAGCGAGACCCCGTTGCGGCGGGTGCGCAGGTCCGTGGGGTTCAACAACATCTCGGGGACCATACCCCCGGCCATCTACGGCCTCCCGCTGCTGCAGGACCTGTGAGACACAGCTGCCACCAGCGCCCTGGCCCGCTCTGACCCTCCCGCCAACCCAGCAACGTCAACAACAACACCCGCATCGGGGGCACCTTCCCGACCCTCGCGCAGATGTCGAACCTGCGGTCTCTGTGCGCCCTCTGTTGCCCCTGCCCATCGGTGGCCTCACACGGCTGGGGGGCCCCACACAGCGCTCTGACAAAGACCAGCATATCGGGAACCATCCCCGACGGCTTCAACGACAGCTTCCCCCTGACGTCCCTGTGCGTAGCTGTGCCGGTGTTAGGTCGGAACTCAGGGTCGCTCACCCTCACCACAGGCTGGCGCAGAACACGGCGCTGTCGGGGACCATCCCCCCGAGCATCGGCAACCTGTCGGCCCTCAAGGCGCTGTGCGTCGCACATCGCAGCTTCTCTCTGCCGACGGCGTCGCTGACCCTGCGCACCCTTCGCTCTGCCACTGCCAGGGACCTCTCGAGCAACAGGGGGATCGTCGGGACCATTCCTGTTACTCTGTCGCAGCTGGGCTCGCTGGAATCGCTGTGCGTTCCCCCCCCCCCCTCGACGCTACTGTTGGGAGCAGAGTGCTACGGGACTGACACAGCCCCTCCAGCTACCTCTCCGACAGCGGTCTCAGAGGCACAATACCCGGGGAGCTTGGCAACATGACGTGGCTCAAGGAACTGTGCGTAGTAGATCCTGCGCTCCGATGTTCCCTGACATAGACACCGTAGAGGGCTCTACGGCAACGGATGGCTGGAGGGAACGGTCCCCGCCTCGCTGTGCGACCTCAAGGTGGCCATGTGGACCGTCAAGGGAGTTGCCTGCGGGAACCAACTCTGCTACAGCGCGTGGTGCCTGCGCGAGCAGAAGCTCGTCTGCAGCGATATGACAGTCTGTGGCGAGAGATATCTGAACTGAGCGAGCCGTACGCAAGTGCAGGCCCAGATCCTGGACAAATGGGCCCCCAGGGAACACATGACAGAGTGAAGACCTTCCCAAGCCATCTTGGAGAGAGGCACATGTCACAAATCGCCTACAATGCAGTTCCCCCCCTGCTGCCACCCGCACACACAGCAGAGACGAAGCGTCCACAGACACACAACGAGCTCGCTATGAGCGCCGTCGGTCCCAGCGGCCACCCGTGTGGCAGCAGCCACTGTGCAACAACAGCCGAGCCCACGGGATTGGGCTTGCTCAGCGCTGTCCCCAACTTCGAGTGCGCGTTGGCTCTGCTGCTGCCGCTCCTGGACGCCTGCGACCTCTGCTGCCTCTCGCGCACGTGCTCCCGCCTGCGCAGCCTCTGCCGTGCCCCGCAGCTGTGTGAGAGCGTCACGGTGACCCACAGCCACCAGGCTCTGCTCCTGACGCGCGCCTCGTACCTGAGGGGCTCAGTGACACACTTCAAGTGTTCGCGCTCCCTCTCGGCTCACTCAATTCAACTGATCGTTGTGGCTGGCTGTCGTCTGCGCCGCGCAGGCACCGACGGGGGCGACACGGCGCTGTGCACAGCTGTGGCGGCCACCGTCTGCCCCTCTCTGCTCGAGCTGCGCGTGAGCAACTGCCCCGAGCTGACTGACGACGCCCTGAGCGCTGTTGCCTTCGTGTGCCCTCGGCTTCTCGTCTCCCTTTACGAGTGCCCCGAGCTGGGGAGCGACGGCTGCGAGAACCTGGCGCGCACCTGCGGCCGCACACTGCAGACCGTCTGCGTGGAGCAGTGCGGCGAGGGGGCTGGCAGAGGGCTCCTGGACGGCCTTCTGGAGTCGCAGCCGAGCGGGGCTCTGCCGCTGGTCTGGTTCACCAGCGACTCTCTGAGCCCTGAGGACATCTTCTCTGTGTTCTCCGCTCGCACAGAGGCGTTCGCCAACCTCACGACGCTCCGGGTCAAGGCGGTCGTGGCCCACGACGACGACGATGGGTCTGCTCTGGCGGCCGTTGCCATCGCGTGCCCCGCCCTCGAGAAGCTGCGGTTCGACCACGGCGTCGAGGCCACTGGGGCAGGGGCCCTCTCGTCGCACTACCCGAGGCTCACGTCCGCGCGCGTCTCTGCAGCAAGCGAAGCCCCCTCGGAGGTTCTGCTGCTGGTGAAGCCGCCCCTGCGGTCGCTGAGGATCCAGGGCGCCATCGCCGACACGCAGCTGCTGGGCACGCGGCTCGAGCAGTGCTCTGCGACGCTGGCCAAGCTGAGGCTGAAGAGCCTGCACTTGTCCCTCGACTTCGCCAGGAGCATCGCGTCGCTGCCGAGGCTCTGTTCGCTGTCGCTGCTGTTCCCGAAGCTGGGAGACACCACCGCGGACGTGGTGATGGCCGAGCTGTCCAAGTGCGCTCCCCTGGCGGCGTTGGACTTCGCCGCACTGGCGCCGACGGCCGACTTCATTTGCAGCAGCGCCTGCTCGGCCCTCGAGCGCGTGAAGCTGGCCGTGCTGAGCGTCCCCGACGATGTGCTGGCCAAGCTTCCTGCTACCGCTCTGCGCTTCCTGTTCCTGGACGACTGCAGCGGCTGCAGTCCCAGCGGCGTGGCTGCGCTGCTGCGGCACGCGTCGCACCTGCAGAGGCTCTGGATGCTCAGGATGAGCTCGGCCTTGGGCGGCAACGGGATGGCTGCGACCATCGCGCCCTGCATCGCCCGCATGGACGAGCTCTCGGAGCTGGCGCTGGGGCTGGCGGAGGCAACGGACGCCGGGGCCCTGCTGGCTGCCGCTTGCGGCCGTGTGAGGGACCTGCAGGTGAGCATGCCGCTCGTGACGGACGCGGGGGCACGTGCTCTGCTGCAGAGGGCAGCGAGGGCCACGACGGTGGGCGTCGTCCAGTGCACGGGGCTCAGCGCGGAGACGCTGCTGAGTCTGAGGCCATGCGCCAGGAGGCTCGTCCTGAGCCGGGGCAACCAGAATCTGGTTCGGGAGTCGTCGTTCCACACCAAGCGGCCTTTGATTGAGGTCAAGTACGAGGAGTGGTGACGACGGCAACAAAACACTCGGATCAGCGGTCCTCAAGAATTGCACGGGCTTGCTTGCAGTGCGACCACCCACGCCATCTGTTCAGGCAACTCTCATTCGAGGACAGTCAGAGAATACCGGGTGCACATTGGGAGTCTGCCTTCACCCCAAAAGGAACGTGTTGGCTTGGAGGGGCGGGTGCAGGGGCCCCTGGGAGGCCCCAGGCACTCACCGCGCCTCTCCACTCGTGTGTGTGTGCGTCAGGTGGTGGCTCGCTGATCTCATTGGGGGCGGGGGCGGCCGAGATCTCATTGGGGGCGGGGGCGGCCGAGGCTTGGTGGTGCCTCAACGAGAGAAGGTCTGCCTGTGCGATTTCCCCCTTCTGTTCCCCTTCAGGGGTCGGCACTCATTCCTGTGAACTTCGCAGAGCTCGTTCACAGAGTGCCTCACCAGAATATAATGCCAACCACCTGCGCCATGGCAATGAGCGCTGAAAAGATGGAGACGTCCGCGAATGCTGAGGCCAGGAACATTCGAGAGAAGCAGATAAGGAATTGCCTTGTTTATTGCATAAAAAGCGCGGACCGTGGTTGTTCTGTTGGCACACAGAGGAGGACGAATCGTCAGTTCCACAACAGACACACAACCAGAGCACAATGAGCGCCGTCGGTCCCAGCGGCCACCCGTGTGGCAGCAGCCCCTCCGCAACAGCAGCCGGGATTACTGGCCCGGACCTGCTCAGCGCTGTCCCCAACTTCGAGTGCGCGTTGGCTCTGCTGCTGCCGCTCCTGGACGCCTGCGACCTCTGCTGCCTCTCGCGCACGTGCTCCCGCCTGCGCAGCCTCTGCCGTGCCCCGCAGCTGTGGAACAGCGTCTCGGTGATCCACCAACACCCGACACTGCTCCTGGCGCGCGCCTCGTACCTGAGGGGCTCAGTGTCCCTCTTCGAGTGTCCGCTTCCACTCTTGGCGACCGCAATCAACTGATCCTGGGGCTGCCTGCCGTCTTCACCGCGCAGGCACCGACGTGGACGACACGGCGCTGTGCACAGCTGTGGCGGCAACCATCGGCCCCTCTCTGCTCGAGCTGCGCGTGAGCAACTGCCCCGAGCTGACCGACGACGCCCTGAGCGCTGTTTCATTCGTGTGCCCTCGGCTTCGTCTCGTCTCCCTCTTCGAGTGCCCCCAACTGGGGAGCGACGGCTGCGAGGACCTGGCGCGCACCTGCGGCCGCAGACTGCAGACCGTCTGCGTGGAGCAGTGCGGCGAGGGGGCTGGCAGAGGGCTCCTGGACGGCCTTCTGGAGTCGCAGCCGAGCGGGGCTCTGCCGCTGGTCTGGTTCACCAGCGACTCTCTGGGCCCCGAGGACATCGTCCCTGTGTTCTCCGCTCGCACAGAGGCGTTCGCAAACCTCACGACGCTCCATGTGAAGGCGGTCGCGCGCGAAGACGATGAGGACGATGATGTCGACGGCGAGTCTGCTCTGGCGGCCGTTGCCATCGCGTGCCCCGCCCTCGAGAAGCTGCGGTTCGACTACATCGTCGAGGCCGCTGGGGCCGCCGCCCTCTCGTCGTACTGCCCGAGGCTCACGTCCCTGAACATCGCCGTGACGGGCGACGCCGTGGAGGTGCCGCTGCTGGTGAAGCCGCCCCTGCGGTCGCTGAAGATCCAGGGCGCCATCCTCGACGCGCAGCTGCTCGGCGCGCGGCTCAGACAGTGCTCGCCGACGCTGAGCAAACTGAAGCTCAGCGGACCCCGCATGACCCTCGACCTCGCCAGGAGCATCGCGTCGCTGCCGAGCCTCAGGTCGCTGTCGCTGGAGGACCCGGTGCTGGTCGACGCCCCCGCGAACGCCGTGATGGCCGAGCTGTCCAAGTGCGCTCCCCTCGCTGCGCTGTCCCTCAACTCGATTGCGCCGACGGTCGCCTTCGTCACCGGAAGTGCCTGCTCGGCCCTCGAGCGCGTGATGCTGCGCCAGACGAGCGTTCACGACTCCGTGCTGGCGCATCTGCCGGCTGCCGGGCTGCGCTTCCTGTTCCTGGACGACTGCAGCGGCTGCAGTCCCAGCGGCGTGGCTGTGCTGCTGCGGCACGCGTCGCTCCTGCAGAGCCTCTGGATGCTCAGGATGTATCACGGCCTAGGCGGCAACAGGATGGCGATGGCCATTGCGCCCTGCATCGCCCGCATGGACGAGCTCTCGGAGCTGGCGCTGGGGCTGGCGGAGGCAACCGACGCCGGAGCCCTGCTGCTGGCGCCCGCGTGCGGCCGTGTGAGGGACTTGCAGGTGAGCATACCGCTGCTGACGGACGCGGGGGCACGTGCTCTGCTGCAGAGGGCAGCGAGGGCCACGACGGTGGGCGTCGTCCAGTGTGCGGGCCTCAGCGCGGAGACGCTGCTGACTCTGAGGCCCTGCGTCAGGAGGCTCGTCCTGAGCCCGGACAGCCACGATCTGGTGGAGGAGTCGTCGTTGTACACTAAGCGCCCGACCATTGAGGTCACGTACGAGGAGTGGTGACGACGGCCACAAAACACACGGATCACTGGCATCGCAGGTGAGGGACGGTTTTGTGCGGACGACTGGCACGCACTCTTTCTGTCGCATACTGACATCACAGAGCTTCCCCGTCAATGCGCTCACGTGGTGCAGCTCCCACCTCTCGCAAAAGTATGTAGATATCCTGAGGATCATCCGCGGTGATCTCTCTCATTCAATTGTATTGGGTGGGGCCGGACAATTGTCATAACACCGAGAGCGTAATGAGAGGTGACGAGGACACGCCCTGCGTCGACTGTTTCACGAGAGGTGGAGAGCCGCAGTACGTGAGCGCAGTTGCTCCGTGGCAGCTGGACACCAGTAGCTCGCACGCCATTCTACAGTCGATGCAGACGTTGCGCGCCAACGAGGCTCTGCTGCTCCGCTGTGGGCTCCGGATGCGCACGCCGGCATCGCCCCCCAACAGCGTACCCAACGCCGCACTTGGCACCTCACTAGGAGGCCTAGAGAACCCACACGCTCTCCTCCTCCTTCCACACCCCGCAGATCATGCTTCCAGCTGCTGTGCGGATGCTGGACCTCGTCAACAGGGAGGAGAGCATTCGCACTGCGCTGAGGGCATTTGGCGAGCAGTTCGACCTGCGGCACAGCGAACAGCGTGCGAGCCAGCAGCTGCAGCCCATCACGTTCGGCTCCCCGGGGTCGGGCAAGTCGCGCCTGCTCACGGCGCTCATGGAGCTGCTGCACGGCCTTACGCTCGAGCGGGCAGACCGGACAGAGCGGCTCTTCGATGGCGTCTCGCAGGCGTTTGTCCACAACGCGGCCTCGGGCGCCGTCTGCATCGGTGCGACGTTTAGCCACTACACGCCCTACAGGTTCCACGCGGTGGACAACACCCGCACGCTGCCAGCGAGCTTGGCCACGCGGCTCCTGCTGCAGTGCGCACGCCTCCCACCTGCCAGGCCTCACGGGACTGCGCCACTCACTGTGCAGGCACTACTTCGAGATCCAGTCCCAGGACGACTGCGGCAGGGCGTTCGGCCTGATGGGCAACAGCGTCTTCGAGCTCGACCCCCTCGCTGTGGCCGAGTCGATCGTCCGCGACACGGGCTGTAGGGCGCTCTTCGTCTTCGTGGACGACGCATTCAGGGTCGAGGACGACCCCTACGACCCCGAGCAGCCCTGCTCGCGGGCCCTGTGCGCCGAGGTGCGCCGCGTGCAGGGGCTGACGCGCTCCGCGTGGTCAGAGCTGGGCTGCGTCGTCCACACTCTGGTCACGACGCTGGACGAGGCCCTTCTGAGAGGCTCGACGCCGGGGTCCCCCTGGCCCAGGGGCCCGGCACCCAATCGCCCAGCAAGCTCCGCAGGGTGCCGCTGCCCTCAATCGGCGAGGACGCGCTCGTGGGGGCGCTGTCCCGATGCGCAGCCAGAGACAGGGACGACGGGCCCTACAGATTGCTGCAGAAGAGCCTCCAGCTCAGCAGACCGCCACTACTCAGTCTCGCGCTGGCCTGCGGCGGCGGCCACGCGCGCACCATCGTCATGCTTGTTCAGGCGATGACACGGGTGCCACCGCCCGCGGACCTGGCGCAGGTCTTGGGTGCCGTCGTCCACATTATGGACGCGGGGGCATGGCCGTCGCTCACGCTGGGCCTGCTGGCCCCGGCACTGCTCGGTGTCCCGCTGCGCACCAACGTGCCGGCCAACGCGCTGTGCCCCGGTCTCCCTCTATACGTCGCCGTAGCCCAGGGCATTTACGACAACGCGCTCGAGACTGTGGACTCTGCGGAGATCATTCCCCGGGTGTCCGTGGTCCGCATGCTGCGCTACTCGCATGTCGAACTGCCTCAGCTGCCATCCGCTACGCCTGCCGCGGGAGCTGCTCCAGTGACAGCGGGAGCAGCAGAGGCCGAGGTTGACAGCAGGATACATGAAGTGCACGGGGTGCACGAGGAGGCGAAGAGGTGGACCACGGAGAACTGGAAAGGGGAGGTGCAGAGGCAGAGCGCCATTGGCATTGAGGAGCACGTCCGCCACCAGCTCGCGAGGATGTTCGACCCCGAGGCTTTGTGGAGGTGGGAGAGCGGGTCGCCTATGCACAGGCTCATCGCGGGGCGCGCCGTGCTGTGGCCCACGATGCACGCCGTCCAGACGTTAGGGGTGGCCGATCCCTCGAGCGTCGTCTGCGAGATGAGCCTCGCAGACCTCCTGGGCCCGCACGCGCTGTACTCGGAGAGGACGGCAGAGGCAATCGCCGGCGTGACGGTCCGGATGGTTGGGCGCAGCGCCCTCGTCGTGTCTGAGCGCTGCTACGAGGACTTCCCCCTGGTCGCTGCCCCAGTGGACAGATTCGGGGGCTGCCTCGACCCCAGGGCCAACGTGGTCGTCCACTGCACTAGAGACAGCCCGGAGTATGTTTCGCGATTCCGCACAGCAGCACGAATGCTCACCGGGAGACGTCGCGGCTCCGGCAGGTGCGACTTTGACTTTGTGGAGCATTACGAGACCACGACGCGAGGGCGGGGGCGCGAACTCAGGGGAATGATCGTCCTGTTCAACGAGGTCGTGGCGCAGTGCACAGATACTCACGAAGCGGGCATAGCCCTCGACTATCTCTCGCCCTCGTCGGCTGTGCAGCGGAAGCTGTCTCGGTGCCGAGACGTGTTCGGTGAGTCTCACAGACATGCAGTGGCGGATACGCTCGCCCCAGGGTCTCATCTACCCCTGGCAGAGAGCAAGTGGGGCCGCAG
This sequence comes from Mastigamoeba balamuthi, assembly GCA_902651635.1. Classification (NCBI taxonomy): domain Eukaryota; phylum Evosea; order Mastigamoebida; family Mastigamoebidae; genus Mastigamoeba; species Mastigamoeba balamuthi. Next base: position 355,268 of record CACRSC010000032.1, read on the forward strand.
GAAGAACGTCCAGTTCCTGAGCATCTTCGTCTCGCAGCGCAAGCTCCAGAGCGGGGGCGACACGAGGAAGATGCTTCCGGACCGCGTAGTCGTCATCCCATCTGACGATGGCCGGCTGGCGAGGTGGCTGGGGCCAACACTTAACATCACGGGGTTTCTGAAGCAGTATGGCCCTGCTGCAAGGTCGGAAGCACATCGGGACGCAACAGAGGCAGCAGCGGTAGTAGCGGCAGAAGGAATCTCGGGAACGGGTGAGGAGGATATGGCGCCAGTCCGTGAACTGCTCTCCGGTGTTTTGTCCATTGAGAGAATGCTGACCTGCTCTCCTTGCAGGAGGCCAGGTGCACTGCGAGGGGATGGTCTCACAAAACAGAGAAGCGCCCACCCAACGGGATTGCTGCCGAGGCAAGCCAGTGCAGTTTCGCGATAGCTGCACTGGAGCACCCGCTGAAGAAGAAGAAGAAGACGTGAGGCTAGACAAATGCCCCAGTGTCAACCGTGTTCCCGGAAAGCTGGTCCTCAGAATCCTGGCTTGTTTCTTCGAACATGGTTGTAAAGGAATAACAGACAGTTGCTCTGGGGATAGAGGCCATTCACTTCTTTTTCGGAAGTTACCGGCTTCCCTCTCGGAACTACAAACAGGGAGGAGCTTGTGTGTCCGTCGGTGCGGAATTTCAACGCCTATTTAAGGGAGCATGAATGCGCAGGGTTCAACAGCGCCCACAAACGTCATTTAATAAGACAAAGCACACAGTCTGCCTCAGCAACAGATAGCATGATGCAGGCCTCCTCCCAAATGAATTGACGATTGCCAATACCGGAATGCCCTCTCGAATTGTATGTTGTAACTTTAATTTTGGAAAGGAAGTTACTGCAGCGGGGGAGAACCAAGAACCGAAGGTAAGGCCCCGGAGAATGGAACATAGCCGCATCTTGCTACGACAGGAGGAGCTGCCTGGTTTTGTTGGCCAGCATTTGGACACGCCACCCGATCGGAGTACTTGTGTGACATGCTCCCTGCAGCACCGCGAGCCCTCGCCTCCTCACCGGGGTGGGAGATGCAGGCGCACTGGGGCAGCACAGCGGCGGCGGGCATCCCCAGGGGCACGAGCAGCGTGGAGGGGGCCACCTCCTGCAGGACAACCCTGCAGGGAGCCTCGCCCTGCCGGGGGACACAGCAGGAATCTCGGGCACGAGTGAGGAGGATATGGCGCCAGTCCGTGAACTGCTCTCCGGTGTTTTGTCCATTGAGAGAATGCTGACATGCTCTCCTTGCAGGAGGCCAGGTGCACTGCGAGGGGAGGGTCTCACAAAACAGAGAAGCGCCCACCCAACGGGATTGCTGCCGAGGCAAGCCAGTGCAGTTTCACGATAGCTGCACAGGAGCTCCTGCTGAAGAAGAAGAAGAAGACGTGAGGCTGAGACAAATGCCCAAGTGTCAACCGTGTTCCCGGGAAGCTGGTCCTCAGAATCCTGGCTTGTTTCTTCGAACATGGTTGTCAAGGAATAACAGAGTTGCTCTGGAGCTAGAGGCCATTCACTGCCTTTTTCGGAAGGGCTTCCCTCTCGGAAGTACGAACAGGGAGGGGTGCTTGTGTGTCCGTCGGTGCGGAATTTCAACGACCATTCACGCGGACATACATCCGCAGGGTTCAACAGCGCCCACAAAAAGTACGTCATTTAATAAGACAAAACTGCCTGAGCAACAGATAGCATGATGAAGGCCTCTTCCCAATATATTGACGATTGCCAATACCGGAATGTCCTCTCGAATTGTATGTTGTAACTGTAATTTTGGAAAGGAAGTTACTGCAGCGGGGGAGAACCAAGAACCGAAGGTAAGGCCCCGGAGGTTGGAACATAGCCGCATCTTGCTATGACAGGAGGAGCTGCGTGGCTCTGTTGGCCAGCATTGGGGCACGCCGCCCGATCGGAGTACTTGTGCGACATGCTCCCTGCAGCACCGCGAGCCCTCGCCTCCTCACCGGGGCGCGAGACGCAGGCGCACTGGGGCAGCACAGCGGCGGCGGGCATCCCCAGGGGCACGAGCAGCGTGGAGGGGGCCACCTCCTGCAGGACAACCCTGCAGGGAGCCTCGCCCTGCCGGGGGACCACCCGCACGACCTCGAACTCGCTCGAGGGCTCCAGCAGCACCTCGTCCTCGCCGAACATGTTGAACGCCGTGATCCTGCGCCCGCGCAGCGCGTTGACCTCGAACAGCGTGCAGTGCCCGCCGTCCCGGATGAACGACGCGGCCACCCTCTCCGACGGCGACGTGCTCGAGAAGGCCCGCCAGCACACCCGCCTGCCCACCGCGTACGCCCGCCTGTCCACCCTGCACCTGACCCCGCGGTACACCACCCCCGCGTGCCCCGGCATCGCCCGCATCGCCCGCACCAGGTACCGCGCGAAGCGCATCCACTGCTGCTCGCTGCCGCCCTCCTCCCGATGCCCCCCGCCGCCGCGCTTCCGGAGGTGCTTGTTGAGGCGGAAGTAGATGCTCTCCTCCGACGGCTTGGTCTCGGTCGTGTACAGCAGCAGCGCCAGCGCCTCGTCCTCGGTCGGCAGCGCCGCGATGCCCTCGGCCTTGCTGGCCAGCCTCTTGAGACACTTGCCCACGCAGGGCCGCATGGACTCGACGATCTTCTCCAGGTCCTTGATGGGCGGGTCCACTTCCCTCAGCGTTTCGGTCGGCGAGGCAAGCGTCTCGCTGTCCTCCGAGGCCTCTGGCGCGCCGCGCGGAGCGGGCTCGTTGTCCCCGATCTCGTCAAGCATCCGGACCTCGATGTGCGCCACAAAGGCCGCGGCCATGACCACCAGCCCCACAGCCCCCGTGGCCATGGCCGGCGCTGCGGCCGACGAGCAGGCAGCGAAGAGCCCGCACTTGACTGCCGCCACTGCCGCCAGCACCGCCACAGAGGCCACGGCGGCCGTGCCGCCGACAACACCGCCGACGATGGCTCCGACGTGCGGGCCGTCGGCTGCCGCGGGGGCCACAGCGATGTGGAACATCTGCCGGCCCCAGAAGCCCTTGGCGTCCCGCGCGGTCACTGTGACGTTGACCAGCCCCACGTCGCCCCCCGTCGATGGCGTGCCGCTGAGCGTGCGCGTGGCAGCGTCGAACGAGAGCCAGGGCGCGGCTGAGGAGACGCTCAACTCGACCGGGGGGCTCGTGGACCGGGCGAAGCTGTCCGGGGCCAACGCGAAGCTGAAGGGCCTGCCCACCGTGGCGGTGCAGCACCCGGGCTGCGACTGGATGGACCTGTTCGCACGCGGCAGCCTGTGGCCGTACGCGATGTGCGCTGCGCCACGGGTGAGCGGACGCGGAGCCCCGACGAGCAGGTCGTCCACGTTGTCGCCGTTGAAGTCGCCCGCAGCAGACAGCGACGCCCCGAACTCGCCGCCTTCCACCACGCCGTGCAACACGCGTACATCGGGCGAGCCCATAGCATCGAGCTTCTGGGCGCTGCTGGGCCACGCAGCCCTGCGTCCGAAGACGATATACACACGGCCGTTGCCCTGGGAGTCGCCGATGGCGATGTCCGAGAGCGCGTCGCCGTTCCAGTCGAAGCCGCCTGCCAGCGCCTCGCCGGTCCACGATGCCACGGGGCCATCAAAGGCGACGCCAGCTATGGTGCTCCCCACGCTGTCCAGGGGAACGCCCGAGGTCCAGCGCGAGCGAGGGCCTCCCAAGATCACGTAGACTCTGCCAGAAGCGTCGGGGAGAGTGTGCACAGGGTCGCCGATGGCAACGTCGCTGAACGAGTCGCCGTTGAAGTCGCCGGCGCCGGTGAGCACCAGGCCCCTCCACCGGGTGTTATTCTCCGAGTAGAACAGCACGCTGTCCTCCCCCGGCAGGGCGAAGCGGTCGAAAGGGCCCGAGCGTCCCCACACGAGGTACACCGCGTTGACCCCGCCGACCTTGACGCCCACGAGAAGGTCATCGAGCCCGTCGGCGTCGACGTCGCCCGCAGCAGCAACAGAAGTGATGCTCGTGTTGGCAGCCACCGGGAGCTCCGTCGTCCTGTTGGGCCCCAGCGCCAGCACGGTGTCGGTGCCCAGCCACAGCGCCAGAGCCTCGGGCCGTGAGTCGCCGTTGACGTCCCCCAGGCCCGCCACCAGCCCGGCGACGACGCCGTTGACAGGGGACATGTCCTTCCACGCTGCGGCGGACTCGACCCCGCGGCTCGGGACGCCAGGGCGCTGTCGTGCTCCTGTGAACACCCACGCTGTCCCTGTGCTGATATACGTATGTGTGGCGGCCCAGTCCCGCAGGCCGTCGCCGTCGACGTCGCCCAGGGCAGCCAGGCTCTCCCCCAAGCCGCTCCTCAGGTTCACCGGAAGAACCGCGTGGCCCCGTGCGCCGTCGATCAGGGCGCTGAGGTTGAGCGTCTGGCCCGCCAGGGAGGCGTCGCCGGGGCCGTAGAGCACGTAGAGGCCCTGGCCCTTCCCCGAGTTTTCATACTCGGGAGCCGAGACGACCACGTCGGGGCGCCCGTCGCCGTCGATGTCGCCGACGCCCAGCACGACTGTTCCGAAGCTGGCACCCATGCCCACGATCGTCGTCGACGCAGTGAGCGGAGCGCTGATGTTGGAGTGCGCTGTGGGCCAGCCCTCGTCGCCCTCGCTGGCGCTGGCAGCTCCCCGGGGGGCCCAGCAGAGGGCCAGGGCCAGAGCGAGCCCCAGTGCAGATGTGTGAGCCGCTGTGCGTGTGCGAGAGGGCATCTGATTTCGTCTGGTGACGCTGCTCAGCAGCACAAGTCAGAAGAGGGCAAATTGCGAAAAGCTGACCCCTCGATGACGCATGTCGCACAGGAAGGTGATTGGGAAGACAGGCATCCCCCCACGTCCCCTCGTGCCCCTCAGCGCACGCCCCGTCTCCTTTGCTCCAGGGTTCCCAAGCGTGCCCTGGTTGGGGCTGTCTCACAGGCCCACACGAGTCGGTCCCGTGACCGACGCAGTTTTCTCCCTCTGTTTTCCAGATAAGATTCAATTGCCCGATAATCTCGGGATGTCAGAACTATTGGGCTCCAACACAAACCTACGCAGTCCCTGCACTGCGCACAGATTGCCTGTATGGCGCACCAGTCCCGAGGCAGTTGCCGTCAACAATGCCCAGGCCAGACCCACTGCAACTGAGTGTGCGGGCAAGAGCATGCACTACGTGTTACGTCATCAACTGATGCGGAGTGTACTGTCATCCCGAGATTACTGTGAAACGGTGAATTATGAAAGTCGAAAATTGAGAGAAGGGGCTTTCTGGTTCGTACAGAGGATTGTGAGAGGGGGATAGAATGAGAGCTGTGACTCGCTCTCCCTTACTCTCAGGGGATTTGAGAGGAGCTCCCATTATTCCCCGCACTCACTTTGGTTGTCTCTGAGAGAAACTCTCATATTTTACGACAATATTTTCCGCGTTTCACACATGAATCTGATCTCGTTTTATCTCAGGGAAATGACTGTATCGTATCGGTCGCGGGACCGACGCGTGGTCCCTTGAGCCAACCCGAAACAGGAGACGCTGGGGAACCCTGTAGCAAGGGGGCGAGGCGTGCGCAGAGGGGCACCGGCACGAGGGGACGTGGGGGGACTCCTGTCTTCCCAATCACCTTCCTGTGCGACATGCGTCATCGAGGGGTCAGTTTTTCGGTTTATGCCCTCCTCTGCAGAGCTCTGTGCTGCTGAGCAACGGTCACCAGACGATATCAGATGCCCTCTCACACACGCACAGCGGCTCACACACCTGCACTGGGGCTCGCTCTGGCCCTGGCCCTCTGCTGGGCCCCCCGGGGAGCTGCCAGCGAGGGCGACGAGGGCTGGCCCACAGCGCACTCCAACATCAGCGCTCCGCTCACTGCGTCGACGACGATCGTGGGCATGGGTTCCGGCTTCGGAACAGTTGTGCTGGGCGTCGGCGACATCGACGGCGATGGCCGCCCCGACGTGGTCGCCTCGGCCCCCCAGGACGATTTCTCGGGGACGGGCCACGGCGTCTACGTGCTCTACGGCCCCGGCGACGCCTCCCTGGCGGGCCAGACGCTCAACCTCAGCGCCCTGATCGACGGCGCACGGGGCTACGCGGTCCTCTCGGTGGGCCAGATTAGCGGCTTGGGGGAGAGCCTGGCTGCCCTGGGCGACGTCGACGGCGACGGCCTGCGGGACTGGGCCGCCACACATACGTATATCAGCACAGGGACAGCGTGGGTGTTCACAGGAGCACGACAGCGCCCTGGCGTCCCGAGCCGCGGGGTCGAGTCCGCCGCAGCGTGGAAGGACATGTCCCCTGTCAACGGCGTCGTCGCCGGGCTGGTGGCGGGCCTGGGGGACGTCAACGGCGACTCGCAGCCCGAGACCCTGGCGTGGTGGCTCAGCAGGAGCACCGGCACTCACACCTTGCTGGCGCTGGGGCGCAACAGGACGACGCAACTCCCGATCGGCAACACCAGCGTCACCTTTGTCGCTGCTGCGGGCGACGTCGACACCGACGGGCTCGATGACCTTCTCGTGGGCGTCAAGGTCGGCGGGGTCTCCGCGGTGCACCTCGTGTGGGGCCGCTCGGGCCCTTTCGACCGCTTCGCCCTGCCGGGGGAGGGCAGCGTGCTGTTTAACTCGGAGAACTGCACCCTCTGGAAGGGCCTAATGCTCGCCAGCGCCGGCGACTTCAACGGAGACTCGTTCGGCGACGTTGTAGTCTGCGACCCTGCACACACTCTCCCCGACGCTTCCGGTAGAGTCTACGTGATCTTCGGAGGTCCTCGCTCGCGCTGGACCTCGGTCGTCCCCCTGAGCAGCGTGGGAAGATCCGTCGCTGGAGTCGTCTTCGACGGCCCAGCGGCATCGTGGACGGGCAGCTCGCTGGCGGGCGGCTTCGACTGGAACGGCGACGCGCTCTCGGACATCGCCATCGGCGACCCCCAGGGCAACGGCCGTGTGTACGTCGTCTTCGGGCGCAGGGCTGCGTGGCCCAGCGGCGCCCAGAGGCTCGACGCTCTGGGCTCGCCAGATGTCCATGTGCTGTACGGGGAAGCGGACCGCAGTTCGTTCGCGACTTCGCTGTCTGCTGCGGGAGACTTCAACGGCGACAACGTGGACGACCTGCTCATCGGGACTCCGCATCCGCTCACCAGCGGCGCAGCGCACATCGCGTACGGCCACAGGCTGCCGCGTGCGAACAGGTCCATCCGGTCGCAGCCCGGGTGCTGCACCGCCACGGTGGGCAGGCCCTTCAGCTTCGCGTTGGCCCCGGACAGCTTCGCCCGGTCCACGAGCCCCCCGGTCGAGTACAGCGTCTCGTCAGCCGCGCCCTGGCTCTCGTTCGACGCTGCCACGCGCACACTCAGCGGCACGCCATCGACGGGCAGCGACGTGGGGCTGGTCAACGTCACAGTGACCGCGCGGGACGCCAAGGGCTTCTGGGGCCGGCAGAGGTTCCACATCGCTGTGGCCCCCGCGGCAGCCGACGGCCCGCACGTCGGAGCCATCGTCGGCGGTGTTGTCGGCGGCACGGCCGCCGTGGCCTCTGTGGCGGTGCTGGCGGCAGTGGCGGCAGTCAAGTGCGGGCTCTTCGCTGCCTGCTCGTCGGCCGCAGCGCCGGCCATGGCCACGGGGGCTGTGGGGCTGGTGGTCGTGGCCGCGGCCTTTGTGGCGCACATCGAGGTCCGGATGCTTGACGAGATCGGGGACAACGAGCCCGCTCCGCGCGGCGCGCCAGAGGCCTCAGAGGACAGCGAGACGCTTGCCTCGCCGACCGAAACGCTGAGGGAAGTGGACCCGCCCATCAAGGACCTGGAGAAGATCGTCGAGTCCATGCGGCCTTGCGTGGGCAAGTGTCTCAAGAGGCTGGCCAGCAAGGCCGAGGGCAGCGCGGCGCTGCCGACCGAGGACGAGGCGCTGGCGCTGCTGCTGTACACGACCGAGACCAAGCCGTCGGAGGAGAGCATCTACTTCCGCCTCAACAAGCACCTCCGGAAGCGCGGCGGCGGGGGGCATCGGGAGGAGGGCGGCAGCGAGCAGCAGTGGATGCGCTTCGCGCGGTACCTGGTGCGGGCGATGCGGGCGATGCCGGGGCACGCGGGGGTGGTGTACCGCGGGGTCAGGTGCAGGGTGGACAGGCGGGCGTACGCGGCGGGCAGGCGGGTGTGCTGGCGGGCCTTCTCGAGCACGTCGCCGTCGGAGAGGGTGGCCGCGTCGTTCATCCGGGACGGCGGGCACTGCACGCTGTTCGAGGTCAACGCGCTGCGCGGGCGCAGGATCACGGCGTTCAACATGTTCGGCGAGGACGAGGTGCTGCTGGAGCCCTCGAGCGAGTTCGAGGTCGTGCGGGTGGTCCCCCGGCAGGGCGAGGCTCCCTGCAGGGTTGTCCTGCAGGAGGTGGCCCCCTCCACGCTGCTCGTGCCCCTGGGGATGCCCGCCGCCGCTGTGCTGCCCCAGTGCGCCTGCGTCTCGCGCCCCGGTGAGGAGGCGAGGGCTCGCGGTGCTGCAGGGAGCATGTCGCACAAGTACTCCGATCGGGCGGCGTGCCCCAATGCTGGCCAACAGAGCCACGCAGCTCCTCCTGTCACAGCGAGATCCGGAACTGTTCCATCCTATGGGGATGTGCGGGTCCCTTATGTGCGTTCTCCCAAGTTTGGCGTCAAGGCCTTGCCTGTGTAACAATGCTACCCACTGAGCTAAAAGGGAGTAATTTCTCTTGTCTCCCAGAATCCCCTGGCTTCTTACACCTGGTGTTCTTGGTTCTCCCCAGCTGTTTTAGCTTCATAAAAGTGGGGAAAAGCAGAAGAGTTATTTTGAGGTTGTCTGCTAAAACTATGAGTTTGTCGTTTGATTAATCGACGAGGTCATACAATTTCAGAGATTGTTATCGGCGCGACAAAGAATAGCTTCACTTTTCCTGTGTGCTTATGCCCGCTACTAAAAGTGCAACAAGAGACAAGTCTAGAGGACATCCGGTATTGGCAATATAAATATGACAGGGAGGGGGCCTGAATCATGCTTTCAGGCCCACTGTGTGTTTTGACTTGAAAAAGACTGTTCCTCGGTGTGCACTGTTGAACCCTTGCTCATTAAGGTTCCTTGAAGATTACATCACCATTGAAACGCACAAGCTCCCCTTCATAGCAAGAAAAAGAGTGATCACACAAAGCGAAGTTCAGATGGAGAGCATTATCGCAATATGGTATAGTACGCTCGCCCTGCACTGGCAACTGTGTGATGTCACAGCCCCTGGGTATTCCAAAGAGTTTGCACATCAAAACATAAATTAACATCTGGCATCTGGCACGAGCAAAGGTAGGCAGTGGAAGCAGGTGGCCAACAAGTGCGCCCTGCTGTGCTGTGCTGTGCGTTGCAGAGACTGAGTTTATTGCTCATCGCCACGCCGTGCCCCTCCACAGGGACACAAGGATGCCCCCAGTGGTGCCCCATTTTCGCTGCCATCGTTTACCATCGTGCCTCCTTCCAGAGAGGCCAGGGCCCTCCCCCCAGTGATCTGTGGAGGGTACAACACCGCCAGCAGCTGTCTCTGGTGGGTATGGGTCCTTCCTGGATCCTGCCTGGAATTTGATGTATGAGATCCCAATGGAAGGGTCCCATTTACAGCCACAAGAGGGTCAGCAGATCCACTCCTTGCACGTCAGAGTGGGAGAAAAACTAGCATCTATTTGCCTGTCAGAGAGTGAGAGAAACACTAGCAAAGGCTAGGACGTGCTCCGAGGGGCGCTGAGGAGCTGAGCTCCGCAAGGTATGCCTCTCTCACCCTGCCGCCGTGCATGCCATTTGCTCTCCCCAAAAGACAGCTGACGGTCCTCTTTTCTTCCCTCGTATTAAATTGCTCAGAAAAACCCCTGGAGAGGCGCGTCTGTGTGCCGCCAGCCTGCCAGCCTGCCGCGCGGCCAGGGGCAGCAGTCATTCGGGGCTTGGGCAGCACCTGCAACGCCGCAGCGACAGTGGCAGGCAGCCTGGCAGGTGATGCAACTGGGGGCCTAGATGAAGGGGGTCCAGCCCATGTACATGCGCGAGAGGTTCTCGGGGCTCTGGGCCTCTGCGATGGCGCGGCTGACCTGCTCCGTGACACTGAGCGCCCTGTGCTGGGCGGCGCCCTCGGCCTCCTTCTTGGGCTTGCCCTGCAGTATCCTCGCCGTGCACTTGAGCGACTCCACCCCCGTCGTGTTCTCGCACTCCCCTGACGCCGGCTGCAGGTGCGCTCTGGTGAGCAGCGGGGCAGCTGGGCAGCGAGGCAGCAGCGCACCACAGAGCCGCGGGACCACTCGAGCAGCGGGTCGTAGACGAAGCCCTCGAGGACGCTCAGCAGCGTCTCGCTGCGCAGGAGGTGAGGGAGCGGAGGGGGCGAGAGGCAGCTGAGAGGGAGCACACGCCACGCACTGGTTGGCGCGGAGGAGGCGCATGGTGATCTCGGCGGTGCTGCGGAAGCCGCCCTCGACGCCGCAGAGGCCCATGGCGTCGACCATGTTCTGCGTGAGGCGGAAGGGCACGCACTCGGGGATGTTGAAGCCCTCGCCCTTCCAGAAGAGCGCGTTCATGTCGACGTGGACCGTGTCGCCCGTCGTGCTGTCGAGCAGCAGGTTCTCGCAGTGCCTGTCGCCGAGGCCCACGCAGAGGCCCACGGCCGACATGACCGCCGTCGTCCGCGTGTACGAGAGCCGCGCCTCGAACCACGCGTAGGGCTCGGGGAACGTGCTCACGAACCAGCGGTGCAGCATCGGCGGGTGCCGCGCCACCACCTCCAGGAACCGCTGCGCCTTCTCCTTGGGGTCCGGCGACTCCCAGGCCTGCTTGATCTCCTCGCTCGTCATCGGCGCCGGCCCCGTCATCGCGTTGATCGCCGCCTTCATCGCCGTCGTGTTGGGCACCCACTCGATGATCCCGCACTCCTCGTTGAGCGGCACCACCGAGTACGTCCTGATGTCTGCGCATGCGCTCGCGTGCGGTCATTCAGTTGATTCCTCCCGTCGAAATTGGAGGAAATAAAGGAGTAAACATAATTCAATTCGATTCGCGAATACAAAAGAGGGGGCAGTACACGCTCCTAGGGTCTTGCCAATTGATACCGCCCGAGAAAATGGACAAAAGAGAGGGAGAGGAACGCGCACGCTCCTAGAGTTGGGTCGCGCGCGCAGTTATTCAATTGATTTCGCCCGCCAAGACTGAGGGAGAGAACACGACTCGGAGCGCACAGAGGTTCCTGCGGCGGGCGTCCTGGTCCTGGGAGAGGGTCTTGTTGATGACGCCGTAGATCTCCATCATGCGGGCGTCCCTGCGGAGGTCGTCCTTGGGCTTGAGCAGGAACATGGCGTCGCGGCCCGCCGTCGTGTGGAAGAGCAGCTTCTTGGGCGCCTGCATCGAGTTGAGCACCTCGACCGCGTCGACGGCGCTGGCCAGCAGCGGCAGCGACCCCGCGAACGGCCGGAACCCCGCGAGGCCCTCTGCGGCGCCCTTGGCCGGCAGCGCCACGGCGAACGAGCTCTGCAGCGGCGCCAGCACCCGCGGCTCCCGTATGTCCGTCAGCGCCCGCATGCGCGTGTGGCTCAGCAGGAACTGCCGCGCAGCCCCGCGCGACGCGGCCCCCTTGGCCGGCATGTAGTTGCACACGTCGATCAGCAGGTCCGCGATCCTGCTCATCTCCTCGTGCACCGCCGTCAGCGCCGCAGCCCCCGCGGCCCCGTCCCTCTGCTGTTGCTGCTGCTGCTGCTTGCGGGCCTGGGCGATGAGGAGCTCCGCGCGCTTCTTGCGGAGCTGGTGCTTGGACTTGAGCATGCCGGTGAGCGACCAGAGCGCCTGCTGCGGGTACTCGTGGACGAGCTTGGTCAGCAGCAGCACGAGGGCGCGCCAGACGTCCTCGTTGCGGTGGCAGAGCCTGCTGTTGAGCTGCGACAGCCCCGTCAGCAGTACGTACGCCGGCACGCGCTCGGTCAGCAGCGCCACCGTCTCGGTCATCAGGTTCCAGTACTTAATCGTCTGCGCCGATATGTGCCGCGACACCTGCTCCTCCGCCTCCTCCGCCGCGGCCGCCGCCGCCGCGCTGCTGCTGCTGCCCCTGCGGCGCCGCTGCTGCTCCTCGGGGGCGTCGGCCGGCGACTTGCGCGGCGCCATCAGCGAGCCGTACGTGAACCAGAGCGTCAGCAGCCTCGGCAGCGAGTGGTACACGTACTTGGCGCCGTACTGCAGCGCGTGCGAGTAGTGCCGCACCGCGTTGCGCGCCGCGGGGATCAGCTCCACCATCGCCCTCGTCTTCCTGCGGTGCCCGCGGGGTGTCAGAGGGGCGCCGCTGGCAGGTGCGGTCGTGGGGCTCACTCCCGGCGGTCGGCCTTGGCCTGGGCGGCCGTGACGAGGCCGTCGTAGTAGCGCGCGAGGAAGAAGTAGCCCTTCTCCCAGCGGCCGTCGAGGGCGACGACGTCCTTCCAGTCCTTCTCGGCCGTCGAGTCGCCCGAGGCCTCCTTCCAGAGCGCCATGCGCAGCTTCGCCTTGGCCAGCTCGCGGTTGGCAGCGGCCGCGGCGGCCGACTCGCTGGCGGCGTCGGAGCAGCCCTCCGAGCCCATGCCGTTGATGCGCGTGCGCACCTCGGCCTTGTGCGCCTTGTCGAACAGCGACCGCAGGATGCGCACCGCCTGCTCGGGCTTCCCCTGCTCCCACTCGAGCTTCGCCTCCTCCATCAGCTCCCCGGGCACCAGCTCCCTGCGACGCGCGTCGCACCCGCTCGTTAGCATCGCCTTGCCTCCCTGAGCCCCTGAGCCCTCAATCCCTCCAAAAAAGCGCAGGCCCGGCACAGCATCCCAGAGCTTGCTGGCAGCACCAAGGCATAGGGCGACCTCTCCGCACAAAGGTTGGCACGGCTAACACGGAGGTGACCTGTACCTCAAGCCCAGATCGCACCGCAACCCCTCTTCGAGCACCTAGGACACAAACGGGGCCCAGCACAAGCTTCCAGGGGACAGGTCCCCTCGCACGCAGCTTGCCGCGGCTATCCACAGCCCCCGGGAGAGGAGCGCAGGAGCGCAGGAGCGTACTTTGCCTGGAGGACGGCGTTGCGGGCCGTCTGGTAGCCGCCGGTCTTGCGGGCGAGGCGGGCGATGCTGAGCCACGTGGCGGCGACCTGCTCGCGCATGTCGGCGATCTGGTGCGCGACGCGGCGCGAGTTGAGGATGGGCTCGCGGGCCCTGAACGAGCGCTGCGTCGTGCGCAGGCGGGCCTGCCACTCGTCGAGCAGCTGTTGCTGCTGCTGCTGCTGCGCCTGGCCGCCGGCCTGCGCGGCCTCGTGGAAGCGCTCGACGTCGCGCAGCACGTGCAGCTTCACGAGCTCGGGGTAGCAGCGCTGGTAGCTCTCGTTGCTCGCGGCCGCCAGCGCCGGCGCGATCTGCCGCCTGCACGCGCACACGTGCCGCGCGACGTCTGCGGGCGGCGCCCTGCGGTGCATCTCGAGGAACGCGCGGCCCAGGAAGACCTCCCAGTCGCCGCTCTGCTCGACATCCTTGGCCGCCGAGAACCGCGCGAGGCTCTCCCACGAGCACAGCCGCCACGCCGCCTGGACGCCGCAGGCCAGCAGCTGCGCCTCGAGCGGCGCCCCGCGCCCGAAGGCCGCCGCCCCCGAGGCGCTGGCCGAGTGCGGCACGGGCGCGGGCTGCTGCTGGGGCTGCGTCTGCTGCTGGCGGGCGGGCAGGGCGCTGAGCTCGCTGTGGACGACCGAGAGCATCGTGTCGAGGTGGCCGAGGTCGCGGAGGCAGAGCAGGCGGCCCACGCGCAGCGCGTCGTCGGGGGACGAGCGCACGCAGACGTCGTAGTGCGTGAGGGCCTCGTACCAGCGGCCGCTGCTCTCGAGGTCGGCGATCTGGTCGACGAGGGGCGCGGCCACGCGCAGCGTCGCGACGCCCACGAGGCCGTCGAGGTCCTCGAGGTTGCCGTAGACCTGGCGCAGGAACCCCATGTGGTCCTTGAGCACCATGTCCTTGGCCACCGACGCCGCGCTGATGTTCGCCGGGCCCCCGAGCCTCGCGATCTCGGCCCGCGCGTGCCCCTCAAAGTGCAGCAGCGCCCGCGCGTGCGCCCTGCACGCCTTGGCCGCCATCGCCACCACCAGCTGCGGTATCCGCGCCAGTATCTGCGTGATGGCCCGGCTCTGCTCGCTCGCCTCCCTCGCCCGCCTGCTGCTGCTGCTGCCGCCTGCCCGCGACGACGACGAGAGCCCGCGCGCGGCCGCCCCGGCAGAGGCGGGGGGCGAGCAGTCGGCGCGCTTGTTGAGCCAGTCGAGCAGCTGGAAGACGCACTGGGCGCACTGCTGCCACGACTCGCTGTGGGCGCCCTCGTACTGCAGCACCGCCGTGATCTCGTCGACGACGATCGAGTGGTCCTCGGGCTGCTCGCTGCGCAGCACGCTCAGCACCAGCAGCGGCAGTATGTACAGCGCCGTCGGCAGGTCGTCGCGCACGACGGCGCTGCACGCGCAGAACAGCGCCGCCGCCTCAGTGCCGCCCGCCGCAGCGCCGCCGCCGCCGCCGCCCTCGGCCCGCGCGCAGACCCGGGCGATGAGCGAGTTGGTCCACTGCTCGACCCACGCGCGGTACGACGTCGCGGGGCGCCAGACGGGCACCGGCAGCTCGCGGGGCGCCTGCGCGAGGCAGTAGTCGGTCGTCAGGTACTGCGCGACTACCGCGCGCGTCTCCTCGGGCAGCCGCTCCCAGAACTGCGCGCCCTCGGGGCGCCGCGTGCGCGACGAGACGCCCAGGGCCGCGAGGACCTGCTGGATGGCCACGGCCGCGTAGTCCTGGTGCTGCGAGTTCTTGCGCAGCGCCTTGACGAGGTACTCGGCGACCAGCACGCGGCCCACCTCGTAGACGCTGCCCTCCTCGGCGCTCAGCGACGGCCGCAGCCGCACATCGATCTTCCCGGGGTCCACGGCTCCCAGCTCCCCCAGGCACTCGCTGTCCCGCCCCACAGCCCCGTCAACGGGGAGAGAGAGAGAGCTGCAGGCGCACGTGCTGACGAGCTGCACAGACTCGTCGGGGTCGCGCATGACGTGCAGGAGCTCGTGCACGAGGCTCGAGATGATGGGGTCGGCCCTGTCGCCCGCCAACAGCTTGTAGAGCTCGCGGTGGTCCGACAGCTGCTGCTTGATCTTGGCCAGCGCCCTGCACGCACGCACTCTCTGTGTCAGGGGCCACTGCCCTCTGTCTGCCTGCCCTGGGAGGGGTGCGCGCACAGCTTCTTGTTGTCGGACGAGTCCGCGAGCTGGAGGCCGCGGAGCTGGAGGTCGAGGGACATCTTCCAGTCCGAGGGCAGCTGCGTGCTGATGATCTGGCGCACGCGGCTCGTGGCCGCCACGTCGGGGATGAACTGTATCGTGTGGAAGTACTTGTGCAGCTCGTCGCGGTGGTCCACGATCAGCAGCTCCAGCACGCGCGCCACCTTGTCGGGCACCACCGCCAGCGCCGTCACCACAGACGACACGATCTCGTTCAGGTCCTTGCCGAGCGCCGACACGTCCAGCAGCCGCAGGAACGTGTACCACACGTCCAGCGCCAGCGACTGCATCGCCGGCGTCCTGCTCGCGAGGTTTGTTGTGTGGTGAGGAGGTGGTGCAAGTGTGGTGTGTGGGTGAATTGGGTTGTGCTGTGAGTTGTGTGCAGCGCGGGGTGTAATGAATGGCTGCCGCACGAGGTGGCCTGCTTGAGGAAGCTGAGGACCTTGGGGATGTGGACCTTGCTGCCGACGAGGGGCAGCAGCCTGTTGAGGCATACGAGCACGCGCTCCTTCCTCTCGGGCGACTTGTACGAGCGCGCCAGGTGGTCCATCAGGTAGAGGAACTTGTTCCCCCGCAGGTACTCGGAGATCCTGCATCGCGTGAGTGCGGGCGTTGGTAGTCAGCCCGAGCCTCCCTGCCCCTCCCCCCATCCAGCCAAGCCGCACAGCTCGTCGGGGGAGCACTTGGCGTCGGGGTGCTGCACGGCGGCCATGCTGAGCAGGGCGCCGTTGACGCGGGGCAGCAGTGACTCGTCGTAGAGGACGTCGACAATCTCCCTGACAATCTCCGAGGCGTAGCTGCGCAGTATGCTCGCGTAGTCGTTGCCCGTCAGGTCGCAGAAGAACTGCAGCGCCGCCTCCTGCTGCGCGTCCTGCGCGTGCAGCAGGATCCACGAGACCACCGCGGGCGCCCTGCTGTAGCACATCACGTTGGCCTCGTTCCTCCCCACCTCGGCAGCGATCTTCTTGATGGGCAGCTCGTTCCCTGGTGGCCTGGGCCTCAGCGAGCTGCGGTGCTGGCGCTGGGGGAAAAGAGCGCACGGCGCAGGACGAGCATCGGGAGCACGGCGCTGATGTTCTTGTCGAGGAACGCGGCGAAGTCAACCTCGAGGACCAGGCGGCAGATCTTCTCGAGCAGCTCCTGGCACTCGCAGATCCTCGGTATGTACTCGTTCCCGATGTACCCCTGCGGGGAGGGAGAGAGAGTCAGGCGCGCGGCAGTGCAGGCGCGGAGGCGGAGCAGTGGCCCACCGCAAACTCGTTGGCGAGCTTCTTGAGCGACATGCCCTTGTACTTGGCCATCGTCCGCAGCTGCTCAAACGCCACCGTCCTGCACAGCGGCAGCCGCGGGTGAGCACGAGCACGCGCCCAGGCAGACTCCCTGCGCACGCGATGCCGGCCTGCTTGGACTGCAGGTAGTTGAGCTCCGTGAGGAAGATGCACGCGAGGAACTCGCCCGTGGCGTGGCAGCCCAGCTGGCCCAGCATCACCAGGATAGCCTCCTGGCAGTCGGCGTCGTTCTCCTGGAACCCGATCGCCTCTCGCAGCCCGCGCGCGAACGCGTCGACCGTGTGCGCCGCGTCGGCAGCGCCGGCCTCGGCCTCCGCGCGGGCCAGCCAGCACCTGCCGAACTCGCACATGGCGCGCGCCATCGACATGCGCACGCGGCTGTCGCGGTGCCACAGGAACACCTGCGAGAGGTCGAACAGCCGCCCCATCGCCGCCCGCGGCCCCATCTGCGCGTGGCACAGCACCCGCGCGACGCTGTGCAGCGCCGCCGCGGCCGCCGAGGCCTCGGGCTCGGCCGACGGCGCCCTGCTGCTGCCTGGCAGGCGCGCTGTGGCCGCGCTGCACGCCTCGCTGGGCAGCGGCACCCCGAACGGCGTCGCGGCGACGCCCGACGGCGAGCGCCGCGCGGGCACCGTCGGCACGTCGAACCCGTCGTCGACGACCGCGGGCTGCGCCCCCAGCACCTTTGTCGCCAGCGCCTCGAAGACGCCCCTGTCCAGCACGCGCCTCTCGGGCTGCGCCTCCTCCGCCAGCGTCGCCGGCACTGCGCGTCGCGCACACACGCGGTGGCTCTCAGAGGCCGCCCGCCGGGAGGGCAGGCGCTGCACGCGCTGGCGCACCGAGGAACTCGCCAGAGAGCGAGCGCTTCTTGCAGCCGGGCTTGTCCGACGACGCGGCGGCCCTGTCGCGCGGGGGCAGGGCGTCGCAGACGGGGCAGGCGAGGACGTAGCAGCGCTCGTCGTCGAGGCCGCTGGCGCCGAGGTCGATCCACCAGGGCGAGCCGACCTTGTGCCCGAGGTCTACGCAGCGCACGCCCTGCGCAAAGTACGGCGACAGGCCCCGCGCGGAGCTCCCGCTGCTGCAGGCGCCGCCGCCCGCGCCCTCCTTGGCCGCGATCGAGTGCGCGGCGGCGCACGCCACGTGGCCCACCAGCCGCAGGGCGAGGCACCGCACGCTGCCGTCCGCGTCCGACGTGCCGAGGCCCACAACCTGCCGCAGCACGTCCTCGGGCTGCCCCGCGTGGAACGCGCACACCAGCGGCGCCGCCGCCAGAGCGGCTTTGCGCACGAGCGTCCGCTTGCTGGCCAGCGCCCCGCAGAGGCGCTCGGCGACACGCTGGCCGCCCAGGGCCACGGGGCATAACGCCAGCCCCGCGACCGCCGTACACGCAACGCGGTCGGCAATGCGCGCGAGCTCCTCGGCGCCCGCGGCGTCCGCGAGGCCTGGAGCGATCCATCCGTCGCCTGCAGCGGTGAACAGGAAGCGGAGCGAGGGGGCGAGCACGTCGCCCTGCAGGGCTACGGCGTTGGCCTTGCAGAGCCCCGCGAGCGCGTGGGCGGCGACCAGCAGCTGCGGGAGGTCTTCCCGGGCCGCGCAGCCCGCGCACGCCTCGAGCACGCGGTCGACGCAGGGGGCCAAGAGCTCCACGGCCGCCCGCTCGAGTTCCCGCGCGGCAGGGACGGCCCTGAGGAGCGCCCCGAGGCCCTGCACGCGCGGTGCTGTCAGAGAAAGTGGAAAGAGCAGCAACGGCAGCGGCAGCGGGGAGGGACGGACGGCGATCTCTCGGGTGTCTAGAGCGGGCCAGCCGTACGCAGGGCCCGTCCACGGCTGCGTGGTGCGGTCGGGAGGCAGCACGGCGACGCGGAAGAACATGTCCACGCGCAGCACGAGCCCCAGCACAGCACCCGCTGTCTTGGCCTCCGCAGCCGCCTGCGCACGAGGTGCGGCACAGAAACGCGGCGCGGGCAGTCAGACAGCAGCAGCAGAGCGCACCGCACGCACCTTGCGGGTGTCGGCGACGGCCTGCGAGAGCGATGCGAGGCACGTGGCGGCGCACGAGTGCTGGGGCTCGCTGGCAGCCGCCCGCGCTGCAGAGTCCACCGCCATGTCCTCGGCGGCGCCGGCCTCGCGCTGCGCGTCGGCAGCGGCGCGCTTGGGGCGCTTCAGCTCCGGCAGCTCCGGAGTGGCCTCCCCGCGGTCCTCTAGCGACGGCGACGAGCTCGCAGGCCGCGCAGTCGCAGCCGCTGCGCTCAGTGCGCACTGGGTGGGAGGGCAAGACAGAGAGCAGCGTCAGGAGGGCCGAGAGCAGACAGCAGGCACACCTGGCAGAGGATGCTCTGCAGACAGCCGCACACGCCCACCTGCACGTCTCTGCTCGCTCCGATCCGCGCGGCAAACTCGCATACGGCGGGCGCCGCCAGTGCCCAGCAGTGCCTCGCGGTGGCCTGCGCGGCCCCCAGGAGGCTCGCAGCCAGCAGCGGCGGGCACTGCGGCGAGGCCCCCGCGGCAGCGGCAGCGGCAGGGGCGGAGGGGTCGACGACGACCTCGCGCACAGCCCTCATCAGCGCACCGCAGAGCGAGCACACAGACTCGGGCTCCAGCTTGCTGTAGGCGATCTGCAGGCACTCGCCCGCGACATCCGCGTCCTCCCTGCTGTTATTCCCCCGAGCATCGAGAGCACCGAGCAATCGCACACCCCCTTGGCAATCAGGATTCGAGAAGAGGGAGCAGCGCATATCAGATCTCGGGGGGAGGGCCCGCGCACTGCGACGAGGAGACGGAGAAGCGGGCGACGTCGAGGACAGCGAAGACGAGCTCCTCGAGGAGGCCCAGCGGGGCGTCGTACCTGCGGAGCATCTCGCGGAGGAGGCGGAGAGCGGCGGCCCTGGGGCGCGCGTGGGCGAGGGCGACGGCCCTGGGCAGGAGGCGCCAGAGCCCCAGGGCGCTCTCCCACACGTCGCTGGGCATGCGCTCGCACAGCACGGCCCCCATGCCCAGCGACCACGCCACGGCGCACTGCAGCCTCGAGCTGCTCTGCACGTCCATGCTGTAGGCCTCTGCAGCCGGCTGCTGGGGCCCCTGGGGGCACTGGAGGCTCTGGGGGCCCTGGGGACCCTGGGGACCCTGGGGACCTTGGGAGCCCTGGGGACCCCACTGCGCGTTCGTGCTGAGGGCCTCTGCAGCGGGCTGCTGGGGCCCCTGGGGGCACTGGGGGCCCTGGGGGCCGCGCACAGCAGCGAAGCGGGCAAAGCAGGCGAGCGTGGGCCCAGGGGCATCGCTCGTGGCGGACTCGAGGGCCCCGAGCGCGAGGGCGACGACGTCTGTCGCGTAGGCGTGGAACAGCGCGTAGTCCTGCGTGCGGAACAGCGACAGGATCGTCGCGAGGGCCTCGTGCATTGCCTGTGGGGAGGGGAGGGGGTGGATTCCAGATACCGCTCAGATATCGGTATCTCGATCTCGCGGAGATATTTCGGATTCGGTGGCACGTCGTGGATGGGGTAGAGCGAGGGCTCGGCGATGAAGTCGCGCGCGCGCTCGAGGACGTCGCAGAGGACGCCCGTGTCGGCTGCGCCCACGTGGGCCACGCGCGCGATGACCTGCAGCACCTCCTTCATGGTGGCGAGGTCCCTGCTCACTGCGGGCAAACGTCGCATCAGTTGCCGCGTCTCGCCGTCGCGTCTGTCGGATTCCCGGTCTCACGCGAGAGCTGCGAGTTGATGAGCGTGGGCAGCGCCTGGTTCAGCTTGCGCATGCACTGCTCGTCGCGCAGCGTGGAGCTCTGGATGGCGTCGCAGATGGAGCGCAGCGCGTCGAGCAGCGCTGCGCTCTCGCCGCTCAGCGCCATCGCAGGTCTGCAGCACAACAAAACACTGAGCCCAAATCTAGATTTTGCCTGTGAATATTCTGCAGATCGGCCGGCCAAGATCCCCGTATCTGCTGCTGTCCATACTCCTATTAATAGACTCGAGGACCCCAACATGGGCTGCGGGCCCTCTGCGCGGTACGGCAGCCCCTTCCCCCACGAGGCAGGGCCCGCGCCCGCACTGACAGGAGGGCAGGCCCCTTGCGTGGAAGCCCGAGGTGTCGGGGCTGGTGGACAGCGTGCACGAGCTGACGCCGCACCAGCGGCCGCGGCCCCAGAGCGTCCCCCCGCTGCGCCTCAAGAAGGACAAGCCGCCCCCCAAGAAGCAGCCCTCCTTCTCCGTCGACAACGACGGCACGCCTGCCCTCGCCCTGCACCCCCCCCTCCTGCCCCCGTTGAGGCTGAGGCTGAGGCTGAGGCCGCGTGCGTGCCAGCAGACCCCGACGCGGACAAGGCGGACACGCCGACGGTCATCAAGCAGAAGCTGCCCGGCGTCAGCAGGGCCCAGGACGGCGGCATCCCGCTCAAGACCAAGAGCAAGATGATCAACGCCGACAGCGCTGCCGCCGCAGCAGCCGCTGCAGAGGCCCGCCCGGAGACGGCGGGGTCGGGGTCCATCGGGAGGCACAGGCCCGCGGCAGCCAAGAACGCGTTCGTGAACCCCCTGACGGCCCCCGAGCCCGTGCACCTCACGGCGTCGGCGGACGAGTGCCTGCGGGTGCTGGGCAGGGCCTACCTCGTCTCGACCGAGTGCAACCTGGTGCGCCGCATCGCTCTGTTTGCTCTGCTCTGCTCTGGTGTGCTGTGCTGCTCTGTGCTGCTCTGTGCTTGTGGGGGTCGAGAGAGGGGGGGAAGAGGTGTGTGTTGTGTGTTGTGGGTCCACTTGCTCACTCCTCGCTGCTGCTGCTGTGGGTGTGCTGGGTGTGCAGTTGTGGAGCCCCAGGTGACGGCCGCGCGCTGCTGCGGGCGCATCGCAGTCGTTCAGCTCCGCGGGAACTCTCGCGTACACACACGCTTGCTTGTGTTAAGTAGCTCGTGCCACGCCCTCCTCTCCGCTTCCCTGTGTCCCTGCGTGTGTTCTCCTGGGGGAGGGTGGGCGATGGGGTGCTGGGCTGCTCTCTCTGCCGGGTGTGTATGGGTTGGGGTGGTGGTGGCGGTGGTATTCTGGCAACAGACAACCTCTGCCTGGGCGGAGGGGGGGTGGAGTGAGAGAGGGGGTAGGAGCTCCTTGGAGGAGGCCGACGGGGTCCTGCCGCAGCGGGGGAGGGTGGCTGGCGCTAGAGGAACTTGGAGCAGAGCTCCCCGAGCTGCGACTTGCGGGTGCTGGCGATGGACGAGAACTCTGGCGAGTTTGCCAGCGCCGACCTCTCCGCGTTGATCACTGCGCCGGCGGGTGGGCGTGCGCCTGAGCCGCGTGTGCGAGGGGAGGGGGAGGGGCAGGGCCGCACGCTTGGTGAGGAGGTATTCCCGGAACGCCGGCCCCCTCTCGAACATCGCCTCCTTGGGGAAGAACGGGGGGTACGGCGGCACTGCCGGCTTGTTGGCGATCGACAGGAAGTAGTGCGACGTCGTGCCGTCGGCCTCGAGCACAGGCGACACCACAAAGAACGAGTCTGGCCCAGGCACGGGGGGGGCTGTCAGTGGCGCTGCTGGTGCTGGTGCGTCTGCGCGAGCGCACGGTTGAAGTGCGACGTGAAGATCTTGGGGTTGAGCGTGTCGCCGGGGTCCGACTGCTCCTTGAAGATGACCACGCAGACGTCGTTGCCGATGTGCCGCTTCCTCTCGACCCGCTGGGGGTCTCCCGGCTGGAACGGCAGCATCGTGGCCACCTGCGCCAGAGCGGTGCGCACAGTGGGGGGTGAGCTCCGGGGCGGGCTGCGGCTGCTGCGCACGTGGAACATGATCTCGTACTGGTCCAGCGTCGTGTACACTGAAGTCTCCCCTGTGTTGTTGTCTGCGGGTTGGGAGGGAGGGCGTGTGCAGGTGAGCAACTGCTGCAGCGCTGTGCTGATGTGGGCAGACCTCTGACGTCAAGACCTCCTCGGTACTTGGTCCACCCCTTGAGCGCGATGGTCTCTCCCATGAGGTCCAGGAAATCGCGATACGCCCGAGATGCGTCCTGCGTCACTGGTGTCGCCGCCACCCGGTGAGATTCCTGGATTTCAGCGGGAAATATCGCGTTGTGGAATCCAAGGTGGATTCCAAGAAAGAATCTGCGCACCGTTGGAGAAGATCTCGTTCTCGTCGTGCTGCTTCTGGCGGCACAGCAGCACGCCGAACTTGTAGCATGTGCACATGTTCTTCTGGTCGAACGCGACCAGCGCCTTGGACAGCTCCTCCGTCTTGGTTGCCCTGACGAACTTGACGTCCCTGCGTCCAGGCGCCAGAGAGATTAGATTAGATTTTTCCGAATTCCCGCCCTGACGTCACGGATGGACTCCAGTGACATCAGAATCGCCACGTCAGCGGGCACGCACTTGATCTTGGGCAGGATGGCCTTGAGCACCTTGATGTGGCGCAGGGACGGCAGCAGCACTCGCTGGCTGCCCCGCTTTGTTCGCAAAAACCCCCTGACCACGCCCGACACCCTGTCCTCGAGCGACAGCACCGTCTCGCTGCCGCACCAGTGCTCGTGCGCTGGGAGGGGGGTCGGGTGTGTCAGGCGGAGATACGAAAATCTCAAGATCCAGGAATCCGGAATCTGTGAGATATGTGGGAGATATCTGGGGAGGTGGGCTGACGGCCTGGCATGATGAGCTCCTTGAAGTAGGGGTAGTCGCCGTCGGCCGCCAGGACGCCGTGCAGGTCCGACCCCGGGATCCCGCCCGCGTGCTCGCACGTGACCGAGGCCCTGCAGCACTCGACGTGGAAGCCGTCGGACGTGGCCGAGCGCGCCACGAGGCACATGAGCTCCGTCGACACGCTCGAGGCCCGCGCCCACTTCTCCGCGGGCACGGCGACCGTCGACCAGCAGTCCACCAGCCCGGGCGCCGTCCACGGCAGCGAGCAGTCCATCGCGCGTGCGGCTGCCGCGAGGGCCTCGGGGCGCCCCAGCAGCGCTGCGACGTCGTCGGGCCTGCGGGGGCGGTAGTCCTCGGCGTCGACAGAGGCCACGGCGATGGGCCGCGAGATGCTCGTGTCCCGCCGCGAGACCAGCCGCTTCAGCGCCCCCACGCGCCCGCTGAACGACGTCGACTTGGGCAGCTCGGCAGCGGCGCTGGCGGCGGCGGTCGGCGACGTCGACGCGGCGACGCCCGGAGACGGCGGCGGCGACGCGGCCGACGCGGCAGAGCTCGGCGACGCAGACGAGACGTCGCTGCAGCTGCTGTCGCTCAGCTGGATCGACGACGGCCTGCGCTTCCTCTGGAAGAGCTCCGAGTCGTCCTGTCCGCGGGCAGCAGTGGTGGCCGGGGGGCATAATCAATTGAAATGGCCCGCGCGATGTCTGGCAGACATATTTCCCCTTATTCCTTTTTTGCCCTGCGTCGAGTCACGAGAATTCCCCAGTGCCTCGGACGCGTGAATCAATTTGAATCAATTGAAATGGCCCGCGCGATGTGACAAGGGGGCATTCCCCTTTCTCTTGCCCTGCGTTGAGTCACAAGAATTCCCCGAATCAATTGACAGAGGCCGCTGGTTACCTTGGGGCTGCTGGCGAATGCGTCGAGCAGGGCCATGCGCTCCGTGCGCATGAGGGGCCGCACCCTGAGCGTCCTGAACCCCGCCATGGCGTCGGCCGTGTCGCCGCCCTGCCAGCTGGCCCTCAGCGCCGCCTCGGGCCCCTCGGCCTCCGCCGCCAGCGCCTGCGCCTGCGCGCTCCCGATGCGTATCCTCTCCGCCGCCGCCGGCCGCTGCGCCACGGCCGACGCCGACCGCTGCAGCAGCGCCTCTACGGGCGGCGTCCGCGGGGCCGCGGAGGGCGACAGCGAGACCGTGTGCGCGTGGCCGCTGGGCGGCGCGGGGCCCGCGGGCGGCAGCGGCGGCGGCGGCTTGGACGGGAACTGCCTCTTGGGCGGCGACGACACAGCCGACTGCGGCGGGCTGCTGGGCGCCGCGCTGGCCGGCCGCTCGGGCACCCCGACCGCCGCCGTCTGCGCAAATATCTGCTGGCCCGAAATATCTGCCGCCGCTGATGCGACAGCCGCCGCCGCCGCCGCCGTGGTCTCGGGCTCCGCTGCCACCGGGGGAGATATCTGCTGGCCCGAAATATCTGCCGGCGGCGATGTGACAGCGTCCGCCGCCTCTGCCGCCGGGGCCGATATCTGGGCGCCCGAAATATCTTGCGGCGAGGCGGCAGCGGCCGGGGCGCTCGGGGGCTCGGGCGCCGCGACGGTGGGTGCCGGGGGCTGCGCTGGCTGCGCAGCGGCGGCTGCTGCGGGGGCCGCGGGGGCTGCGGGGCACGCGGGCTCGGCGGGCGCAGCGGCGGATATCTGGGGGTCGGGAATATCGGGAATATCTCGCGGCGGCTGGGGCGATGCGACAGGGCTCGGGGGCTGGGGCGCGGGCGACGCCGGCGGGAGCGGGAGGACGGGGCACGAGGGCACTGCGAGCAGCGGGGCGGGGCAGAGGGGCGGGGAGGCGGGGCAGCGGGCCTCTGCGAGGGCCTGGGCGACGCGGGAGGGCGGCCACGCGGGGGCGCCGGGCGTGCGGGCCCAGCAGATGCGGCAGATGCCCCGGTGCTCGAGCGCGCGGTCCTTGGGCAGCGGCGTCGACCGCAGCTCGCTGACGGGCACCACCGAGTCGCAGTAGTCGCAGGGGGCCTCGTCCTCGTCGTCCATGGGAGGGGGGTGGGGGGGCTGCGATGTGGCTGCGCTGATGCGACAGCACAGCTGGAGGGGGGGCCCTGGGGATCTGGGGCTGTGTGTGTGAGGGGAGGGAGGGGAAGAGGGCAGTTCGAAAAAGGGGACTGAGGGGGGGCTGCTGTGTGCGCCAAATTGACACTTGTTTTTGTGCTGAGTTTATCTTTCAGCCCTGGGGCCGATGCGATTGCGATGCGGCGGGTATTCGAGTATTCGACCCCAACCGTAACTGAACCCCACCCCACCGCCTCTGCTCCCCAGCGCCACCCGCTGTCCGCGCCGCGCAGGGCCGACGAGAGAAAGAGAGGGCAAGAGAGGGAGCGCCCTCGGCTGCACCGCAATGCGGGAGCGGAGCACGAGGAGGGCAGGTGGCCAGCGTCGCACGGACCCAACGGTGAAAAGAGGCTGCAGTGCAGTGCCATCAGCGTTCAGTTGAGAGACCCTGCGGAAAATGCGGGCGTGGGACAACCGCCTGCCTGGCTCCGCTCGGGGCTCCGAGCAGGGCGTGTCCGCGGGGCGGGAGGGTGCTCCTGTCCTCAGTGCGCCTCCCGCAGCTCGCCCTGGAGCTTTCCACCCCGTCAGGGAGGGCAGTGCATCGCAATCGCAGGGGCTGTCACTGTTTGTTGCTCAGGCGTTGCCTCGTTGTCCCACGCCCATCTTCCCCAGCGCACAGCAAGGGTGCAGCCTGCACCAGCAGGCCGGGGGCACGTGCTGCTGCTAGAACTGCGCAGTGCACCACCCCACCGAGACAACGCAGGCAGCAGCAGCGGCGATGAGCGTGGCAGAGCCCCAACCCCGACAGTAGCCCCGTCTGCTGTCCCGTAGCCTCCGCTGCTCCGCTGCTCGGGGCAAGATATTTTCCCGGAGAAGATATTCAGCGTCTTTTTCAAACCGCAAAAAGGGCGCGCGCGGGCGCCGTTGTTTTGGGAGCCCCGGAGGCGCCTGCGCGTCTGCACAGCGTCTGCGCGGACACTGATGGCGGCGGCGCGCAGGGTGTTCGAGGCCGAGGACGACAGCCTCCTCGGCAGCCTCGCCCAGCAGCGCCACAGCCGCCCCGACCGCCTCGACCGCCTCCTCCCCCTCGCCTCCCCCGCTGCCCCTGCCGCTGCCGCCCCTGCCCCTGTGGCTGCGCCGGGGGCCACCGCCACGAGGGGGGACGCGTTCTTCGAGGACATCGCGCGGAGGCTGAGCGAGCTGGGCAGCGCCCTCCACTCGCCCCCGCCCCCCGCTGGCGCTGCGGCTGCGGCTGCGGCTGCGACGCCCCTCTGGAGGGCGCAGGCACGCGCGTGGGCCGGCGGCGTGCAGGAGGCGGCGCCTGCGCTGTCGCCGCTGCCCCTCTACGCGCCTGCTGCGGCGGCGACGCAGTACGCGAGGGACGCGGAGAGAGCGACCAGCGCACTGCAGACGCCCCTCTACGACAGAGGAGCAGCAGCAGCAGCAGCGACGAAGACGACGCAGTACGCGAGGGACGCGGAGAGAGCGCCCGGAGCACTGCAGACGCCCCTCTACGACAGAGGAGGAGCTCTGGCAGCAGCAGCGACGCCGTACGCAGCGACCGCAGGGCCCGCACTGTCGCCGCTGCCGCCCTGCGCCCCAGCGGCAGCGACGTACGCGACGACAGCAGCGCCCCCGCTGCCCCTCCACGCCACGGCGGCGACCAGCAGCAGCAGCAGCAGCGTGGACGAGGCTGTGCGCGAGGCGCTGAGGTGCCTGCGCGGCGGGGACGAGGCGGCTGCGGGGGCGGCGCTGCGGGCGGCGCTGGAGAGGGCCGTGCAGCCGCTGGCGGAGCGCATCGCTGTGCTCGAGCTGCGCACGGCGTCGACGGCGCCCGCGGCCCTCACGAAGCTGCGCGGCGACGCCTCGCCGATGCTGGGCGACGGCGTCAAGCTCATCCGCGAGAAGAGCGCCGGCGTGGCCTTCAGCGTCGCCCTCGACCCTCAGCAACAGCAACAGCAGCAGCGACTGCAGCAGCAGCAGCACCGCAGGCACAGGGCGGCCGCTGTCCCCGACCAGCGCGAGGAGGCCGCCCAGCAGCAGCAACAGCAGCACGTGCGCAGGCCCAGGGACGACAGGCGTGCGACCGTCGCTGCGGCGTCGATGGCGCAGTACACGGCCAGGCGGCAGCCGCCCGCTGCCCCGCCAGCGGCCCCTGCGGCGGCGGTGAAGACGCCGAGGGCGGCGCCCGCCAAGGCCGGCACTGCCGCGCCGAGGCAGCGCGTGGGAGCAGCAGCGCTGTCGCCGATCGCGGGGACGGACCTCGAGGACGAGGCGGACGAGGACATGTTCTTCCTGCTGCCCCCGCGTGAGCCCTCTCTGCTCTGCCGGCCCCCGCGATGGCAGCGGCACTCACTCGCGTCCAGGGTGCTTCAGCGGCGAGCAGCAGGTGCAGGTCGACGCCGCGCTGGCGAGGCTGCTGGCGCTCGTGCAGAGCCCGCAGATACCCGTCCCCTCTGTGCGCGTTGCGTTGCCTCCCGCGGTCCCATTATCGTCTGACCTGCGCGCGTGCGGGGGCGCAGAGAGGGGGCAGGTCACCGCTGGCGAAGCTGTGCGCGCCTGGCGAGCCCGACTACGCGGCCTGCGCGCACCTGGTGCGATTACAGAGCTGCGCGCACGTCAGGTAGCGCATTGCCCCCCTCAGTCCCGCGCACGAGCTCTCCCCTCCGCACGCACACGCGAAAATGGCCGGGCACTCCAGGGAAGGGCGCAAAGGCACCGCTCTGACCACCGCTCCCTGGGGTGCGCACATAGCGGCCGCACAGCAGCCCCTGCCCCAGCAGGGAGGCGATGCACCAGGCTCTGCGCAGCCCAGTCCGCTGCGGAGGGTGTAAATGTGTCGCACATCCCCCCACACCCCCAGCACCGCACGCTGCACACGCACGCACGCACGCAGGGACTCAGGCGCCTGTTCACCCCCATCCCCTCGCAGGTACGTGTGCGACAAGGTCGTGCGGCTGCAGAGGGCCGCGGGCGTGCAGGAGCTGCTGCGCGAGGCGCAGGGCGCGGCGCCCCGCCTGCTATTCCACGCGCCCACGGACGAGCAGCTCGACCGCGAGATGAGCGGGCTGCCGGACCCCGCCGAGCCCGAGCCCATGCTGCTGGGCTCGACGCTCGCCGTCGTCGACTCTATCGCCTGCGACGACGACGCGGCCGACGCCCGCGCGGGCTTCGTGAGGCGCGTCGTCGTGCGGCTCGTGCGGCCGCGGGCGTGGCCGAGGTTCGCGGGGACGCCCGAGGAGTTCGAGGCGCGCCACGCGAGCGTCTTCGAGCGGCTGCGGCGTGCGGGCCGCGGCGGCGTCGTCGTCGCGGGGTCCGCGGGCGACCCGCACCTGCGGCAGTTCTGCTACAGCCTCGGGGGCTCTGCCGCATGCGTCGCCTGCTACTACATCGAGTACAGGGCCTTCTTCGTCGACAGCGCAGCAGCAGCAGCAGTAGCAGTCACGCCCAAGCAGCAGCAGCAGCAGCAGCAGCAACAGCAACAGCGACAGAGCGTCGCGTGGTCGCGGCAGTAGTAAACTTATCAGCACACAAGACAACCAGACAACCCCTCCGTGGAGCACGCGCGTGCCAACAACAGCAAGCAGTGTAACGCTCGTCTTGGGGACCCCTCCCCCGCACAGCGACACTCGGTCGGCAGCTGCTGGTTGGGCCTGCGGAGGGGGGAGGGCGCACTGTCCTGCGCGCTGGGAGACACAGGGCACGAGAGGCCTGCGTGCGCAGCTAGAAGTCCTTCGGCAGCAGCACCTTGGCCACCTCGGGGGCCACGCTGGGGTTCCCGGCCAGCACGCGCTGCGACGCCAGGTCGTGCGGCCCGCCTGCGCAGTGCGGTCAGACAGCGCGAGACCGCGCCGGGTGCGCAGCGCACCAGAGGGGTCGAGGACGACGCCGCCGGCCTCCTTGACGAGCACGACGCCCGCGCTGAAGTCCCACACGTGGATCCCCCACTGCAGCGCAGGCGGGTCAGCCAGGCGGCCCAGCGCCCGCGTGCGCGGTGGGCAGGCACCTCGTAGAAGGCGCAGAAGCGGCCGCAGGCGACGTAGGCCATCGAGATGGCCGCGGAGCCCGTCATGCGGATAGCCAGCGCCTGCGCCCTGACGAGCCTCGCCACGTTGCTGGGAGGGCTGCTGTCAGGCGCTGCAGGTCTCTGTGGGCCCGCACCTCGTGACGAACTCTATGTGGCGCTCCTGGCGCGCGGGGCCTGCGCCGACGTTGGTGGCGACGACGGCGTCGAGCAGCGACCGCGAGGCCGAGACGCTGATGCGCTGGCCGTTGAGGAACGCGCCCCTGCCGCGGGCCGCGGTGAAGGTCTCGCCCAGCAGCGGGCAGTGCACGACGCCGACGACGGGCTCGGTGCCCGGGGGCGCCACGAGGGCCACGCTGACGCAGACCTGCGGGTAGCAGTGCACAAAGTTCGTCGTGCCGTCGATGGGGTCGACGACCCACGTCGGCGCCGTCGCGCTGGGCCGCTCCCCCAGCGACGCCTCCCCGGACACGCCCTCCTCCCCGATGAACGCGTGCGTCGGGTACTGCCGCGCGGGCCCGGCGTCAGGCGCGGATTCAAATGGCCGCCCCGGTCTGTTCTCCAGTTTGTTGTGTTGTGCTGTTTTGTTGTGTTGCGAAGTTTGTTTGCCTTTGCCCGCAGCTGGGTGAAGATGTGCTTCTCCACGGCCCTGTCGGTCTCTGCGGCGGCTGTCAGACGCGAGGACGCAGCGCTGGGGTGGGGGCACCTGTGACGTAGTCGGCTGGGGGCCGTGTTGGGGGGGTCTGGGGGTCAGGGGGGGCTGCGGGGAAGACAACTGTGGGGACTGTGCTGACCTGTGCCCTTCTTGTCGACGTGCTTGCTGCCGTAGAACGCCTTCGAGATGAGATCCCCGGCCTCACGCGCGACCCTCTCGGCCGTCGCGAGGCACTCGTCCAGGTCGAGCTGCTCCATCGCCGTTGCTGTTGCCGCTGCGCTGCTTGCGGGGGGTTTGTGGGTGCTTTCGGAAAAAATCCCCCAACCATATCTAGATTTGCGAATCTTATCTCATTCAAACTCGTGTCGCGAATGTCCCACTTCTCCACGAGGGGCATGGGGCCCCTGTCGCTGTCCAACGCGCAGCGCTCCGTCGCCGTGCTCGAGGAGGCCATCGACAAGCTCTCGAGTTGCGTCGCCTTCGCAATTCGCTTTTCGCTGCCCCTGCAGCTGCGGCAGTGCTCTAAAAATAGCTCCACCCCACACAGTCGCCGGCGTGGTCTCCACGACGTCGTCGCGCTTCAAGGAGCCGCTGGTCCGCGCCGTGACCGAGTCGCTGACGACGTTCCTGGCGGCCGGGGCGCAGCAGAAGGCGTCCGGGGTGCTGGGCGACCCGCTGGGCACCCGCGAGCTGCAGGTGCTGCTCGAGGTCCAGTCGCGCGAGCTGCACATCACCAACAGGGTCCTCGAGAGCAGCGTCGACTCGGGCACCACCCCGGAGACCCTCAAGGCCGAGGCCCGCCGCGAGCTCCTCGCCCAGCTGCTCCAGATCGCCGTCCAGGAGCTCTGCACAAAGGTCCAAGCTGCCCCTGTTCAATTGATTCGCCCCCAGCCTTTCACCCTTGGAGTTGTGCGTGCGAATCCCGTTTTTCTTCATCGTATTCTGCGTCTCTCAGTTGGACCACAGTAGCTTTGTGGTCATTTGGATCTCGATTCAAGTGATTTTTGTCCGTTCGAAAAACTGGGGCCTTGCATCCATGACTGCAAGTCTCAATGTGCGCCACCGCAGCGGACCTACACGGCCCTGTCGACGTTTGTCGAGTGCGAGAGGGCAGCGAGGCAGCTGCTGCCGGCAGCGAAGGAGCGCGAGAGGCTGGCGATGGCCGAGGCGGCGCGCATCGCGGAGGAGTCGCGCATCGAGGAGGAGGAGGCCAAGGCAGACCGCGAGCGCCAGGAGGCCGAGATGGCGGAGCTGAAGCAGCGGCTGGCAGAGGCCAAGGCGAGGAGCGCCATCGACGGCAAGGTGCTGAAGAAGGAGCTGAGGGCCAGGGGCGAGACCTCGCGGAGGGTGCAGGCGGAGCGCGAGGCCCAGATGACCGAGGAGATCGAGAAGCTCAAGAAGGCCATCGAGATCGAGGACAAGGTCAGCGACATGATGTCCACGTACCTCGAAGAGAAGGCACGCGCCCTCGTGGTCGTTTGCATTTCATGTAGGATCGAATGGCTGGTGTTCAAGATTGGAGTTGGGTGTTGGAGTTTCCGTCCGGAAGCACGGGACACTGGGTGCTGCCCAATCAGTGGTTGCGTGGCCACCTTGTGTGTGCTTGAGTGTGTGCGGAGAGGGCAGGAAGGGCGGCGTCACGTGAGTGCTCTGCGTGCATTTGTTTGAATCTGTGGAAAGCACTTTGTTATTTTTTTTTGTGGTTCGGGAGTCCAGGACGTGCGACACTGCGGGTACCCGACGGCCGGCACTCACGGGCGGCGGCACGCCGTGGGGCGTACAGCACGGGAGGCTGCAGACGACGGTGAACGAGTGGATGAACAAGTACGACGTGGACACGGAGGACCTGCAGCGGCGGCTCGAGAGCCTGCGGGCGACCAAGAGCAACGACCTCGAGCGCCTCTACGAGCTCAAGGACCGCTCGCGCGAGATCACCGAGACCATCGCCAAGAAGCGCACGGCTGCCGAGCTGCAGAAGGAGTACGAGGAGCTGCAGGTGCGCCGCGAGCAGGCGGCCGTCGTCATCCAGTCGGCCTGGCGCGGCCACGTCGACCGCAAGCACTTCAGGGCCATGAAGCGCAAGCTCGCCGCCCGCGCCCGCAAGAAGGGCAAGTCCGCCGCCGGCAAGAAGAAGTGAGCGTGTCAATTGACTGCACTCCCGGGACCACCTGTTTTCGCAGGGAGATATTTTATCCCCCAAGAAGATATTCCAGATTCGATCGGGAAAATTCTTGTTGTTGTCATCAACAGACCACACGCACGACCCCACCGCGCGCGCGTATGCCCGACACTCCCGCGGGGGACTCTGACATGGCGTTCCCCAACCAGCAGATGCCCCCAAGTGCGCCCGCGCCCCCCGCCCCGCTCCCCGCGCGCCCATCGCTCCCCCTCCCCCCCCTCCGCCATCCCCCCAGATATCTCCCCAGATATCCCCCACGTCACCAGCGAAGGACTGTTGATGTGGTGCCACGTAACCCCAGAGAGGGGGTTATTTTCCGATGTATGGAGGATGACTCGTTGCCACATCATGATTTCCCACAGCGAATCCAGGAAATCTCACTGATATTCATACAATATCTTCCTGTTCCTCCAGTGGGGATGAACGCGTTCTTCCCGGGCGCCTTCCTGGGCGCCGTGCCGCCGGCGGTGCCGCTGCCCGTGCCCCTGGCGCCTCCCCCGGCCTCGCCCGCGGGCCCCGCGGTGGTCTCGGCCGCGCCCGTGCTGCTGCCGCCCTCTGCGCTGGCCTCGCAGGCGCAGGCGATCCTCGCGCAGCTCGCCGAGGCCCCCAAGGCCGCCGCCGCTGCCGCCGCTGCTGCCGCTGCAGGGGCTGCGGGCGCAGGGGCGGCGGGTGCGCAGGCGACGACGGTGTTTGTGGGGAAGATCGGGCGCGGGGTGGGCGAGGAGGCGATGCGGGCGCTCGTGGGCGCCTGCGGGCCGGTGCGCTCGTGGCGGCGCATGACCGACAGCGCCACGCGCGAGCCGCGGGGGTTCGGCTTCTGCGACTACGAGGGCGCCGACGGCGTGCTGGTGGCCCTGCGCGCCCTCGCGGGGCTCGAGACGGAGCCCGGGGCCCCGGGGCTCGTCGTCCGCGCAGACGAGAAGACGCAGCTCGTCCTCGAGGCCCACCAGCGCCTGCGCCGCGAGGCCCTGCGCGACGCCAAGCGCAGGGCAGAGGCCGAGAGGCGCGCGCACCTGCCGCCGGGGCTCGAGGGCGCGGCGGCCGCGCGGGGCGACGAGGAGCTCGAGCGCGAGGCGGCGGCCGAGTACGAGGAGCAGCTCGAGCGCGCCGTCCGCACGGCCGCCGCCAACGCCCGGCGCATCGTCGAGGAGATGCGCGCGCGGGGCCGCAAGGCCGCCACGCCCGCGGCCGCCGAGGCTGCGGCGAAGCTCGAGCGCGAGATGACCTCGGGCGCCGCTGCCACTGCTGGCGCGGGCGCTGCTGCCCCTGCGGGCTCGGCGGGCGCCGCTGCGGGGCCCGCGGACGAGACGATCGCCAAGGAGATACACGAGTGGAAGGAGCGCACGACGCGGCGCGACTACGAGCGCAGGCAGCAGCAGCTCGACGAGGAGCGCGCGCGGGCCGAGCGCTCCCGGCGCGAGCGCGAGGGCGGTCCCTCCCAGCAGGCGGCCGCCACGTCGTCGTCGTCGGCAGCAGCGGCGGCGTCGTCGTCGCCCGCGGAGGCCACTGCGGCCGCAGCGACGCCGGCGGCAGCGACGCCCACGGCAGCGACGGCGGCGGCAGCGGGGGCGCAGAGGATGACGCCCGAGGAGGTCACGGAGATGAACGAGCGCAGGCGGTTCCTGGAGCAGGAGCGCGAGCGGGACCGCAGGGAGCGGGAGCGGCTGCGGCGGCTGCGGGAGCAGGACCGCGAGGCGTGGCGCGAGAGCGACCGCAGGCGGCGCGAGCAGGCCGACCGCGAGCTGCGGCAGTACGAGCGGCGCTACGAGGAGACGGAGCGCGACCGCCTCAAGCGCCGCGCCGAGCGCGAGCGGGCCGACGCCGAGCGGGCCGACGCCAAGCGCCCGCGCGTCGCGGGGCCCGAGGACCTGCGCCGCGAGCGCGAGGCCGACGAGGACGACCGCTACCGCGAGGCCGCGGAGCTGCGCGACCGCGCAGAGGCCGAGCGCAGGGCCCGCGAGGCCGAGGAGTCTGCGCGGCGCGCCCGCGAGGCCGAGGAGAGCGCGCGGCGCGCGGCCGCCGAGGCCGAGGCGCGGCGCGTGGCCGACGAGCAGCGCGAGATCGAGGAGCACGGGCGCCGCGTCGAGGAGATGCTGCGGCAGGCCACCGAGAGCAACCCCGCGGCCCGCGGCTCGTACGGCTCGTTCCTGAGCGCCGGCGCGGGCGTCGTCAGCCCCGCCAGCCCCGCGGTCGCCGCGGGGGCCTCTGCCTCTGCGCCGTCGCCGTCGCCGGCGCCGCCCGTGGGGCTGAAGCTGAGCGCCGTCGTCGTGGCGACGCGGGCGGGCGCGGCGGCGGCGGGCGCGGGGCCGGCGACGGTGGTGCCCGCGGCGTTTGTGCCCGACGACAGCGGGGAGGTCATGGACCAGCTGAGCGGCATGGCGCCGCGGGGCAAGCGGCTCTCGCGGCTCGAGCCCGAGCGGCTGCGCGAGCTCGACGCGCAGGCGGGGCTGCAGCGGCCGCAGGAGCAGCAGCGGCCGCGCAAGAGCGCCAAGGAGATCGCCGAGGGCATACCGACGGAGCGCGGGGCGCTGTTCGCGTACAGCGTCGCGTGGGACGTGGTCGACGCGCGGGGCATCGTGGAGAAGAAGGTGCGGCCGTGGGTCTCGCGCAAGATCACCGAGTACCTCGGCGACGAGGAGCGCGACCTCGTCGAGTTCATCGTGCGCCACGTGCGCGAGCACCGCACGCCCGACGAGGTCCTCCAGCAGCTGGCCGTCGTGCTCGACGACGAGGCCGAGATGTTTGTCATACGCCTCTGGCGCATGCTCATCTTCGAGGTCCTCTCTGCGCAACAATAGGCCAATTGAGCATGTACTCCCCTCAACCCCCTCCTCTCTCCTCTCCCTCTCCCGCTCGCTCGCGTGCTCTGCGCGCCTTCGCTTTTGCTTGGTTTCTAAACACACAAGAGACGGCCGCAAAACACGGATACCCACCACTTCAGAGGCTGCGTGGGCACGAGGGGCTGCTCTGCTCCCCCGTCTCTTTGGGGGCTGTGGGCGCGGGAGAGAGGCCGCGCAAAGGTAAGGGCACACCAGAGCGCCAGCGTGGTAAACACAGCCCCCCTCTTGCCAGTGGGACGATTGGCGGCGCTGCCTGTGCTGCCCCCGGGCGCTCTGTTGCTCGCCGCTGTTGCTGTTGCTTGCCCCCCGCGACGACGTCGACAAGGCCTATGCGCTCTGCGCTCTGCGCGGGCCCTCTGGTGCCTCGGCAGCCCTGTCTGTATGCCCCGCCCTCCCCCCGCCGCCGCCTCCCCCTCGTCCGCGCTGCTGGCCGGGCTGCGCTCTGCACGCCCCGGTGCTGTGCTTGCGTGTTTGCTGCTGCTCGGCCGTGTGCGTGTGCCTTCGTGCGGTGCGCGACGCCCGACGGAGTAGCCGTTTGCGCACACGCAGGGCGGGGTGGGCTGTGAGCTGTGTGCTGTGCTCGTGTGGGCTCGCGCGTGGCTA
Organism: Mastigamoeba balamuthi; assembly: GCA_902651635.1. Lineage (NCBI taxonomy): Eukaryota > Evosea > Mastigamoebida > Mastigamoebidae > Mastigamoeba > Mastigamoeba balamuthi. The sequence goes on from CACRSC010000032.1 coordinate 390,763, forward strand.
TTGGGGCAGGCGGCTGAGCAGGGCCGACGCCTCTGGCGAGTCGATGCGCAGGACTGCGTGGCCTCCCATGCCGGGGCGCCCGCACACGATGCCGCACGCGTCCCGGGCGCCGTGCCCCGCGCCCATCCAGACCACCGGGGAGCCGCACGCTCCCGGCAGCGACAGGCAGCGCACCGAGAGCTCGTTGGCGCCGCACAGACTGCTCCCCTCCCCGAGGGAGAGAGGAGGAGAGAGGGAATGGGTGTCAGTGCCCTGCTGTGCTGGGCGCGCGAGGAGCGGAAGGGGGCGCTCGCGCCTGTCGATCCTTCCGGGGCAGAGGACCTTGTGGCCCGGCGGTACGGCTGTGGCGACGCCGCACGGCGGTGGCGTGGTCTGCTGGAGGCAGGGCGAGAGGCTCCTCCACTGCGCCATGAGAGCGGACTCCTTGGCGGGCGCCATGTAGCTGATCGCTGCGGCCGCGGGGTCTCCGGCGTCGGCGTCGAGGCTGCGCGAGTCAGCGAACCGGGATGCGTGGCGCGGAGCAGGCGAGGCGAGGGCGCACGTGCTGGGCAGATGTGTGCAGGGCTGCAGGTAGTGCGTGCCGGCCGCCTCGGTGCAAAGCAGCGCCAGCCGGTCTGTGGAGGCCGCTACGACCGCCGGCGAGGCCTCTCCGCGGCACGGCAGGTCTGGCCCACAGTCAGCAGGGCCGCTGGCTGCAAGCTGCGAGCAGAGCGCGCACCGTGGGGGGGCGTAGGAGCGCGGAGAGAAGGACCACTGGCGGACGGGCAGCGCGGGGTTGGCGGTGGCGATGTGGTGCGGAGCCACGAAGAAGCCGGTGCAGGTGCCCGACCCCGCGCCATCGTACTCGAGGAACAGACGCACGACAGCCCCCGCGGCCTCGTTCAGCGCCCCCAGCAGCTGTGCTGCCCTCTGGCAGCGGCAGCGGCCTGTGAGTCGGAGTGGCGGAGGCCTGTGGAGCGCCTGGGAGTTGTGTTTTTTGCCTGCGATGGAGTGTCGCAAGGGTCGCAGTGGACCGGGGGCGACGATGTGGAACGACTGCGTCTCGGGCGAGTACTCGTGGCAGCGGCAGTACTCCCGCGAGACGCGGTCGTAGCACAGCATGTCGGGCCTGCGCAGAGGGCGCGCCATCGCCCAGCGCGCAGTCGCGAAGTCCGGACGGCTCTGCATCGCGCGCGCCAAATAACGCCAGAAAACCAAGGTTCGTTGGTACACCAAGTCAATCAACATAGCAGGCAAATCAGTGATAGATATCCCTTTGATGGCACACAATTGATTCTGCGGCGACTACCGTCACCTCGTGGCTGACAGCGTGCCAATGAACACTAGAGGCGCGCCACCGCCACTGCGGCGGGAGTTTAACAGTCGTTTCATATTCAATTGGTTGCTCCCTTCTCTCCTGCCTGGGCACTACGGCACTGCGGGAGGGTACGGGGGGCCTCCAACAGGATGTTGTGGGGGACCCTCTGCTCATGTGGACCGCGGCGAGCCCGCAGGAGCGCATCCCTCGTCGCCCTCTGGCGCGTGGCCGTTGTCGTCCTCGTTCTCCTCCTCCTCTGCCTCGGACGCAGAGGGCGTGGGCGGCGGTGTCTTGCGCTCCTCCTCCCCGCCCTCCTTGGCCTGCGCCTCCTGCTGCTGCTGCTTCCCGCGGTGCACAAAGCGCCTGGCCTCGCCGTGGCGCCCGCCACGCGCGCCCGTGCCGGCGAACCTCTGGGCCTCCATGGCCCGCTTCTCGCGGAGCTTCCTGGCGTCGTAGAAGCCCGCCGCGATGTGCGGGTAGCTGCGCCTCACGCTGTCTGCACAGGCCCGCGAGGGTCAGCGGAGGCCCAGTAGGCTGGGAGGACGTAAAGGAGAGAAGCACGGCAAACGGGAGCCACACAGCACATACAGCCCAGCGCTGCAACACACAACATAGGCGCAACTGCCCTGGTCCCCCCCTCCCGCCAGGTGCCTCGCCCCGCTGCTTTCATGGCAACGGCAGTGCAAGGCACCAACCCGGCTCAATTGACGTGGACAGGCACCGCCGTCTCGGCAGCGACAGCGCAGAGCCTCCCGTGCATGACGAAGCAGCACCAACGCAGATCAATTGACTCGGGCACCCGGGATAAGCCCACACAAACGCAGCGTTGCCCAGGGGCAGGGGCAAGCGACCCCCAAGACAAAGGGCGGGGGCCACAGCGGCAGCCCTCCAGAAGTCCAGTGTCCCAAGTCCACAGTCAATTGAACGCGCACGCGCACTGACACGACCGCGCCTGTCAGAGACGGAGGCAGCGCACGCACCGAGGGCCGAGGAGGCGCTGCTGACCCTGTTGAAGCGGACGGTGGCGAAGCCGCGGAGGGCGTCGACGCGGCAGCCGAGGACGTAGGACGCGGGGAGGCAGCGGAACATGGCCAGCACGCTCTCCCGCGTCGCCAGCCCGTCCAGCCCCCGCAGCACCAGCACCGCCTCGTCCGTCTCGGGCGGGTACACCTTCCGCCCGTACGGCGCCCCGCGATGCCCCCCGCGCGGCACCGCAGAGCCCGCGGGAGCGGCAGAGGCGAATCCCGCGTCGACAATCAATTGATCCGGGGGAGGTTCGCTGGTGGGCTCCGGAGGGGCGCTGTAGGGGTCCTCCGCGGGCCGCGGGGCCGCGCGCCGCACGGGCATCGCGGGGCGGTACGGCGGCAGCGGCGCGGGCTGCGCGTACGGCAGCGGCGGGGCGACGACCTGCACCTGACGTGGACGCAGGCAAAAGCGCGGCAGGTGACGCGACGTATCAGAGAAGATAGCGGAATCGCGCAGATATAGGCGGGGAGTATCTCGGATTCGGGAACTGAGGGAGAGAGAATCTGCGGTGTATCTGCCAGCTCACGTAGGTCGGCGGGGGTTTGGCGCGGCGCGCGGAGATGACCTGCAGGAGGGCCTCGGCCGCGCGGGTGTTGCCCATGCGCTGCAGCTCGGCGACGTAGGACATGCCCGGGTCGTACGCCGCCGCGGGCGCCGGAGCCGGCGCGGGCGCCGCGATCAGCTGTATGGCGGGCGGCGGCAGATTCACGCCCGCGTATCCGGGATACCCCGAATATCCCGAATATCCGCCGGCGGGAATCTGGACGGCAGGGGCGGCGCCCGGCATGACGTAGGCGCCCACGCCGCCGACGCCGACGGGCACTATCTGCGCGTAGGCGGGGTAGCCCTGCCCCGCGGCTGCCGCGAGCTGGTAGTCCATCCTGCCGCGCTCGGGGGGGCAAGCGATGCGACTTTTGTTTAATTTGGTGCCGCTTGGCCGCCGAACCGCCGCCCCCGTCCCCTTTTTCCGCGGCGCGGGAAAAGCGCGCGCGAGTGCTGTTGACGTGTCGATGGCGTCACTGGTGACGCAATCCGTGCGCGCGGCATTCGCGTTTTTGCCGTCGCCCCGAGTTTTTTGTTGCTTCCTCCCTCCTCTTTTTTTCTAGTGTCCCCCCGCTTTCCTGGTGCGGACCCTCACCTCCCCCTTCCCCCCTCCTGTCCTCTGGTCCCCCTCCCCATGGCGCACTGACCGACGACCCCCGCCTCACAGAGGCCAGCAGCTCCTTGCAAAAATGGTGGCCCACAACAACATGATCCAGCGCGAGCACTTCCACAAGCAGTGGTGGAGGCGCGTCAAGACGTGGTTCGACCAGCCCGCCCGCAAGCTCCGCAGGCGCCAGAACCGCCTTGCCAAGGCCCGCCGCGCGTTCCCCCGCCCCATCGACGGCCCCCTGCGCCCCGCCGTCCACCCCCCGACGCAGCGCTACAGCGCCAAGCTGCGCGCCGGCCGCGGCTTCACCCTCGACGAGCTCCATGTAATCTTGATATTTTCTCCCCCTCGCCAGATTCTCCCCTTCCCTTCCACTGCCTCCGCGCCGCGCGGGAGAGGTGGCAGAGGTAGGGGAGGGGGAGAAGATTTGTGAGAGGAGGCGAGCGACTGATGTGACTTTTGTGTGTGGATGTTTTTTTGACAGGCCGCCAAGATCAACCCGCGCATGGCCCGCCGCATCGGCATCTCGGTCGACCGCCGTCGCAGGGACCACTCGGAGGAGACTCTCCGCATGAACGTCAACCGCCTGAACGCGTTCATGTGCGCCGCGCCCCCTCTCCCAAAATCTGCAATCTGGAGGGCAAATCTTCTAACAGGGGCCCCGAATGAATCTGCCGTTGCGCAGGAAGAGGATGATCCTGTTCCCTCTGAACCCCGCCAAGCCCGGGCCGATGGACGCCAAGCCCGAGCAGCTCAAGAGCCTGACGCAGGTGAACATCAACACGGTGCTGCCGATCAGGTCGCCCGCGTTCGAGGTGTACACGCGCAAGATCACCGAGAAGGAGAAGAAGATGTCGGCGTTCATGGCGCTGCGCCAGGCGCGCGCGACGGCCAGGAACTACGGCCACAGGAAGGTGCTCGCCGAGGCCAAGAAGGCCGAGCAGGCCAAGAAGGACGCCTAAACGGTGTTGGGGTGAGAGGCTGTGCTGTGTGCCTGCGTTGCCGCGCACTCGACGACCACCAGAGCCCTTCCCTTAGCTCATGGAAAGTACCCGCGGGACCCGTTCTTTTCAAACAAAGAACCATTAGAAAACCGCCCCTGCCTCTCTTGTCTGCCCCCCCTGCCTCTGGCCACACCCCCCCGGATCCGTGGTGTTGCTGCCAGCAAGCCGTGTTAAGTTTGCTGGACTGTGCGTTGAGGCGAATCTGTGGATTGGAGCCCTGTGGTATCTGGATGATCGCTGTTAGACCTGTCCCAGTAATCTCGGGACGGAATCTCCTGGCAAGCGAGCTGTCGGATGACCGCTGCGAGTAATCCCCGGGGACAAAACACAGTAAAAAGGCCTGCCTGGTTTGGTAACGCTGGCGGCAGGGCTGCGCCGATCGGATTGAGTCCAGCGATATCCACAAGCGGTCCGGGGATACCCTTGCTGGCGCTCGTGCCACGCACGGGGCTCGCTCGGGTCTGCCGGTGGCCATCCGTCCGCTCGAGCGAGCGTCTCTACAGATCTGGTCGCCAATCCAGGCATCTTTTTTTATCCAGCACATAAACTGGCCGACCTCCCCGTCGGCCCCGTCGTGCCAACGCAACTCCCCGCGGGCGCCCCGCGGCAGCGCAGCCCTCGGAACTGGAAACCCACGTGTCCGGAGAAGATTCTCGGCGAGCATATCAATCGCAGTTGGCGTCAGTGCACCACAACCCCCTTTTTTGAAAAGGTTTCCGCCACCACAGAAGACCCGCAGCAGCCGGAACACACACACACCCCACTGGAGCAGAGATGGTGCAGCTGGATGCGTGGAACTGGCCGGCGTTCGGGAGCACGCTGGGGCTGGTGTTCGTGATGGAGCTGCTGGACAACACGCAGCTCGTGCAGGTCTACTACAGCTCCAAGTACGGCCGCCAGTGGGTCCTCGCCCTCGCCTCCTGGTCCGCCTTCGCCCTCACCGGCCTCATCGGCGCCTCCTTCTCGGGCATCCGCCAGCTCAGCGTCCGCAACCCCCTCTCTCCCTCGCTCCCCCACACCTGCACCGAGACTGCGGTTCGGGGCGAAGATTCCGCGCCGGCACAGTGAAGAGATTCTCGGGATATCGCGATATCGGACAGGAGGACCCGGAATCGGGCAGAGATTTCCCTCCACCTGACGAGGCGGCACGGATGCGTGGCGTCTGACGGTGATGTGGGGGTGGGAATCGCAGGAATACGCGACGCAGTCGATCGAGCTGTTCTTCGCGATGCTGCTGTTCGCCATGGGCGTCATCACGTTCAGCCACTCGGAGAAGGTGCTCGGCGTCTGGAGGGCCATGGGCTCCTGGATCGAGCGCAACGTGCGTCACGTCATCACCCCTTACGTCACTTTTCTTCTCCCGCTGACATCAGCGATGACGTGTGGCGCCCCCGTCAGATCACCAAGCCGTTCCTCTACCGCATGGGCGAGGGCGAGGGCCAGAGCGAGGACTCGCAGGGCATGCTGTCGATGGACGAGCGCCAGGCGCGCGACGTGGAGGAGGGCGGCGGGGCGCAGGAGCAGCGCGACGACGAGCCCCAGCACAAGGCCGTCGAGCACAAGCAGATCGACGACGGCGCCCCGCAGCCCGCCAAGCGCGACGTGCCCGTCTGGAAGCTCTTTGTCCTCGTCTTCGCCACCGTCTTCGTGCTCGAGCTGCCCGACAAGACGATGCTCATGATCGCCACCCTCGCGCAGACCTCGGACTTCCCAGGTGACGTGGCGCAGGCATTTCCTGGAATTCGGGGGAGAAGATGCGCGTATCGCGTGCTGATGATGCGACTTTTTCTTGTGCGTGTGCGCCCGTCACAGTGTCGGTGTTCGCGGGCTACGGGTGCGCCATGATCGCGCAGTCGACGATCGCGCTGGCCGTGGGCAAGGGCATCTCGCGCGGCGCCGAGCGGTTTGGCGAGTGGCTCGAGCTCGTCGTCGGCGCCATTTTGACGGTGACGGGCGCTGTCAAGGTGCGCCTATTTTTGCCGCAGCCCGAGGGCAATGTTCTTTTTTTTCTCCCGGCTGGGCAGGCGCCTGAAAAGGAAGTTGCCCGGCATTGGTCTCTTTTTTCGTTACCCAATGCGGCCAAAATGGCCGGGAAAGGGAAACCCTAATGCAAAGCGTGCGCGCGCGCAGGTGGCGCTGATGCTGTTCGTGGGCGAGTTCACCATCGACTGGGTGAAGAAGGCCGAGGCGTCGGGCTCGCTGTCGTCCTCCCTCTGAGGCTTGCAGAGACGGCGTGCCACACACACAACACCCCACACACCCCTCGCAGATTGGTGCAACAGACACGATTATCCGGTATCATCCACAGAATACCACCACACAGACACGTCGCATCAGACGCCGGCACTCCACGCGTGGCCCGCCCCACCCCCCCCGCAGGAGCAGCAGAGGGGGAAAAGTGACGTGGAGGTGGGCGTTCGGCTCCATGACGCAACACCACGTCAGAATTCCGAGAGGAGTATATAGGAAGGAAGGGAGAAGGAAAAGAAAAGGAAAAAGAGAAAGAGGGGACCGCCACAGCCCCCGGGGCAATGCCCCTCATACGGGCACTTTGACACACGCAGCGGACAAACGCGCACACTTCTGCCGCTAAATAATAAAAACACACACACAAGACACAGCCGCCGCACCCGCCAATGTCCCGAGGCCTCGGCGACGTGCCCCAGTGGTCCTTCGGTGCCTCATCCCCTCTCCACCCCCCCACCCCCCGCAGCCCCGCGCTCCCCCCGGCGACTGCGATTTCCCGAGCGAATTGCGGACCCGCCGCAAAGGCAACACGTGCAGTCTTGTCTGCCGCTCCTGTCCTCCCTCTGTCTCTGCTGCTGCCCCCCCTGCTCTCCCCTGTCGGTTCCTGACGCACGTGCGGGCCCACGGCCACCCCACCCCACCCCCACAGAGAGCGTGTGGGCGAGCGGGGCGCAGTGCGTGCCCGTCGACCAGCAGCTCTACGCGTCCTTCTTTGAGAGCGACAGCACGTCGCCCCCCGCGCTCCTCTCCTCCGCCTCGGCCGCCGCCCAGCCCGTGCGCCCNTGCCCCTCGAGCCCCCGCAGCCGCCGCCGCCGCTGCGCTCCTCGGGCTCTGCGCTGCCGCTCGCGTGCGCCTGCGCCTGCGCGTGGGCCGCCGCGGAGCTGCCGGCGCAGTGCGGCGTCGCGCGGCCCGCGGCGGACCTGCCGGCGGGGGCGTACGAGGGGCCCGAGCAGCTGCGGCCGCGGCCGAACCCGCGGGAGTGGGCAGGGGGGGCGCCGGCGAGGAGCAGGTTCTTCATCATCAAGAGCTACAGCGAGGACGACGTCCACAAGTCCATCAAGTACGCCGTCTGGACCTCCACCGAGAGCGGCAACAAGCGCCTCGACCGCGCCTACCGCGAGTGCTCCGCCCTCGGCGCCAAAGGTCCTCGCTCTGCTCTCGCTCTCTCAGTGCTCTCTCAGCGCTCTTGTTTCTCTCTGCCCTGATGGCTCTCGAATTCTCCCGTGTTTGCTTTCTGGAAATGCCGCACAGCTGCCGCCCCTCGCCTTGAGGGGCCACGCGCTGGGGTGGTGGTGGGGTGGGGGGACGTTGTAAGGGCTTCCGGAGGGCCCGCTGTTGCGTTGCCGGGGGGCGAGAAAAACGCCGGTAAGGGGTAAGGAGTGACAGCGGCTGTATGTTATTTGATGTTCGGCGATGTTCGGCGAAGATCGAGCAGAGGGGAACGGCGCCTGACAGCGTTGCGCTGCGCAGTGGTGCTGTTCTTCAGCGTGAACGCGTCGGGGCAGTTCTGCGGGGTGGCGGAGATGGCGAGCGCGGTGGACCACGGGCGGCGGGTCGAGTGCTGGCAGCAGGAGGGCAAGTGGAAGGGGGCGTTCAGCGTGCGCTGGGTCTACATCAAGGACGTGCCCAACAGCCACCTGCGCCACATACGCCTCGAGAACAACGAGGGCAAGAGCGTCACCAACAGCCGCGACACGCAGGAGGTCCCCTACGCCCACGGCCTCGAGATGGCCGCCATCTTCGCCGCCTTCCGCCACCGCACGTCCATCATCGACGACTTCCAGTTCTACGAGCGCCGCCAGCAGGAGATGATGCGCGACCGCCTCTGCTCCTCCGCCTCCTCCACCACCACCTCCTCCCACCAGCAGCCCCAGCAGCAGCAGCAGCCCCTGCAATGTACCCCGTACCAGCAGCCCCAGCAGCAGCACGGCGGAGGGGCCACCGAGACGAGGGTCCCCCTCGCCCAGTTCATCGTCGAGCAGCCCCACTACCGCGCCAGGGACGCCCGCTCGCCGCGCCACCCGCACTGAGGTGGAGGAGGAGGAGGAGGCGGCGGCGGGGGCGGACGCTCGGGCGGTGCGGGCAAGCGCATGGTATGGGGTAAACGGACTCCTCCCTATGGGGAGACTTGCCAGCCACCAGCACCCAACACCACCCACCCACTCAGCACCCACCACAACCCCCCTCCCCCCTCGCCCACTACTCGCACCACTCACTGTCGGGACTGCTTCGTCTTCATGTTCTCTCTTTTGCAACAACACCTCCGGACCTTAGCACAGGCACAGGCAGACTTTAACGTATTCCCTCTGCACCAGCAACACCTCCCTCCCTCCCTCCTCGTCCCACTCTTGCACGAGTGCCGCTTTAAGAAGGGCTCTTTGATTCTTTTGCATTGCCGCAGCCCCGCTGCTGGCTGCCCCTGGCTGCCCCTGGCTGCCTGCCCCCCTGCTCTGCTCGCGCTGTGGTCCCCCTTGTAACCCCATAGGACCAAACGGCTCGCAGAAGTGTGGCGATGTCACAGGGGCGGCCCTGCTGTGCAAAGGCAGCACACAGGCGCCGCCAGCTCCGAATGCCAGGGAAGGTGTGGGCTTGCCCAGTCACCGAAACGGAACGTAGGGCGAATGCGGGTGGCTCCTTCAGGCAACCTCTGTGACGCTGCCGTCCGCTTCCTCGCTATCTCGCCCATACGCTCCCCGGCAGCAGCACCAGCGAGGGGGGGCCCCCTCCTCGGACACACGCCGAGGGAGGGCAACGGCGCCCATGAGTCTCGAGGCAAACTGCTCTCTGCTGCGGAGGATATCGCTGCCTCGACAGCACGGAGGTCTCCAGTGATTGACTACACGTGGCAGAGATAGAAGCGGTGCGTGAGCCCGAGCCGACCGCTCTGCCGCGGTGCCACGGTGGCTGACGGCCCTGAGCTCAGCGCAGCGAATTCAGTTGACTGAAGATGAAACCTCCATATCACTCGCTCACTGAAAGCTGCGGCATAGCTCGCGATGGGCGCCGCTGCCGGAGAGCAGCCGACCCGCGGAGTGCCCACGAGCCTCGGGCGACGGAGATATTGGCGGGGTGTGTCTGATATCTGCGACCAGCACAGATTTCCGGAGGAGCACTGAGGCGGTTGCGGTTGCGGTTGTCCGTTGCAAAACTGCACCTACCCCAGGAGCAATAGCAGCAACTGAACAACGGCCCCACGCTCTCAGCCGCCGGTGATCCGCAGCCCCCGCACTTTTTTATTTTCGCAGTGCAACTGCGCACCAGTGCGAACCAGTTTAGCCCACCCCCCGATGCTCGGACAGCGCCAGCTCCAGCCACTGCTGCTGCTGCTGCTCGCCCTCTGCGCGTGCAGCTCCCTCGCGCAGAACTGCGGCGTGGGCAGCGGCAAGGACACGTGCCCCTCGGACACTCCGTGCTGGTCCGCAAAAAACCAAGTCAAACGAAACTCGTCCACTCAGGTCCACCGCCACGGCCCGCTCCCCCTCGCAGCTCGCAGTACGGCTACTGCGGCACCTCGGACGCGCATTGCGGCGCGGGCTGCCTGTGCGGGTGCCCCGGCAAGCCCGCGTGCGGAGGCGGGGCGAAGCCGGACCCCAAGCCCAGCGGATCAGGCGACAAGGTCTACGCCGTCTACCTCGCCGACTGGACCGAGGGCGCCTCAGGGTGAGCCCCAGCCCCGCAGGGGGCTCTGGGCCGCTGCCACGCGCACTCACCCCCGGCGTCGCCGCGGCGCAGGTCGTGCGGCAGCGTTCCGTGCAAGTTCACGACGAGCGACATCGACACCTCGCTGATGACGCACATCAACGTCGCCTTCGCGGTGCTCGACACGGCGGCCTACACGCTGAAGCTGGGCGACACGGGCTTCCTCTCGCGCGTCACGGGGCTCAGGGCGCGCAGCCCGGGCCTGCGCGTGCTGCTGTCGGTCGGCGGGGGCTCGTTCAGCTTCGACGAGGCCACCAAAGGCGTCTTCGGCAAGATGGCCGCCTCGCAGGCCACGCGCGCCGCGTTCATCGCCTCGGCCGTCCAGGGCGCGCGGCAGCACGCGCTCGACGGCATCGATATCGACTGGGAGTACCCGACGAGCGCGGACCGCTCCAACTTCGTGGCGCTGCTGCGCGAGCTCCGGGCCGCCGTCGACGCCGAGGAGCGCCCCGCGGGCACCGAGAAGCTGCTGCTGACCATCGCGGCGTCGGCGGGCTCGTGGGCGCTGGACGCGGGCTACGACCTGCCGGCGGTGGCGCAGAGCCTCGACTGGATCAACGTGATGACCTACGACATGTCGGGCAGCTGGGACTCGACGACGGGCCCGCACACGGCGCTGCGCGGGTGGCCCAACAGCATCGATGGCGCCGTGCAGTACTACCTCGACAAGGGCGTGCCCGCCAGCAAGCTGGTCGTGGGCCTCGCGAGCTACGGCAGGTCGTGGACGCTCGCCTCGGCCGGCAACCACAAGTACGGCGCCGCGGCCACGGGCGCGGGGGCTGAGGGCCCGTGCACGGGCGAGGGCGGGGCGCTGGCCAACTACGAGATCGAGCGCAACGTGCAGAGCCTCGGCTGGACGCAGGTCGTCGACGCGGCCACGACGACGGCCTACGCCTACAAGGGCGACCAGTTCGTCACGTACGACACGCGCGAGACCGTCGCGGCCAAGGCGGACTACGTCTGCGAGAAGGACCTCAGGGGCGCGATGCTCTGGGTGCTCGACAACGACCGCAGCCAGTCGGGCGCCACCTTCTCCGCGGCCATACACCGCAGGCTCCTCGCCCAGCCCTGCGGCTCCAGCACGCCGGGCGCCCTGTCCAGCAGCTCCGCGCAGCAGCCGCCGCAGCCCAGCAGCTCCAGGGCCCACGAGCAGTCGGGCTCCAAGAGCGCCAAGAGCGCCGCGAGCAGCAAGAGGCCAGCGCACTCGAGCGACGACACGGACATACTGCCCAACGCCGGCTCGATGCCTCAGACGTGCGCTGCCGCCGCCGTTGCAGCAGCAGCCCTGGTGGCACTGCCGCTGTAACCCGGCTGAGTGAACTTGCCCAATGTGTGGCCTGCGTAAGTCAAAGACAAACGAGGACCTCTGATGTGAAATGATCATACCATCACCGCCATCTCGTACCTCTGGCCCGGGCTTTGATTGGATGCCGGCCCTTCTGTCCGTTATGGTCTGTACGCAATGCCCACCACTATCGTCTCTCGCGGTCGGTGGGCTGCTGAAGACATCTATCTACATACCCTTCCTTTCTTCTCTCAAAAGTGATTTTCCAGGTGTCTGCAATCGGAGTGTTTTGGTCGCTGTGTACTACAGGTGCATGCATCACATGTTTTTATCTGTGTAGTGCTGCTTCAGTCCAGCCTACTATGAGCTTCTTCTCAGGGGCACTGGACCCCACCTTGCTGCTGCTAGCAGGGATTGGGCTGTGGCAGCAATGACAGCTACTGTGCCACTGCACTGCCACTGCTCGTGTGTTCTTCTTGTCAGCCTTGATCCAGTACTTGGTGTCAGAGGCGATGGAATTCCAGCCACAGCTCCTTCTTCAGCTGTTTCTGTGATGTAATGTGTTAGATAATTCTCAGATGTGAGGAAAAAGGAGGAAACGGGAGGGAAAAGAAAACACACTGTCATTTGTTTGAAGCCTGTGTTAAGAGCTTTCATAATAGCAGTGACTGCATCAGTGCCAAGTTCCCCGAGTACTGATGCTGCTGGTGCAGCATCTTCTGTATCCAAGGCCACCCAATTCTGAGAAAGAAAAATGTAAGAAGAGAAAAACAATAGAAGACAGTGCACCCCTTTAAACTCCTTCATGATGCAGCACCTCTTAGTCAATTCAATAACAGAAATGTCTTTCTTGCACATTCACTATGAATTGAGATGGTTCTGTATAAGGACACACCAAGCACGTTTATGTGCTGTAGTGGATCCAGTTCCGCTACACAGTGCTATGCACAGAGGTATGTGTAGCAGTGCATAGCAAAAGTAATTGTGTAGCAAAGAGTAGAGGAAGCCTGAGTAGGTGAGCAGTCTAGATTTTGCCAGCTGGCTGATTTGCACTTGATGTCATTTGCACACTGAGACAGCAATGCAGAAGGGATTGAGTGGAGCAGGCAATGCTGCAGGAACAGGAGAGCAATGCCAGGCAAAACACACAGCTGCAGTTCAAGTACAGGAGAGGGAGGACAGAGAGGACAAACCATATCGCTGCAGAACATGTGACAGGTACTACTTCACTACTCCACACAGTGTAACCTGCAGAGGGCTGGCCACATGAGTGGTTGCCACTGCCCCGAGAAGTGGAACAGAACATCTGGAAGATGGTCTTCTCTGTTGGTGACCAACAGGACTGCTGCATGGAGCCAGGCCAAAGCAGCAGAGAACAAACGCCATATGTTGTGCTGAACATTGCGTGCATAGCACATATGATTGTTGTCAGAGCTCCAGAGAAGGTAGAGGATGCAAAGGCAGACGTAGTGAACGAGTACTTCTTCAGTGCTGGGTTTCAGGAATTGTGTGCCAGAGCCAAAACACTGCACAAATCCCTGGGGTGAGAAGGAGAGCCAGTTGTCATTGCTCTGCAGGAGTACCATGACAAGGCCCAAGTTCACAAGGGAAGAGAGGAGTCATGGCTGGTCAAGATTCTGAACATGACAAGGAATTGTGCAGGGCTTCCCATGAACCAGCTGCTGCTGGGAGAGCTGAGCATGCTGCCAAATGATATCCACAATGCCAGGGCCGACCTTCTGCCAGAGTTCCTGATCCTGTCTCGAATGGGGGTTAGAATGCTGTGTGGAGATCTCAGGATGTGCTGGGTGTATGCCTTTCGCAGCAAGCAGACACCATGAAGCAGTGCAAGAACGTCTCTGTGAAATCCCCAGGGGGGTCTGTTCTACAACCACCTCCCATGCCACTTCTCAGACAACATAGAGAGGTTTGGGCCACTGCCAGTCGTTTGTGCCCAGACACTGGAGTTCATCCAAGGAGTGATTGCCAAGACAGCATCGAGGAACACATGCAATCCAGAGATATATGGAACCTGGATGCATACAGCCAGTACTCTGCACAGTCTAGCAGATGTCCAGCAACAGAGGAGCCCAAAGAACGTGAAGGTGAAGCACTTGATGGCAGCCAATACCATTGTCTTAAAGCCCAAGAAGGCGACGTGGTACAAGTGCCTGTACTACAACCTGCCCCTTGTGGAAGGAAGGAGCAATTGCTGTTAGGCTTCTCCCATTTTAAGACAAGAAATGGTCTAGGGATCACAAGCCACTGTTGAAGGACGTCTTTGAATTTAGTGAGATCAGGTCTGTTCAGTTCTCACAGGAAAGGCAGACTAGACTGGCTCTGTCAGTGTGCTGGTACTCAAAGTGCCTGCAAGGACTCGTCTGGGAGAGCCATTTCCCATCAAGTACTGGAGTTACACCGAAGTTGCATGGAGGTTCTCCAGCATTCATCGAGTTGCTTGGAAGACTGTTTCTTTTGAGTCTGGTAGCAGTGCCAAGCTGCAGAGTGGAACTTTGTATGTTGTCCCAAATCGCCATATACAGAAGTGAAGCCCAACAACAGAGGGGAAAACTGGAGTCCGAATACTGTTTTTATTTCTTCTTGCTGGGGTTTGTGGGTACAAAAGTGTGAAGAAGAAGGTGCTCTCCAACAACAGAGGGAATTCCCAGGGGAAGACGCCGTGCAGGAGCAATTCCTGGAACGTCTACAGCCAGTGTACACGAGGTTTCGTCAACCAGGCCAGAGCCCAACGAGGAGGACAACGACCAGGAGAGCGCAGAGGACCAGAGAACACATCGTGGGGCTGTTCACATGGTGAGTGAGCTGTGTGTTGCGTTGAGGAACGCCAAAAGCACCCCGCAGCGTGAATTCGAGATGGTCAGGAAATGCTCACGACGACAACGGCAGGCAAGGATCTCATCACCAGGATCAACGAAGGACCAGAGGCTGTACCAGCAGGGCCAGTAGCCAAGCTCGAGGGGACGGTGTTTGAGTTGCCAGCAGAGGTCGAGGTCGAGGCTCAGCTGAGGGAGCAGACAGAGAGAGAAACGAGTGGCCAAGGGCTGTGGAACCCCAGAGGACGACCACCAACAGGAAACTGAAGCCTTGCATCGAGGTGGAAGTCGAGGGTGGTTCGGGGAAGCTTGTGTGCATGTTGGATACGCAGGCCGATATCAGCGAGATGAATACGGTCGCTCAGCGTCTAGGACTCAGGATTGAACAGGGACCCGCAGTCATGTTGCACGGGCACGATGGATCGACTAAAACGACAGAGCAGAAGACCCACACAAAGGTACGGTTCACCAGGGACGCACCAGAACGGGAAATCTTCTTGTACGTCGTTGAGGGAGCACCAGAGGGCGACTACACGATCATCGGGGTCAGAGATCTTCAGGGCTACACGATCACTCTACTAGAGCCACCCCAGGTGCATTGGCACGGTATCCCAATGGAGGCATCCATCGAGGAGGACGTCGGAGGGGATAACGGGGGAGAGGCTACGGTGTATGCAGTGGGAGTCCAGTCATACGAGGTCTGTCGCGAGGTGGGATGCCCACCAGTGTTGCTAGGTATGGAACTCACGGGGGAGGAGAGGAGGGACTTCATCGAGACAGTGCTGAAGCCGTATGCATCTGTCTTCGTTTCGGTTGTCAGGAGTGAGCCTGCGGACTTTGGGGCGGAATTCGATATCGAGCTACTTCCAGGGGCTCACCCAGTGAAGAGCACACCGAGTATGCTGCCCAAGGAGGACAGGGACTTCGTTCACGCTGAAATCGTGAAGTACCTTGAGATGCCAATCATCTCTGCAGAGAGGGCTTCTAGGGTGACGGTATCACACTGCACGAATGGAGACAAGCGTCTGTGCTTCAACTACATCAAGATGAACCATTGGATCAAGAAGCTCGCATACCCAAGCAAGAACTGGAGCTGCTACTGCAGGAATTCCCACAAAACCTACTATGGAGACGCAGACCTGAAGAAAGCATACAACCAGGCAGCTGCAACGAAGAGAGCAGGAGAGATAATGGCTTTCGTCACCGAGGAGGGTCATTTCGAGGCTCTGAGACTCATGTTCGGTGTGTCAACGGGATCTGCATGGTTCCAGAGGACAATTGATAGGTGGAGTCTACCCGCAAAGCCATTTCAGCTGTTCATCGACAATGCGTGCCATGGGGTGCAAACGTATGCAGAGTTCAAGGACGTTTGGGGCAGGTTTCTAGGGTTGTGCAAGGAGACGAATGTGGGACTCAGTGCATCCAAGTGTTTCTTCGGGGGAATGTACATGCGTTGTGTTGGTCGGGTTGTGGGACAGGAGGGACTTCAGACTGATCCAGAGAGGTTGGAGCCACTGAGGACAATGCAGGAACCACGAGACAGAATGACTCTCAGGTCGTTCTTGGGGTTGTGCCAGTGGTTCTCGGTGTTTGTTCCAGCAATGACGGATCAGATGGCATCCCTGTGGTACCTTACAAAGGCCAAGTCGTTTTCCTGGGAGGAGGAGCACGAGAGGGCATTCAGAAACGTCCGAGATGCAATTCTGAACGCTTCAGTTCTGTACCAGCCTGTGCCTGGAGGATTGCTGATTGTGAGAACGGACTTCTCGGCAGTGGCAATTGCAGGGGTACTACTGATGCAGGACATGATCAACAGGGTGTTGAGGCCAGTGGCGTTTTTCTCGAGGAAACTCACGAAGTGTGAGACCAAGTAGCCAAACATCGAGGAAGAGGCGTTGGCAGTGGTCTGGATGACGTCACATGCGAGGTCCAGGGCCTGTGACACGAGGAACGATCCTCCAGTCACAACAGTCAAAGACTACATGCAAAAGGCTAAGGGGAGGCAGGGGTATGAGGATGAAGCGAATGTTCCTGTGCTTCTCCCCTGGGGCAACAAGCTGTGCACATACATCAAGGACAAGGGCCTGAGGATCAAGTTGAAGGACGAGATAAAGGCAGCATTGAGGGCCATTTCGTGATTCCAGGCCATACTGAGCCAGCCCTGGAGTGTTGAAGGGGGGAAGTGTAGTGCTGGCTGGTCTCAGAACGGCCAAACAGTACTATGCAAAGCCAAAGTCAGTTACATGTGAGGTGAGTGATTTGCATGTTTGGTATTCCAGAAAGGACGAATAAATTGTCAGTTCCCTTTTTTCGCCCATAGTGAGACGAGAGCAGGCCTTGTTGGAGTCTCTGCGGGCTCTTAGGGCAGGGAGGTCAAATATGCCACAGCTGCAGAAGAAGCAGCAGATCTCAGCCCTCATGAAGATGTCACACGACCTCCTCACCATTTTCACTGCCAAGCCCAGCGAGAAGCGTGCCCACCAGCCCTTCACCTTTGAAGAGGTCAGGGCTGGGTTCAAGGCCATGCAGATGCTGCTTGGCGGAACTCTGAGTGACCTCATCATGAGGTACGAAACCCCGTTCCCCATTCTTCCTTGTTCTCCTGGCTCTATTCAAACTATTTTATGCAGGATGAATGCCCTCATGCGTGCTGTTAAGGCAGGCACGCAGTCCAGGGAGCTGATGCTCAGGGAGAAGCTTATGCTCGGCATTCCTGGTACGTTTCTTTCCCTACCCTTTAGAAATTATAATATTACATGCATTGATTGAAATATGAAAAACAAAGTCCCGGAGCTGGAGAACCTCCCTGCAGACAGGGGGCCCTACACTGCTCTGTCTGTGATAATGGCAAGGCCCATTGTCTCGCAGATGAGCAGTAGACCAAGGTCAACTACCACCCCCTGTTCATGAAGCACCCTGAGTGGAGGTATTAACTCTTTCTCCTTCTCTTGTTCTCTCTTACCACGTTTCATCTGACTTTATCTACAGGTCAGACATAATAGAGCACTGTGACGACGTCATCCAGGCTGTCTGGCCACTGGAGTTCCAGACACTGTTAACTGCACACCCCCTGGTGAGGAAGGTGGTGTGCGAGCACATTCAGACCGTCTGGCAGAACTACCACAGCAACGTGAAGTGTGTTTCCTTTATGCACGACAGTTGCTCCAGTGGCCGTGTCCCAGAGCCTCTGCATCGTGTCCCGTGACCCCTGCCATCAGGCGAGAACGCGCAGCACAGCACCTGCGGGGAGCAGCAGGAGTGTCAGGTGGCTCAGCGCTCTGTGCGGACCATCTGATCTGTGTGGCCCTGCCACGCGGCATTGATGTAGAGCTACTACATCGCGTGTTCTCTGCTCTGCTCATGTCGAGATTGCATTTCAGTAAAAAGGAGGAGCAGAGACGGAACCAACCACTAAAGGCGTGACGTTGTGCCTCTGACGAATCTGCAGACTTCTCCTAAACAAGCTTTTCTGAATCCTGAATTCAGTATCAATGGGACGTTCAACTGGCGGCAGTGCTATCGGGCAGCTGGGCGGATGCAGTGGTTGCGGCCAACACAACCCGTAGTGCTCCCTGCAGCTCTCAACACGGCTACCTCAGCACCTCTGACGCGCAAAGGCGACAAGTCATTCGCGTGCCACACAAGTGCGAGACCGTCGTAGCAAACGCCTCATCTGCTTATTTGAGTGAATTTGCATCGACCAGCCACTATCCCCAATGTGCACTGATCGCAGTGTTGTGATATGTGCTTGAAAGTGAACACTGGGTGTTGCAGGAACGGTATCAACCCCGAGCACCGGTGGGCTGGTTCAGAGTGAAAAACTGCACTCTTCATTCGTTCTGGTTTTTCGTCAAGGGGCGGATCTCATGAGGTTATCAATGGAACTTGACCGAAGTGCTGCTGGCGAATGCCCTTATTGCATTCAACAGAGTGCGGCAGAGAGTAAGTTGGGTGCCCATTGTGATCCCTGTCATCGGAGACGTCTGATGACCCTCGAGCCACTTGCGAATGGCCCTTCCCTCGTATATGAACCCGTCCTCTGCCATCACAGGCTCCTCCATCAGCTCCAATGTGATCGGGCATTTGTAGTCATACGGTGCTTCTCTGTCCTCTGGTTTGCATGCCGTTCCTTCTGGTGCCTGCACACCAGATGGGGTGTTTGTCTCTGAGCTCTTTGCACCAACCAGCCTGTGAACAGCTGTGAAGTAGCTCTTGCGCAGCTGCATGATCTGCCTGGCGATCCTGATGCTGTCGCCCAGTGGAAACACTCCGAGCTCTGCGATGTCCTTTGCATCGAAGTGCATGAGGTGCTCTCCTCTGATTCCACTGCGTGATGCTTTGGCTGCCGCAGCTTCGTCTGCGCCGTTAGACCTGAGCCACTGCGCTACCTGCTCTTCTGTCGACGTGCCGCACTCTAGCGCACTCCTCCACTCTGCACCGAGGACAGGGAACCCAGCATGACTATCGATTGTTGCATGCGTCAGGCGCAGCATTCCACAGGCCTCCACTGTGCACAACGAGTGTTGCAGGAGCTTGCAGTCCTTCATGCTATGCAGCCCCAGATTGCACAGCATTTCGGTTGTGGCCTCAACGACTGTGTCTCCCGACATCCTCTGAACAGCCAGTGCTCTTGGGCACCCCCTGATTCCCAGTTCAACCAACACATATCGAATCATCTCTGGCCCCAAAATTGCGAGGTCCCTCGTGGACAGAGCTTTGCTGAACTGTGCTGCCTGCTCGCTGGCCTTGTGCATGCGCGTTGTGAGCACTGCCTCCTTCTCTGTTGCCTCCTGCAGCTTCTTGTTCTGCTCTGCACACTCGGTTGCTGTATGGGTCTCCAATTCTCTTGCTTCTGTCGCGTGCTTCTGCAGCTGTTCGAGCTTGGTGCGGCAGTCCTGCAGCTCCTTCTCGAGCTTCTCGATGGTAGCTCTTTCATTCTCAATGGCCGTGTCAGCCAGCTGGACCTCCTCTGATCTCGTTTGCATCTGAATTCTTGCCTTTTCCGAGGACATCTCCAGCTGCTCCCGCACAGATGCTGCTTCCTCCAGAGCAAAACGCAACTGCGCAGAAAGACAGAGAGGTCTACAATGGAGATCCCACAGCCTGAGATTCTTGTCCCTCGAGCCTGCCACAACTGTGCTGCTATCTGGGGAAAAACTGCAGGAATTCACCTTCGAAATGATGAGAAATAACAGAACCATGGCCGTGATGTGATGTATGATGTACCTTGGCATTCTGTTCCAAGGTTGCAACAAACGATCTGGTGTCCACATCCCACAGCCTCACCGTCTTGTCGTACGACCCTGACACGATGCTGGTACCATCTGGTGAGAACCCACAGCTCACCACCTGCCATTCAAAGATACAGATTACGTTCTGAGTTCGATGTAATGACAGTGATGCCTACAGCGCTCGTGTGGCCAGTGAGAGTGGAGACATGCGATCTGCTGTCAGTGTCCCAGAGCCTCAGTGTGCCATCCTGTGACCCTGACACAACAGTGGTACCATCCGGTGCGTAGGCGCAGCAGTGCACCTCATGGGGGCATCAGCAGAGTCAAAGTGGTGAGTGAGCACACCACGTCAGTGTGGCCTGCGAGAGTTGCGATACACGAGGTGCTGGCAATGTCCCACAGGCGCAGTGTCTTGTCCGCTGAGGCTGACACAAGGGTGCTGCCATCTGGCGAGAAGGCACAGCACCTCACCTGCGTTGGCCGAGTATTGCAGTGTCGTTGTTAGCAGTTGTGACAAACAGAACTTGTGGTTGCATCGTCATCCAACCTGGCCCGAGTGGCCTGTGAGGATCGACACCAGTGACCCGCTGGCAGTTCTCCACAGCCTCAGCGTGTTGTCGTACGACCCAGAGGCTATTGTGCTGCCGTCGGGCGAGAACGCACAGCATCTCACCTGTTTGGCGGACCACACACCACAGGGCACTCGCCTGTCAGCAGGCTTAACCGGGAAGGAGGGTATGCGAACAGAATCTGTGTGGCCTGTGAGGGTCGACACAAGCACCCCGCTGGCCGCTTCCCAGAGCCTCATTGTTCTGTCAGCTGATCCCGAGACAATTCTGCTGCCGTCGGGGGCGAAGGCACAGCAGCCCACCTGCGAAAACAAACATAGCGGCACAGTAACGTTGAGCATAGAGCACAGTGAGTGCCCTGTGTCAGTGTGCAGTGTTGCCAACCCAGCTGCTGTGGCCAGAAAGTGTTGTGATGGTCGCTCCGGTGGCCGTGTCCCACAACCTGAGCGTCCCATCACCCGACCCCGAAACAGCCCTCCTGCCGTCGGGCGAGAACTCGCAGCAGATAACCTGCGACAAGCAGCACAGTGTCAGGTGGTGTGGTACTCTGTACGCACCACCTGATCTGTGTGGCCCTGCCACAAGGTGCTGGTGTAGATCGACGACATCGGCGGTGTGTGCTTGTGCTCCAGCTGAGCGTCAAAAGTATAGTAGATAAAAAGGAGCAGAGACGGAACCAACCGCCACACTGCGTGGCGTGGTGCCCCCCAACGAATCTGCCAGACGATTCCCCCCTCGTGTTTTTTCGAATTGCCCACAATGCTGGGATGGTCCACAGTGTCTCACTGCCCATCCTGAGGAGATGGTTTTCCCTCCGACAGAAGGGGATGTCGCACACGCACATGGGCTCCAGCAGTGGGGCAGAAGAGGCCTCTGGTGGCCTGCGTGCGTGTACGTGAGATGGGTGGGTGAGCAATAGGGCGCAATAGCATCGCCTTGACACACACCAGAGCAGTGTTGCGGTACGACCTCCAGTCTGTTCTGCTCCGCATGCGAGTCCCTATGCTGTGCCACCTTGCACGAGAGCCTGTCACACACGAGCGGCAGTGCGGCATCTGCCAGCAGGCCCCGTCCTCTTATTCATAGCAGCAAAGGCCGTTGCGCGAGCTGTCTCCTTCATGCAGACACAGCTCATCCTGCAATGGCTCGCAGGGATGGGCGGATTGATGCCCTCATCACGCCCCAGAGAAGATATTGAAGAGGAGGGTGACGTCCTTTTCGGATAGTTGCAGCGGTGTTGGATATTCCTCCGAGTGCCTGCGTATCTTCAGTGCACATTTTAAACCCACTTTTCCTGTTATGTCTCTCGGACGCTGCTCACCGAGTAATCCCGCACCACTTTTGTACGCCACCACCCCGGCACCCGAACGCCACAATACCTGTTGCGCTGACGGGGGGCTTGCAGGGTGCTGCTGCTGGTATCCGTGACGGTGGCCGTGTCGCTCGTGGTGCTTGTCCAGCGCAGCCGCACGCAGCCCTCGGCTGACACTGCCAGCCCCCCGCTGCCCCCGTGCCCGCGCTCTCTCCGCTCCCGCCGCGCCCTCGCGACCCTCGTGACCTCCCCGTCCTACGTCGCCGGCGCCGTCGTCCTCGCCCGCTCCTACAACGCGACAGCCGACGACGACGACGACGGCAACGACCGCAACGGCCCCGGCGACAACGCAACGACGGACCTCGTGGCGCTCGTCGGCGACAACGTCACCGAGGCCCAGGAGGCGGTGCTGCGGAGCGCCGGGTGGCGGGCCGTGCGCGTGCGGACGATCGAGCGGGCGCTGGGCGGCCCCGAGCAGCGCTACGTGGCGAGCACGTACACCAAGGCGCACCTCTGGTCGCTGACGGCCTACGCCTCGCTGCTCTACGTCGACTCGGACTGCGTGCTGCTGCGCGGCGTCGCGCGGGCCGCCTGCGTGGCCGAGGGCAGCGGCGGGGCGGCCGTGTGGTCGACGAAGCTGCACGCCAGGCGCTGGAACTCGGGCGTCATGGCCCTCGCGCCCTCGGCCGCCACGCACGCGCAGCTGCTCGCGTTCCTGCAGAGCGGCCGCTGGGAGCACGCCGTCGGGGGCGACCAGGACGTGCTCAACGCGTTCTTCAGCAGCGGGGGGCGCAGGCGCCTGCCCCTGGGCCGCGACCACAACGTCGGCATCGAGCAGCCCGGCCAGCGCCCCTTCGACGACGGCGCCGCCGTGCTGCACTACCTCGGCGCGCGCAAGCCCTGGGACGACACCGAGGTCGCCTGCGTCCTCGAGGGCGGCAGCGACAGCGGCAGCGGCAGCGGGAGCAGCGCGGTGGCGGTGGTGCCGCGCGAGAGAGCAGCGAGCGAGTGCGACGCCGAGGCGACGATGCGGGCAGCGCGAGAGGCCAACGACTACAACATGTACTGGTGGGGCCTCGCGGTCGACGCACAGCGCAGGCTGTCCACGCCCCTCTTTTGAGATCCCTCCCCTGTCTTGTGGCAAAACGCAGCGCTCGCTCGCGCGGGCTTTGCGGACCCAAGACGGCATCGAGGTCCCCTCCGGTGCGGTGCTATTTTTGACGCGGTAGTTCAACACAGAAGACCCCCACCTGCGCCTGCGCGGCGGCATGCGGGTTTTCGTCACGACCCCGCTGCCCTGCAGTTGGTCGTGGGCCAAGAGATGTCCCCAAGCTGGAGGCTGTCCCTGCTGCGCGTGTGACCGACAAGCCTCTCTGCACACTTAACATTCGCTGCTGTGATGAGAGGACCGATGCACAGGAGCAGCAGAGACGTGGCACTCAGTTCGTTGATGTTCACAGGCACACAGGCAAGGAAGACTTGAAGCTCCCTGCTCGAGGAGGTCGCTCATGCTGTTTTCCGCTTCTGTCCCGCAACGGGGCGGACACTGACTGGGGGCGAGAAGAGGGGCTACCACACAGGGCTGTTGAGGATGAACATGTCGGCCTCCTGTGAGCGCAGCAGCAGGGTCAGAGGGCGCCTGCGAGGGCAGAGGCCAGTGGGAGGGACGCGCCTGCTGGAGGATCCACGAGAAGACCTTCTTGCACGACTGGATGACGAGCGCCTTGGACTCGAGGGGCCCGAACGCGGCGTACATCTCAAAGTCGTTGGTGACCCACGCGATGACCGACTCGCACTGGCTCACGTGGTAGTAGAGCTTGTGCGGCGCCGCCGTCATCGCCCCGGCCCTGTCTCGCAGCCCCTGGTACAGCCGCAGCAGCCGCTTGCGCTCTCCCGTCGTCGCGTAGGGCGCCACCAGCGCGGGCGTCGTCATCTGGCGCGTGTTGCGCGCCTTGTACATGAAGTGCAGCATGTTCTGGCAGACGCTCGGCGGGATCGTGTAGCGCGGCCTCGCGACGGCCTCGTTGATCTGGTCCAGCGTCCCCGTGGCCACCAGGCTGTCGACGATGCGCTGCTTGCACTCGGCCAGCTTGTAGAACGCGTCGGCCTTGGTGCTCAGCAGCACGAGGCAGACGTCCTGCGACACGTAGCAGATGTACGTGTGCAGGAACCCCTTGTCGTCAAACATCGGCAGGCACAGCGGCGTCCACGTCTCGTTGCTCCTCAGCGACGCCATCGAATTGACAAAGTTCATGATCATGTGTATGTCTGGCGGCATTTCGGGCAGAGTCAGTTGGCCTCGTAGTCTCAAAAAACAAGTCAAACACAAATCATCTTAGTCGCAAAAAAAAACCAAAGTCAACAGCTTTCCGAGTACCGATGGGGTCGATGGTGAAGCGCTTGGGGCGCGAGAGCTGGATGAGCTGGAAGCCGCACATAAGGATGGCAAAGAGCAGCTCCGGGCAGCGGGCGGAGAGCATGGCGTCGCCGACGCTGTTGCGGACGGCAGCGGGCAGCGGGAGCGGGTCGACGGCGTTGAGCATGAGCGAGGCGTCGCGGCCCATCTCCTTGGCGAGGTTGTCGAGCAGCCTGTCGGTGCCGCCGAGCAGCACGCGCAGGTCAAAGTCGGGGCGCTTGGTGAAGATCTTGGTGATGGAGCTGAACGTCAGGATCGAGACGACCTGGTTGAAGATGTACAGCAGCTGCCGCTCGATCTGCGCGGGCCTCTCGGGCGTGCTGCAGATCGCCACCAGGTACAGCGGGCCCTTGAGCAGGAACACGAACTTGTGGTCTCCCGCTACCACGTACCTGCGGCGAGGACATAAATTGAATTGAACTTGAATTGCAATCGCGTTTGAAAGAGTGACGACGACGAGTCGCCGGTGTACCTGACGGTGTCGTCCGAGTCGGCGACGAACGACACGATGGCCATGAGCGAGGCCATGAAGGGCGCCAGCTTCTGCTCGTCGCCGTACCGCGTGTAGATGGGCTTCCCCGCGATGCTCAGCACGAACATGTGCTTCTTGTGCTTGTGCCACTGCGCCCGCAGGTCAATTGACAGCTCGCGAGGGCAGAGCGCACCTTGGGGTGCGACGAGTCCTCACAGGCGTGCTTGCGGCCCGAGGCCAGCGCGAGCTCCTGGGCCTGGGCCTCGGGGGACATGTCCGCGGGCTGCTCCTGTTCCTGGGCCTGCGCCTGCTGGGCCTGCGGCTGCGGCAAAGCCTGCTGCGTCGGGCTCTGGGCGTCGGGGGCCTCGAGGGTTGCGTGCGGGGCCTGCACGACGTCGGCCTCCACCTTAACGACGGGCTCCTCGCCGTGTATGTCGCTCGCCGCCTGCGCCTCCTCGGTGCTGCTGTCCTCGCCCTCGCTCGCTCTGTCCGCCGCCAGCAGCGGAGCGTCCTCCTGCGTGCGATGGCCCGGGGTTGGATGGTTGCATTGCCTTGTTGGCTTGCCAAACCTGCGGCATGAAAGTGGCCGCCAAATTCAATTTCACAAATCAATTGCCATCGCCAATGCGCCAACGCGAAGCTCGTGCGAAAACCCGCCATGGGCCAAAGATGCCTCTCCCAACTCGCAGCCGCGGCAGTCGCAATCAGGGCGCTGCGCATCAATTGATGCTGTGGAGCGCGTACCCCGGGCTCCTGCTGCAGCTGCAGCTGCGGTCTGAGGGGCACCGCGGCGCTCCTGTGCCTCCTGCGCATGGGCGTCTCGCAGGTGCTGTCGCCCGGCACAGCCCTGACGTCGTCGCTCGACAGGTCGTCGCCCCTCGGCGGCGTGGCGCTCGTCGCCGCCGCTGGCGCCCCGTACATGCCCAGCGACCGCACCCACTGCTGCACCACCTCCACAAACGCCGCGCTCTCCTCGTGTATCTGGAACCCGATGCCCACGCGCTTCGTCTCTGCGGGGCCGTCTGTGCCACGTATGTATGGCGTCATGAGCGACGCCTGGCTCCTGCTGGCTGGTGGCGTGGGGTGCGCACGCACCGAACTTGAGGATGAAGTAGCGGGTGCTGTCGCCTGCGCGCATGATGGTGTCGGCCTCGACGCGCGTGCTGAGCGAGACGCCTGGGCGGGGCGTGGTCCCCTCCGAGTGAGCAGGGGGAGGAGGTCTGCCGAGCGCTGTGGTGCTGGCGTTGCGCCATGCGCATTGCTGCCAGATGCTGCCAGATGCTGGCCCCGAGGCGCAGGAGCAAAAGGGGGATTGCGTGCGCAGCAGATGCACGCGTCGTGTGATGTATGCGTGTGGGTGTGGCCCTGTGCTCTGCTGCCCTGTTCTGCTGTGCTGCTGGTGCTGTGCTGTGTGGGTTGTGCTGTGCTGCGTGTTGAGCTTGGTGTGTGTTGATGTGTTGCTGTGCTGCTGTGTTGTGCTGTGGCTGTGGTGCTGTGTGCTCTGGTGCTCCAGCTCAGTGCTGTGTGTATGTCTCACTGCTGCTGTGCTGTGCGTTGTGCTGTGTCTGTGCTGTTTGGGTTGGGTTGGGCTGTGCTGTGCTGTGCTGCGTGCTGCGTTTGCCGTGTGTTGCTGTGCTGCTGTGTGGCTATGGTGCTCCAGCTGCTGTGGTGCTGTGTGCCCCTCTGCTGCTGTGGTGCTGTGGTGCTGTAGTGCTGTGGTAGCCGTGCCTGCCTTGAACTCGGTGAGCTTGAGGATGCAGCTGAGCCCTCCTGCCGAGCACAGCAGCACCACAGCCTGCTTCCCCCCCGTCGACCAGTCCCTCGCCCTGTGCCATCCCCACCCCCGCCTGTCAGCACGAGGGCCCTCCCTGCTGGCGCTGCTGGCGTCGCTCTCCCAGCTCCCCTCTCTCCCCCCAGCTGCGTGGCTGCGTACAGGAACGCCCCGGCAGGTATCTCGTACTTGTAGCACGAGCACTTGAGCAGGATGTCCATGGCCGCCGCCGCCTGCTTGCCCACACTCGCCCGTGTGTGGGATGGTGGGACGCTGTTACAAAATCTAGATAGATGTGATATCCGCGGTATCTAGATTCCCGAATCAGGACCCGCAACCCCCCTCGTCCCCGGGGGACCGCATCACCGGGGCGGCCGGGGGGCGGAAACGCGGCGGCCTGGCACGCGGCAGCTCGGCGGGCGACAGTTCCGGCCCGGTGACATTTGGATCCGGGGCGGGTGGTCGAGGAAAATCCAGGAGATATTTAACAAATTGGCATTGGCGGAGTGTGCACGTGCACCCCAACACCCCGCACCTTCGATCTTTGCTTTTATTTCCGGACCCCCTGTGCCACCCGGCAGGCCCCAGGCCACCCCCACCCCCACTCCCACCCTAGCACGCCGCGTGCCAGGCTCTCCCTCCCCCCCCGGTACCCCAGCGACCGCCGCAGCAGTGCAGTGCAGTGCAGAGGCCACTTGGGGTAAAGAAAAGAACCCACACAGCGGACCAGAAGACCAGAGAGACCCCCCGCACAGGCAGCACCAGCACCCCCTCCCCACAGCCATGTCCGTCAGGGGCCACACCACGTTTGACGACTACTTCAGCTACAGCGAGACTGTGCGCCCCCCCATGCCCCTGTCCCCTGCAGCTGATGCGACGTTTTGCTGCGCTACCCCCGCACACAGGCGCCCAACGCGCAGGCCGCGGCTGTGCCCGACGTGCAGGCGTCGATGGTCCTGCAGCAGGAGTTCAACTGGACCGACCAGCCCCCCAACTACGACAAGCCCCCGCCCCCGTACTTCGGTACGCGCCCCCCGACGACGACAACGGCAATAGATGCACACCGAAAAATTCCCCCCGCGTGACGTGGGGTGACGTGGCGCCGGCACGCGGCTGACGGAGAGAACGTCGCATCGCCTGCGCAGACGCCGTGCCGCCGTCGCCGCCGCCGTCGCCGCCCCCGGTGGAGGCCGGCGTGGCCATTGTCGTGCAGCCCCCGGCGACGTACGTCGCGGCGCCGCCGACCAGCGCGCCCGCGGGCGTCCGGCGCTTCGACTACCTCGGTGCGCGCGCCATCGCGATATTACCCCCGCCGGGCAATTCGAATTCCCAGATCCACGGCCGAGTCAACTGACGAATTCCGCGATTGGGGGGAATGGGACTGACTGGGGCTGGCTGGCTGGCCGGGGCGGCGCAGTGGAGGAGAAGAGGCCGCGCGGGCGCGGGCGCGGGGCGGCGCGGATGATGCAGAGCATGCAGACGATGTCGCCGACGCCGGGCAACGCGCCCGAGGTGGGCACGTGGGGCGTCGGCCGCGCGCGCGCGTACACGGCCACGGCGTCGCCGACGCCCGCGGGCCCCGCGTCGAACCCCTACTACCAGCCGCTGCCCCTGGCGCCCGCGGGCGGCGGCAGCGCGGCCGTCAGCGACAACGACAAGACGCCGACGCCGACGCCGGTGCGCGGGTTCCGGGAAACCTCTCGGAATTCCCAATCGGAATTGGCGGACGGGGGTTCCGGGAAACTTCTCGGAGTTCCCAGCCGGAACTGACGTGGCCGCTGGCGGAGGGGGCAGGGCCAGCAGCAGCAGCAGCAGCAGCAACATGAGGGCGGGGGCGAGAAGCAGCACGGGCACGGGCACGCGCGGCGGAGGGCGCGGCCGTCGCACCACGCGGGGAAGCGGATCGTGGGGAAGCCCGGGGGCAAGCCGTCGCAGTACCTGCCGCCCGAGCACCCGCCGTACTTCATCATCGCGGCGACGATTGTGGAGATCGCGCTGTACGTGTGGGAGCTGATCATGTCGACCAAGTACTCGCGCATCACGTTCGGCTCGAACCCGTGGCTCTGGGGCGGCATCGACGTCAACACGCTCATCGACTGCGGCGGCAAGAGCGCGCCGCTGGTGGCGCACGAGGGCGAGTGGTGGCGCTTTGCGACGCCCATCTTCCTGCACGTCTCGCTGCCGCACATCGCCATGAACCTGCTCACGCAGATACGCGTCGGGCTCAGCCTCGAGCGCTCCTACGGCACCGTGCGCATCGCCGTCCTCTACGTCCTCTGCGGCGTCTCGGGCAACTTCCTCTCGTGCATCTTCCTCTACAAGCAGGTCCAGGCCGGTGCGCCCTGCTCTCTCTCTCTCTCGCACAGTTGCCGCAGCCACACGCTCTCTTTTGCGGCATCCCGCACACTCCCCTCCCGCAACTGCCCTGGTAGCCGCACAGGGCCATTTTTACGGTAACGAGGGTGTGTGCCTTTTTTTGTTTCTCGGTTTTCGGGGAATGGGGAAAGCGTAGTTAAAGTGCGCACCCCGCTTTGGAAATCCCCGTTATCGCGTAGACGCCCCCCACCTTTACGCGGCGCGAGGCTGCCTCCTGCTCCAATAGAGGCTCACTCTGCGTGGCGCCTCTGGACTCTTTGTCGTGTCTTTTTTGCGGGAGTGGCGAGACTATCGCGTCTGTGGTTTACTGGGCGTTTCGGAACCCTGCTGGCAATTTGGCAACTCCCACCGGGATGGCGGCATGCGGCGGGCATGCGTGCGGGGCTCGTGCGTAGGCCGACTGACCGTGGGCGTGTGCTTGCAGGGGCGTCGGGGGCGCTGTTTGGGTTCATGGGGATCCTGCTGGTGGACCTGCTGCAGAACTGGAAGATCGTGGACAGGCCCGTCAAGAACCTGGTCATCCTGCTCATCTCGATCCTCATCTCGCTGCTGCTGGGCCTGCTGCCCGGCATCGACAACTTCTGCCACTCGGGCGGCTTCATCATGGGCATC
Source organism: Mastigamoeba balamuthi (assembly GCA_902651635.1). Classification (NCBI taxonomy): domain Eukaryota; phylum Evosea; order Mastigamoebida; family Mastigamoebidae; genus Mastigamoeba; species Mastigamoeba balamuthi. The sequence continues at coordinate 420,064 of CACRSC010000032.1, forward strand.
GTCGGCGGCTTTGTGCTGCTGCCCTCGCTGACGCCCAAGCGCCCGGGCACCTCGCACACGGTCACCCGCGTCGTCACCGTCATGATCGCCCTGCCCATCGCCGTCCTCCTCCTCGTCGGCCAGGCCGTCGTCTTCTACCGCGTCGTCGCCGAGGGCCACACGTCGGACAAGTGGTGCCCCTGGTGCGGCCTCGTTTCATTGATATCTCGGCCTCCCCATCCGTGGGAGATAAATCAATTGATTCGAAGAGAAAACAAACCCCCGCTGACGATCGCCTCACCCCGCCTCCAGGTGCGAGAATATCGACTGCGTCAAGTCGCTGTTTGGGTCGCGCTGGTGCGGTTAGGTCGGGCGGAGAGCGATTGATAGCGCGCGTGTGCGTTGTGTGCCACAAGAATCCTAGAATTAGATCCCCACACGTCAGCAGCAGCAGAACAAGAATCTGACAGATACGAGAGCAATACAAAGACAGCCACGCCACAGCACACCTCCCAACACAGCACCCCCCTTCCCCGCACGCAGTACACGCAACTGTGAAACAATACGACAACGCGTCACCGTCACCGTCACCGTCGATCTCGGAGATTTTTCAGGGGGTGTGTGTATCTTGGTGCGCGTGTGTTTTCCCGATTTGACTCGGACCGCCCGCTCAAATCGCGGCGCAGAGAAGGGACGTTGGCAAGGGCGAGCGAGAGACAGAGCGCGAGGGCCAGGCGATGTCGCACGACATATTCGACGTGCTGGGCATCTGCGAGCAGTCGCTGACCTACGTCGTCGCTGTGCGTTCGCCCACGTCGTCGCCCACCCCCCCCAGCGCCCCGCAGCGGCAGCAGCAGCGGACACAGCGCACAGCGCACAGCGCACGCCACGCCACATCGCCACGTGGCAGACGCAGACGTCGCATCAGCAGCACAGCAGCAGCACAGCAGCGGCAGGGGACACACCGCACAGCGGGCACAGCACACACCACATCGCCACACCGCCACACCGCCACATCGCCACGGCACAGACGTCGCATCAGCAGCACAGCAGCACAGCAGCTGCAGAGAGAGCACCTCCCTGTGACTGACGGGGGGTGGCTGCAGGTGGCGCTGCCCGACGGCACGGCGGCGCGGGTGGAGGTCCACGCCCGCTGCACCGTCGACAAGCTCAAGGTGCGCTGCGCTGCCCTGCTGCGCTGCCCTGCCCAGGCACAGCGCAGCACAGCCCACAGGGCCCGAGGGCAGCGCGAGGGGTGGGGGCTGACGGCAGCGCTCTCCCCCTGCGCAGAGGGACGTGGTGGCCAAGGCGGCGCAGCAGCTGGCGGCGGGCTCCACTGTGGCCGACTACGTCCTGGCCCTCCCCTCGGTGCCCCCTCTACTCCCTGCCCTCTGCTCTCTGCTCTCTGCTCTCTGCTCTCTGCTCTCTGCCCTCTGCCCTGCGCCCTGTCTGGGGGGCTCTGACGCCGGTGCTGCTGTGGCGTGTGCAGGGGGAGGTGCTGGACGTGGACTACCGGCGGGTCATACAGGCGCACAAGGCCATCGAGGAGGCCGTGGGCTCGGGGGCAGACGTGGAGCTGGTCCTGCTGCTCAAGTCGCAGGCCACCCCTGCCGTGGGCCGCCAGCAGCAGCAGCAGCAGCAGCAGCAGCAGCAGCAGCAGCAGCGGCCCCTGACGCCCAGGCAGCAGCAGCAGCAGCAGCAGAGGCCGGTGTCGCCCAGGAGGCAGGAGGGGGCCGAGGGGGCGCTGCCGCCGAGGCAGACAAGCGTGGAGAAGCTGCTGCTCAGCGTGGCCCAGCAGCACCCCGGCTGCCCCTGCGCCCTGCCCGCACCAGCTCCAGCACCAGCACCAGCGCCCGCTGCAGCGGAACCTCCAGCTGCTTCCCCTGCTGCGTCGCCAGAGCCAGAGCCAGAGCCAGAGCCAGAGCCAGAGCCCTGCAGCCCCTCGGACGCGCCTTCTCCGCAGCAGCAGCAGCAGCAGCAGCCTGCCGCGGACAGCTCTGCAGCGGCCACTGCTGAGGAGGCTGTGCCAGAGGCAGCGACCCAGCAGCAGGTGCAGCAGGAGCAGCCAATGGGACAGCAGGCTGCCGAGGGCGCTGGGCCTCAGGGCGATCACGACGAGGGGCGCAGCTGCACAGCAGCGCCCGTGGCAGCGCCAGAGCGCACCGCAGCGGCGGCAGAGGCGGAGCAGCAGAGCGGCGCCAGTGAGCAGATGGCGCTGCACAGCGACACCCTGCCCGAGCCCCTGGAGCCCAGCGACACCGCGGCCGCCGAGCAACCGCAGGGCGACACCGACACCGAGCAGCACCAGCAGCAACAGCAGCAGCTCGAGGTCGCAAAGGAGGAGGATGAGGAGGCTGAGGACCAGCAGCAGCCCGCCAACGACGCGCTGCGGCAGGAGACGGCGGCAGAGGCAGCAACGGTGCACGCGCTCTGCGCAGAGGCAGAGGGTGCGGAGGCACTGGGGGCACAGCGCGGGAGCGACGACGACCGCGAGGGAGCAGGCGTAGTGGCGCAGCCCCTGGAGGCGGCGGCCACCGAGAGCGCCGCGGCCCAGTACCGCGAGCCAGAGATGCCGCAGCCCCTGGACGCCCTGCAGGCCGACCAGCAGTGCGCCGACGCAGCAGCCGGCGGCCAGAGCGCAGAGCTGATCGCTGCTGCTGCCGTCGCCGAGGAGCCGCAGCCGGCAGCGCAGACCTCCGAGCGCCAGGAGGCACCGGCGCCGCAGCCCCTCGAGGAGACGCCCGTGCCGCTGCTCCACGAGGACGTCGCCGCACAGGACGCGGAGCTTCAGAGCGCCGAGCCATCGCAGCAGGCAGCGGAGGAGGAGGCCACCGCTGCTGCCAGCGAGCCCGAGGCGCAGCGGCCAGAGGGCGCGGCGGACGACAGCGCCAACGCAGCAGAGCAGCAGGAGAGGGCGGCAGACGCAGCCGAGGCCGCCTGCGAAGTGGTCGTCGCCGCGGAGGAGCGCAGGGCGGAGGAGGAGGTCCACGCGACGGTGGTGGCCCTCGAGCAGGAGGCCCAGCACGCGGAGCAGCGCACCGACGCCGGCACAGCGCCAGCGCCAGCGGCACCAGAGCAGCAGCCCGAGAGTGGCGCTGCGCCCTGCATACAGATCACCGTGGAGGACGTGCAGGAGCGGAGCGACGCCCCCCACGACGCGGGGCAGCGG
>CACRSC010000032.1:430680-467442 GCA_902651635.1 Mastigamoeba balamuthi
GGGGAGATCAGGTCTGTTCAGTTCTCACAGGAAAGGCAGACTGGCTCTGTCAGTGTGCTGGTACTCAAAGTGCCTGCAAGGACTCGTCTGGGAGAGCCATTTCCCATCAAGTACCGGAGTTACACTGAAGTTGCATGGAGGTTCTCCAGCATTCATCGAGTTGCTTGGAAGACTGTTCCTTTTGGGTCTGGTAGCAGTGCCAAGCTGCAGAGTGGAACTTTCTATATTGTCCCAAATCGCCATATACAGAAGTGAAGCCCAACAACAGAGGGGAAAACTGGAGTCTGAATATCGTTTCTATTTTTTCTTCTTGCTGGGGCTTGGGGGAACAAAAGTACGAAGAAGAAGGTGCTCTCCAACAACAGAGGCAATTCCCAGGATGCAGTTGTGGCTCTGAGCAGGGTTGTTGAACCCTATCATATTCCGTCGAGTGGCACTGTAAGGCCTGTTCTGCTTGAACCAGTTCGTTTCTGTGATGATTATGACGTTCTCTGTGACTGGACAGGCCAGACGTCTGTGCCTTGCAGAGAGCTGCCTGCTGTGATGAGTGCCCCACACTCACACTTGCAGTGCAAAACAGTTCCACAAGCAAAGCAAGTCCACGGCCTGCTTTCAATATGCATCAATTCCACAACAAAGAGTGATCTTACCTGGTGGCATCTCTGGTCAAGCAAGGGCCCCCCATTTGATTCATTGGGCAGCTGCTGTTGTCACACACCAGAGAGAATGGAGCGAGCTTCCTCTCATCGGCCTATTAGTCCATAGTGTAAATACAAAAGCCCAAGAAATAAACAACTCACTGGGACATTGCAGTTTCCATCAGCTTGTCGTTCTGCTCTGTTCCAAGTGCGTGAAGTGCAGCTATCTCTGCTTTGTATAACGTGCTGGTTCTGGACTTCAGCAGCTCCTCATCTTCCTTGGTCAGGAGATCTGCCCTGAAAATTGTTAGTTACCTCTTTGTACTGACACTTGAACAGTGGCATACAGTGGGCCTGCCCAATGCAAGTGGTGTTCAGAGTGGCCAGCTGGTTGCTGTACATGTTGCACATGTGCACAGTTATGTGCAATGCTGCTCATCTTCCTCAACCAGCAGGAAGAAGTGCAATATGGAGAAAATGACATCAATTTGATTTTGCAAATATCTGTGTAGTGACACGTAGTGGAAGGTCTGCTATGCACTGCTGCACAGAGACCCTTCGCTATGCTGTGTAGTGGAAAGCACTCAAGCGCCTTCCACTATGCAGTGCAGCAAAAAGGTTGTTATGTAGTGGTGCATAGCAGAAGGTCTGCTACGCACTGCTATGCAGAGACCCTCTGCTATACTGCATAGCAGAAAGCACTCAAGCGCCTTCCACTATGCAGCATAGTGAAGCTGCTACATGCTGCTACACAATTACCCTCTGCTACGCAGCATAGCAGAAGGCATCCAAGCACTTTCCACTACACAGCACAGCAGAGAATATCTGCCTTTCATGCCACTATTGATGTCATTTAACAGCTTTTTCGAAGGTTAAAATGGTGTGCATCAAGGACACACCGTGCAAAACCCCCCACCAAGAAGCACAAGGACAAGTGCAAGGACAAGAACAAGGGCTGCACTGGGCCAATCATCACTGTGATACCTCCCCCACCTCAGCAGGACAAAGACCTAGACATTATGCCTCTCAGGAAAGCAGGTATGTAGCATTCTCCCCTTCCTTCTTCATTTCCACACTACACACTCTTTCTTGACATTACTTTAGGTGCAGCTGCTGCTGCACCAGCATAAGCTGCTGCTGCAGTGCCACGTTTCAGGGACGGTGAGCAATCTGAGGATAACGATGAGAAGGAGGAGGAGGACGAGGAGGACGAGAAGGTCTCGGCAGATGACTACAGGGGCACCTCACATGCATCGGAGTCTGATGAGGAGCAGAGGAGGGCGCTGCAGGACAAGCAGCAGATCTCGGCTCTCATGAAGATGTTGTGTGACCTCCTTGCCATTTTCACTGCTAAGCCCAGTAAGAAGCGTGCCCAGCAGCCCTGCACCTTTGGAGAGGTCAGGGCTGGGTTCAAGGCCATGCAGATGCTGGTTGGTGCAACTCTGAGCAACCTCATCATAAGGTACAAAACCCCTCCCCCCACTCTTCCTTGTTCTCCTGGCTCTAATTCAAACTATTTTTTGCAGGATGATGCCCTCACGCATGCTGTTGAGGCAGGCACACAGTCCAGGGAGCTGACACTCAGGGAGAAGCTCATGCTCGGAATTTCTGGTACGTTTCGTTCCCTGCCCTTGTTTTTCATATTTCTAACAATGTATGTATAATAACTTGAAAAGTCCCGGAGCTGGAGAACCTCCCAGCAGACAGGGGGCCCTACATCACTGCTTTGTCTATGATAATGGCAAGGCCCATTGTCTTGCAGATAGAGCAGTGGACCAAGGTCAACTACCACCCCGTGTTCATGGAGCATCCTGAGTGAAGGTATTTACTCTTTTCCCTCTCTCTTGTTCTCTCTACCACGTTTCCTCTGACTTTATCCTCAGGTCAGATGTAAGAGAGCACTGCAACGACATCATCCAGGCTGTCTGGCCACCAGAGTTCCAGACCCTGTTCGCTGCACACCCCCTGGTGAGAAAGGTGGTGTGTGAGCACATCCAGACCATCTGGCAGAACTACCACAGCAACGAGAAGTACGTTTCCTTTTATTTCATCATTTACCAACACATAAGCTCAATAGGCGTGGAAGAACCAGCTTCAAGGGCACGGAGTCTGCAGCGCCAAAGGCCAAGAGGCCAAGGAGGACACTGCCCTGACCCCGTACTTGATGCCATCAACGACATGATTGGAAGCACAGGTGCCACCCAGGCCTCTGAGGCACCTGCTGGTCCTCAGTCGCCCTCTTCCCAGGCACCTGCTGGTCCTCAGTCGTCCTCTTCCCAGGCACCTGCTGGTCCTCAGTGATCCCTCTCCCTCTCCTCTCACTTGAACGTTTTCTGCTGCCCTGGCTGGGCTCCTCTTCCCCAAAGCGAAAACATGACCTGCCTGCCCTTTTGATGGCAGTTAACAATTGATTTCAGTGTAGGGGTTTCTGTGGATAGGTGGGGGCTGCCCAATTATGTAGCAGCATGTAGCACATTTATGTGTAGCAGCATGTAGTGCATTTATGTGTAGCGGCACGTAGCATCTCCATATGTAGTGGTGCATAGCGGACCCTGCCACAGCAGTGCGTATTGCAATGAATGAACTATGCAGTGTAGCAGAGGGTCTGCCACATGCCACTATGCATGGTTCCACTACGTGCTGCTATACATGGTGCCACTACACGTTGCTACAGTACCACTGCATAGCGGTGCATGGCAGCACCATGTGTAGTGGCGCATAGTGGAACCATGCATAGCAGCATGCGGCAGACCCTCTGCTATGCCATGTAGTTCATTCATTGCACTATGCACTGCTGCTGCAGGGTCCACTACATGCCGCTACATTGCTTGACATGTATGTCTTACACTTCATACAATTATTATCATCAAGGTGTCAGATGCCAGTGTGGATGAAGCTTGCCAATATGTGACAAGTAAAAAGAGTCTTTTGCAAGACATAGAGCACTGTCACAAGCAGAGCCTGACACCTCTTATCCACTTGGCTGTGATGACATCTCATCTAGCACCTTCTCCAGATCAGGTTTACCTCTTATTCAAGAGGTTGATGGATGTGTAAGATGTGACTTGGAAGCATTTGAGTGTTGATGTGTACATTCTTTCGGCCTAAAGAGAGAGAAGCAAGTGGGAGCATCTGAAGTTCTGTCTTCTGCTCCACATTGTTGAATTTTGGGGATGATCCAGGACACAAACACCTTATGGGTCATTCAGCCCTTGCTGTTGCCAGAAATATGAAGGAAGTGCTTAGCTGACTCTGGGAGTGTCTTAAGGGGAAGATGAGTGTGGACTTCATTGTTAGACCTGATCCCGAGTGAATGAAGTTTGGTTGGTCATGGCATCCAGGTTCACACTCTCATGCTCGCGAGCCTTTTTGCATGCTTTGGCTGTGAAGTGCTTGCCAGCCTCTGAGTGCTCAACCATGTCAGGAGGCACTGCCTGTGCAGCGTGTGCTGGGAAGAATGGGCTGCTTTCCCCTCGGGCGGGAAACACAATAACCGTTAAATCAAATCTTCGGTTAGAAATCGGGCTTCTTTCCAGCACCAAGCTCGCGGTGACCCTGCAGGCCGCGGGCTGCTCTCGGTCGCCCACGAGAACGAGGACCCTCTGGTTCTACGGGCATGCGGGGAGCGCCGTGTGCGCCTGGGAGCCCGCCGCAAGCAGCCTCAGTCATCGGAGCCCTGTCCCCCGTGGTGGGCAACTGACGGAGTAAAATTCAATACAATGTATTTTGTTCTGGCCCGTTCCGTTTGGATCGCAACTCTCTCTTCGTGTCACAATTTTCCTCTCTACCACCTGCCCGCGTAGCAGTTGGGATTTTGCGATGATTCAGAGCGGATTTCAGTTTCCCGGGTTAATATCTGCAACACCACAGCTGCTGAGTAATAAATCAACTCCTGAGTCTGAGTAAATAACTCACTCAGTCTCAGGATTAGTTGCTCGACCCTATGAGGGGGAGGGCCATGATATATCTTTCTGGCTGTTTACTCAGTTGCGAACATGGGGAAATATATCCTAATCCAAAATCCTTACTCAGTTGTGAACTTCCACACGGAAAACACAACAGACTGCTCTGCTGATTGACATCAACGGTGTGTTGCACTCGAGCGCAGCAGGGATGGCTGCAAACGAGTACACATTGCACGTGGTGTACGCCGGTGACGGCGACGCCGCAGTGCTTGTACGCGAAGGTCCCGGGGGAAAGATTGTTGTGCTCGTAGATGGGGGCCGCAAGAAGGAGAAGCTGTACTCGTACTTTGTCGACACGGTGCGCCGCGTGGCGCAGGACCCGCAGGACAAGTCCAAGTTCCACGTCGACGGGATGGTCCTGTCGCACGGCGACGCCGACCACGAGGAGGGGCTCACGATGCTCTCGCGGGAGACACTCCCACACGCACAGGGGGAGAAGCCCTTCCTGCAGTTCAGCGGGCCTGTTGTGCTCCCCGACTCGGATGAGCTGAGAAGCAACGATAAGCGGCTGCAGAGGGTGATCGAGAAGTACGGCTTCCGCAAGACCCAGAAGATCAAGGCCGGCGCCGACTACCGCCTCAGCACGTTGCCCTGGATCCAGCTGCGCTGTCCCACAGGAGGCTTTGTGTTCGCCAAGCCCGCTGGAAGTGTCTCGCTCAGGGCTGGAGAGTACGCCACCCACAGTTTTTATTTTATGTTATCTTTGTTCAACAATCCCCGGAAATTTGCGGGATACCAAAACGTTTATCCACAATCAAACATTGCAAATTGCCAGGAAGTATGACGAAGACCGCAAGCCCGAGAATGTCCTGAGCGTCATGATGGCGGTGCTGCCCGACGGGCCGTTCAAGGGGTCGGTCATGTGCGGGGACACGGTGGCGGCCAAGGTGGCCCCGTTCATCGCCGACACGTTCGAGAAGGGGGGAGCAGTGCGGCTGTCACACTTCAAGCTGCTGCACCACGGCTCCAGAAGGAACTCGCTCCACCGCTGGACCGAGGATGTGGTGGTCCTCGCCCTCTTCCTGGCCCTGGGCAAGAGAAAGGCTGGACTCGTCCTCAAAAACGGCACCGAGACCGAGTTGGTCCATGGCAGGTCGGCCGCGTGTCCCCTGTTCCAGCAGCACAGGTCCGAGTTCGTGGCAGAGGGGCTGCACCTGTGGACCGCACTGAACAGAAAGACCACTGGGAGTGCCCAGGCGCTGCTAAAAGTCCTGACAAAAGTGCTCGAGGACATCACAGCAGCCCTGGCAAGCGGCAAGGGTGCCCCGACAGGCTTCGAGTCACCACTCCCTCGACCGGACTACCAGGCTGCGTGGGGGATGCTGCGCGAGACGAGCCGATCTGCCAAGAGGTGGCAGAGCCGCATCGTGCAGCCAGGCGACAGCAGGGCAGAGGGAATCGGCAGCGTGGTCGTGGCAAACCGCTTGCGCTCCAGGGACCAGGATGAGGAGATCAGAAGCTTCTACGAGAGCTTCAGTGCCAGGGTCTACACGCTGTCGTCAGACGGGTCGCACAATCTCCCGAACGAGGAGACCCTCGTGGGCTTGTTCAAGGCCCTCAGGCGGCAGAAGCAGACGAACGGCATCTGCACGGCAGATCTGTTTGTCACGGATATGACCCGCATCGTCAACTTTGACGATTTCAAGCAACTGCTGCTCGACGACTGGCCGCACGCGGACCGTGTGCTCAACGTGCGCTTCCTCAACAGCAAGAGCGCCCCCGGGTTTAAGCTCAGGCTTGTCGACGACCCCGATGTCAGCCTGATCGACGTCGACAAACGCTCAACTCTGTGGGACCCCACCAGCAGTGCAGAGCCCACAGAAGCGATTCGGAGGTACAAGCGCCAGGGACCGGACGTGTTGTGGCCCAGTCTCGCTCGTAGGGCGGCCTTCTCCACTCTCATCAGCAAAAAGAAGTGGTACCTCACTCTCAACGGGTCTCATTTCGCACTGTCCAAGGAGGAAGAGTTGCTCTACGTCGACACCGGAAATGTGAGCACAATAATGGTCCACCAACGCCTAACTTTTACAACTGCATCTACTCAGAGCTCGTTCTCTTCACCCACGTGGGAACTCTACTCCGATTCCACAAGCACGCATCCCGTTAAGGTCAATGTGACCAACGCGAATAGTCGTGGAAACAGGGTCAAATTGTCGATCGGAGAAGTCGGAGGATCCAAAGGGCCAAAACACCTGTGTGTGGACGGAACGGATCTGGAGGCGAAGCGGAACGGGACACCAGCAATATTCAAGATCGAGTCAAGGACCCAATCATCAGAGAACAGGTCTATCCGGACAGACTCGGAGGGTGCACCGAGGGAGATGCAGGTCCGGCTGCAAGCGGTACTGAACTCGGTGGGTGTTGTCCTCTCGCCAACCCTGGGGCAGTGCCTGTGCTTGCTCTCTGGCTCCTGGTCGGTGGAACAAGCAGCTGGGGTGTCAAAGATCTGCCGGGCAGCCCTGTGGCTACCCGTCGACATGAGCACAAGCACTGTAACACTCGATGATGACACCGTGATGGGAGCCGAGATTCTTGCAGCGCCGGGTGCAGCAATCACCATCGATGGGCAGGCAGGGCAAATGGAGTCATGCCTTCTGACTCTCCAGAGGGACGCAGGTGCCCTGCTTGCTTCTCTGACGCTATTCAGCACTCACGCATCAGTATAGAAACAGGAACGCTCTGGTTCGAGATCCAAGTGAAGACCGGCGACCACGAGGACCGGACCCGAAGACTCGAGGTTCCGAGCCAGGAGGAGGACCAAAGAAGACATGTCGTGTGGTTCCTCTCGTCTCGGGGGTATGCCGACAAGAACGATGTGAGGAAGAGCGCAGAGAGGATGCAGCGCCTGGTGCTGGGCGACGTCCTCAGCCTGATTTTTGAAGACACGAACACCGCGATGGACCACATCAACGGCCTTCCCGAGTGCCTGGGTGTGCCTGCGGTGACCATGAACGTGGACCAGCGCCTGCCGACGCAGGATGCACTCGGCGTCACTGAGGTCGAGTGCCCGCGGTTCCCGTTCGTGCGGAGGGCGGTCAGGGCCCGGCTGCTTCTGAAGGTGACGCCGTTCACTGTTGCACGCGTGGGCGGGTGGTTCGACCTGACGGTGGACTCGCTGGAGGTGCTGGTCGACAGGACGGTGGAGTCCAAGAACCTCACTCTGCGCGGCACGGGAGGTGCCTCGAGGTTGGGAGGCAGCCCCGTCCCGCTGAGCTTCTCGTGCATCTCCGAGCCGTGGGGAGGCGCGTACCAGTGGGTGTTCGAGCTCAACAAGGGCACAGAGGTGTCGGTCCCCTCGGCCCTGGGCGCTGTCTTGGCTCTGTTCGGAATGAGCCTGAGCGCACTCGACAACGTGTCTGCTGTCGTCGCCCCGTTCCTCGAGGCGCTCCTGTTCTCCCTTCACGTCGCGTGCATGCAGTTCACCCTCGCACAGATTGTGAGCGGTATGAGCCCCTTTCCTGTTCCTCACAACAACTGATCCATGGCCAAAGGATCGAACCAGCTGATCCTCGAAGGAGTTCGGTTCTCTGTTGTGGCACGGCACCTGTCGTCGTGGCTCAAGTACCTGCCAGCCGCAATCCGCACGGGGCTGGAGAACACGAGCGTGGCAGCCACCGTGGGGATCTCGGGCATCAACGTGCAGGCCACGGGGAGCCTGGTTCCCCTGATCAGCACTGAACTCCTCCTCAAGCTTCCGGCCTCTCCGCTGTCAGCCTTTGGCCTCTCTGTGAGCCTCCGAGCCTCAATGATGCACAACCGACTCACTTGTCATACCTCAGTTGCACCTCAGCTCTATTCCGAGGCGGAGCAACGACAGCTCTTCGGCGACAGGATTCATCATCGGGATACACCCTGAGACGACCCTTGGGGAAGACCTGCCGAGTCTGGCTGCGGTGCTGACGAGGCTGGGGCTCCTCGAGGAGAAGGCTGCGTTTGCCTCGTCGCTACCTTCACTCAGCAGCCTCATCGACGTGCTGTTGGTCAGCGAGGCGTCACTTGCGATGTCGATGGAGACCTCTGCGGCAGCGCCAACCCTGGAGACTGCAAACGTTTCGGTGATGCTTGTTGACTCGTGGGGCATCGTCCCTGGCATGTTTACCATTCCCGTAAGTCTGTGCCCCGCATTCTCTGCCCTTGGCTTTGTTCAAACTCACACTGGGCAATGGGGGATGGACGGGGGTGTTCAGGGGGCGAAGGTGGACCTGTTGTACACTCGTGGTGGCTGGAGTTGCACGGCAGTGTGCTCTGTTCAGCTGGGACAGCTGCCAGAGGTCTCGTGCTCGCTGTTCGTGGCGCGCAGTGGGGAGGAGGGCTTCATCACATTCGAAAACCCGGAGGACCTGTCGGTCGATGTGCTGCTAAACACCGTATTCAGGGCACCTGTCATGACGCCGCTCTCTACAGCGCTGCTGGCTACAACAGGAAGGCAGTGTACAGTGGGCCTGGCTCACTCGAATGGTGGGGGCCTTGTGGTCACGACAGCCAGTGTCGAGCTGTACCTCGAGACGTTCCAATTCCAAGTTGTGACCAGCCGAAATGCTGAGGGGACGCTGGAAGTATGGGGCCAACAGAGAAGCACACTCAGCCTGATGGCCACAGTTGATGTTCATGTCAGTGACATCCTGTCAGTGGACTCTCTTCTTGGGGAGATGGTGATTGCTGACCAGCGGGCAGACATCACTATCATGAGCCCGAAGTTCAGCTGTGGCAGGCCGATACCCCAGCTCAACTTCGGGCTGCAGGAAGCAAGCCTGTCAGTCCACTGTGACTTGGGCCAGAGGAGAACTGTAGTGTCTTTAATGGGGACAGTCCATCTGACCCAGCACGCAGCACTGGCACTGGAATGCCAGGTCAAGGCAGTGACAGAGGAGAAAACAGAGACCGTGTTCTGTGCTTCCATATCTGGTGCAAACCTCGACCTCGACCTTGGCACAGCATTGCGAGCCCTGTTCAAGGGAGAATGGTGCTCACAGGACTCATGGAGGTACAGTGCCCCAGCACTGGAGCTGTCGGAGATGTCCTTCACATACTGCAGCCTGCACAGTGGCTCAGTCGAGGTTCAGGGTACAAGGTACAGCGCAGGGTACAGCTGCAGAGCTGCGGTGAGGTTTTTCAACGAGCCATTCAAGGACATCTCCTTCACCTACCAACCTGCTGAGCACTGCTGGCGGGGCACGACTGTGTACACAGGGGCCGGAATCCCATTTCTGAAAAATGCACTGGTATGCCTTCACCCTCTCCATCTCAGCTTGGTTCTGACCCTCTGTGAATCACAGGCCACGTTCGTGTGGGACTCAGCCGGGTTCAGGCTGGAGTCTCTGCGCCGAGTCGACATAAGCACTGTTGAGAAACTCGTTGATCTGCTTGAGGAGATCGAGCAGCATAACGAGACCATTGCCTGCACGAGAGGGCCATCACAGAGCTCCTGCAACAAGCTCACGGGCCTGATCTTCAAGCTGCTCAGAGACCAGAAGCCACGGCTGCAGTCTCGCTGGGACGTTGAGCTGTACGAGGACACGATGCAGCATGTGGCCGGGAAGATCTCGTTCGAGGTGAGGGCAACATACCGGCTCGAGTACCGGCCTGAGTGGCGGAGGCAGGGGCAGGAAGCTCTCCTGATGGAGTGCACTCTGGCCCCCAGATCATTCCAAGTCAGTCTGCCAACTGCACAGAACCCTCTGGCGCTGCGGGGCATTGGAGCAGAGGTCGGTCTCGTGCTGCGTAGGATGTGCACTGAATTCTGTGAGGAGATGGCCAAGGATCCAGCCAAGTTCATGTCCACGCTCAAGATCAAGAAGATCACGAAGAACAGCACCAACAACAGGGAGTGGCCCGATGGAGAGAGGCCCTCCACTGCCCTCCTGTCCTTCCAGACCCACACCCTGGCCCTCCTCGTTGGGGCTGACCGTGCGCTCTCTCCCTCTGCCCTGACTCTGGGGCACAACTCATACGGGCTCGGTTGTGGTGCATCCCTGTGTGTGTCTCTCTTCTCCAAGGGAACCATAGGGGCGTGTTCCTCTCTGGGGCGCAGGGCGATGCGAGGCTCATGGCCGAGTGGGCTGGGCGGTTTGTGGACCGCGAGGGTGACCAGAGGACACTGCTGGGAGAGGAAGCGACGCTGGCCAACATCGAGGGGGCGCTGGCGGCCCTGGCTGAGCGCGCCTCCAAGGGCGACGTGATTCTCTTCTACTTCTCGGGCCTGGGCACCACCAGTGCACAGCCTCTCGGCTGCGACGAGCTCTGCATACCGCCCCTTCCAACTGCCTGCCTCTGCCCCTTGTGCGTGCCGTGCCCAGCCCCGCCTTCTCCGCGCACCATGCGCCCAGCCGGACTCACAGCTCGTGGGTAGTGACGTGGTGCCCGAGGGCGATCCGGCGGGTGAGTACAGGGTGCTGTCGTCGGTGAGAGTGGCCGAGCTGGTCAGCCCGGCCCTGCGCAAGGGCGCCACCGTCAACATCGTCCTCGACTGCGGCTTCAGCGGGGGCGCGACCACGAAGGACATTGGGCCGCGAGGAGCTGACTTGGACGGCAGGGGCAATCAGGCCGCGGTGCTGCACTCAAAGCACATGGAGCTCCCCATCAGCCTCCCCAGAGGCACCGGCGAAAGCCGGCGCATCAACAGCTTCCCCCGCGTCGTCAGCATCCTCAACGGCAACGGCGTCGACGACGAGGACACGCAGGCCTGCGGCCTCACGCAGCGAGGCAAAGCCCCTCTCTCGGCCAGCATCAGCGTGGGCTCTGTGCTGGACACGCTGCGCGTCGGAGCAAGCCAGACCGGCGGCGTTGTCGGCGGGGCGGGCGAGAGGTGGGTGGACATCGCGCTGGGAGCTCAGGCGTTCGGGGCCGGCATCGTGGAGGCTGCCAAGAAGGCCCCGGCCACCCGCGGCGCGGCCATCGACAGGGCAGACCTGCAGGCGCTCGGGGACATGACGCAGGAGCAGTGGGCAGCGGTGGTGCGGCAGGCCATCGAGCTGGAGCCCCGCGGGATGTGCGAGGTGGTGGACAGTGTGGCCGGAGGGCTGGACACGAGCCCCGCCAGGAGGCAGATTCTCATGCAGGACCTTCGCGTCACCGCTCTCGTCGACGCTCTTCTCGCCGCAGCCCCTTCTGGTGCGACGGGCGGGTGGAGAGAGCGGGAGGAATCGATGGTGCTGAGGGCTGAGGGCGACACGGAGAGACTGCGCCAAGCGCTGCGGGAGCTGCCGTACCAGAGGAAGCTGCAGCTGCTGGACACTCAGCTGGCGCTGAAGAGATCAGGTCGAATCGAGACTCGGGGTACAACGGAGGACAAGGGCAAGGCCTTCCACCAGGCGCGGATGCCCTGGGTGGGCGTGCTGAGCAAGATGCTGGAGCAGGCGCCCGATGTTACCAGGACTGTGCTGAGCACGGAGATCGCATGCCAGGGCGTGCCCGTCAGCCTCTACAGCGAAATGCTGCGAGCGATTGGCGACTGGGGCACAGCGCGGGCCATCGGGGCCATCCGCGAGGCCCTCAGCAGGGAGAACGTGCGCGTGAGCGAGCTGACACCGGAGCAGGCGGCAGCGTTGGAGGAGGCTGCGGACATCGGCAAGGACAGGAGCCCAGGAGCGCCAGCCCAGGTTCCAGCCGCAGTGCTGCGCCCGCTGCTGGCGAGTACTGTCGCTGCTCGCCTCGATGCCGAGAGCCCAGATGAATGGGGCGAGGCCGGAGTGGGAATCGGCGACCTGCGCGGCATTGCCTCCAGTGGCTTTGCTGGCCTGCTCGAGCGAGTGGCTGCTGCCTCACCCGAGGCTGTCCACAATTCTGTTCTCCGGGTTCTCTCGCGCTTGTCGGTCGGGTCGTCCGTGTGGCCTGACTGCTACAAGTACAGCGACCCCACCAAGGGCTTCGGTGATCCCGGCACGCAGTGCGCTTGGACCACTGCCAGAGACATCTGCAACGTCGGTCTCGCTGCTGCGTTCGTCCAGAGGGAGAGCGCGGACGGACACAGAATATGGAGCTCAGAGAGCCGCGAAAGGTTCGTGGCGGATGCAGCGGAACTCACCTCGTGCAAGCCCGGCGACAGCGGCGTGTTCCGGACCGCGCATGCGCTCTCGCTGATGACCGATTCCCAGCTGTCCTTCGCCCTGTTCGGCCAGGAGACCGTCCCGCGGGAGAGCGTCGAACCGATCCTCGTGGCCATGCAGTCGGCCTGGCTCGATGTGCTCGGGGTTGCTGACCCAGGCTCTGCGGGTGCGCTGCTCGTGAGCAAGGCAGCTGCGATATCTGTGTGGGCCATGCGGAGCTCGGTTGTGGAGAGGGAGGCAGAGAACTACCACTGGCTGTTGTGCGAAGCATCGCAGAGGACGTGGCGGGCGGCCATTGCCAGCATGTCAGAGAAGATCGGCCAGCAGCAGACGCAGACGGGATCCGCTCCACGAGACGATGCTGCCGCGGACGCCCGCACGCCGCACCTGTCCGACTGGCAGTTGCTGCAGCAGCTGACGGAGCTCATCGAATGCCACGGTGCCGAGGCGCTGCAGATGGTTGGCGATGTGCTGGGCCGTGTGGTGGGGCGCTGCGTGGACACCGAGGAGATCGGCGACGCTGAACGCGAGGGGCTGGCAGAGGTCGTCGGCGAGGTCAGCGACTCGGGCTTCTCGAGGGTCATTGCGGAGCTGGCGCGGAAGGCGCCCTCCGAGACGACGCGTGTGCTGTTGGAGGCCTCAGCAGAGAGAGGAGGGAACGTGGACAAAGCCATGGCAGAGTACGCCAGCCGCGGACTGGGGACAGTGGGCAGCCGGGGGATTCTTGACCTCCTGTCCATGGCCGTCGCGCGGCTGCCAGCTGTCCTGCTGCCTCTGCTCAGTGCTGTCACTGGAAGAGAGATCACCGAGGACGCAGCACGCGAGTGGGCAGGAAAAGCAGCCAGAGGGCAGGATGGGGCGGCAGTGACCCGACGAGGCGCGGCGTCTGGCAAGAGCAGAGGAGCGCTGATCCTGATGGCCTCATCCGCAATGTGGTCCGCCAGTGCTGAATACTGCTTCGGATTGAAGGCCGAGGACGGGGCGGGAGAATCCCAGGAAGGCAAGACCGTCCTCGAGCAAAACTGGCACGGGCTGTTCACGGCTTCGTTGTGGTCGCTGCTGAGTCGCAGTGTGGCCGCTGGCACCCTCAACAACACGTACCGTTCCCTCCACGAGGAAGCGAAGATCCAGGGCAGAGTACTGCCCCAGAGCATGGCTCACGCGGCGCAGGAGCCTCAGCTCTGTCTCGCATGCTCTGCCGACAGCGAAGCGTTCTTCATGAGGGCGGTGCCCAGCAGGAGCCCGGACGCGAGGCCCCGTTGGAAGACGGACCCCCACACAGCTCGCGTGCGGAGAGCCATTGGCACGAGCAGAGCTCCACCGACGGCAACTGTACTGGCGGCATGGGACTCGCCTGTCTCGTACCGCTCTGTGCTGCACGACGCGGTGGTCACCGGCCAGCTGCAGGACGAGCAGATCCGAGTGGTGACTCGCACCACGCCCAAGGCAGAGGCCAGCACAGCGCAGTGGCTGCCAGCCGGCGGTGACCTCGGGGACCTCGACAGCGTCCACGCCTTCGCCACGGTCCGCTCCGTCGTCGACGCCGTGGAGCGCGTCCTGCGGGGCGCTGCGGGCATCGACAGCGAGCAGTGCATGCAGGAGCTGGCGGCTCTGGACGAGGGGCGCTGCGGCGGTGTGCTGGCGGAGAGCGACATCGGGCTGCGGTGGCAGGTGGGCCAGAGTCTGCTGGTGGACACGCGGGCCAAAGGTGTTGTGCAGCCAGTGTACAGCCGCGGCGCCGGGGGGCTGCTGCTCCCCGGGAGGGACAGCGCCGGCGGCAACCCGGGAGCGGTGCCAGCTGGCAGGTCGTTCGAGGCGGTGGCTCACACAGCGGGCTACGCTGTGCTGGACGCGATGAGGCCGGCGTGGGCCGAGGGGATCGAGGAGAGGCCCGAGGGTGGAGTGCTGCACGAGGCGTTTGCGGACCTGGCGGGGCTGCTGGTGGGCCTCGGCACGGCAGCGGTGAGCGCGGCTGTGGCTGCGCAGACGCGGTGCGACGTGCATCCCCAGGGCATCGCGAGCAGGCTTCAGGCTGGATTGGCGGACGCGCTAGGGCTGAGCGGCATGCGCAGCGCGTGCAGCACTCTGACTGCCCGCGACGTGTGGTCGCCCACGACGGGGCAGCCCCACGAGGGGCCTGGGCGGTGGAGCAGCCGAGAGGTGTCGGCGATGATCACCAGCGCCGTATGGGAGGCCATCGCGTCGGAGCTGGCCAGGAGCTGCCGCAGGGCCCATAGCCTTGGGTCGGGGTGGGCTGCAGCAGAGGACCCCGCAGAGGTGCTGAGCCAGCTGGCCAAGCAGGCCCTCCGCTCCCTGATCGTCGCGTGCCTGCGCCCGCAGTTCAAGGACGAGGCGCCCAAACTCGTGGACTTCTGCGACGCTCTCGTGGTCCGTGTTCCACTTCCCACCACTGTCCCTTGGCCCCTGTCTTGCGGGTGACTTACACTTCGCAGAACCCGCAAGAGCAGGGCGGCTCCAGGGTCAGGGATCCCTCTCGCAGAATGGCCACCGCCGAGGGGGTTCGTGCTCCCGCTCTGGGCCCCGAGGCCTCGTTCGGAGTGGCCCTTCGCAGCGGGCTGCGGAGGCGCTTCCTGCTGTCCTGCATGTGGTCTGAGCAGAGGCAGGACCACTCCGACTTTCTGAGCCTGAAGAGGGCCAGGATCGAGCACACGAGTGCCACAGTCCGTGGCTTCGTGCTCCTCGCCGGCAGCTCCGCCACCAAGCCCTCTGGTCTGCAGAAACCGAGCGTCGGGCAGCCGCCAGCCGCGCAGAAGCACCTCCGGGGCATGGCAGCGCCGCGCAGAAGTGTCGCCAGCATGGCCTCCGGAGAGACAGCAAGAGAGGAAGGGCCAGCGCGGAGACTGTGCGAGCAAATCATGATGGCCGCGGCGCAGGCTGTGAGGACAGTGGAGTGCCCCGTGAGCAGGCGGCTGTGGGCGACACTGCGCACAGGGGTCCAGCAGGCCCTGGACGACACTGGCAGTGAGGTGGATGTGTGGGAGCAGCTGGCGGAGACGTGGAGATCAGTGGAGAGGCAGGCAGTGGGGCAGGTGTTCGCGGACAGGCGGATGTGGAGTGCCATCGTGGTGGAGGCAGCGCATGAGGAGAAAGCTGAGGAGAGCAGGGCAAGCATGAGGAAGCTCGTGCTGTCGCTCAAGTACGTGGTGGGTTGCTGCAAGGAGAGCACCAGCCTCGCCCTCTGGAGGCGTGTCCTCCTCGCTGCCAGCCCGAGTACCATCTGAGTTGTCAGCCCCGATGTGGGTGCTTCTGGTTCTTCATTCAACGTCACATGCAGCAAATAGAAACGCAATCAAATGAGGTGTTTTCAACTCAACTGGGTTTGTCTGCATCTGCTGGCAGAATCACCGGAGGTTAAACGAATTTACCTTTATCGATACTATTTACCACGGACACCCCATCAAATGGAGGGGGGGGCAAAGGCAAAAAAAGTCGCGTTTGAAACCGGGAAGGTCTGAGAACATGCAATACTAGTCATAGAAAGAGAGAGAGAAACAAAATCTAAGAGATAAACTAAAAAACAGGATATCAAGGAAAAACAAAGGGGAATAGCACACAAAGCAGATTATATCACATGTGATGAAAACAACATATGAAAAACAGAGAGGCACCAATGGGTTGACAAAAGTTGCCATGCAAATATCGGGATAGTCGAGGAGATTGCACCACCACTCTACAGCCGGGACAGAGAACTGTGGCTGTCCTATGGTGAGGAAGGTGCGAATGTCCATATCAACAAACCAGCTTCACTCAGAAGCCTGGAAAAGAATAGCAAGGCATGGAGGGAAGGAAGAGAATATGGACGGGCAGACTCGGACCTATGCAGTGTAGCGGAGGGTATCTGTGTAGCAGCACATAGCAGAGGTCCCGCAATGTGCTGCTATCAACACTAATTCTCTGACTTACTCATAACCTAATTCAAACTTAAATACTTTCCAGGATGAATGCCTTCACGCGTGCTGTTGAGGCAGGCACGCAAACCAGGGAGCTGACACTCAGGGAGAAGCTCATGCTCGGCATTCCTGGTGCATTTCCTTCCCTACCCTCCATTATTTCTTTATTCTAACATTGTTTTTGATGAAACTAGCACAGCAACATGTTGTGTGTTTCCTTTTCTTTAATCATTTACTAACACAAAAGCTCAAATAGGCATGAAAGGACCAGCTTCGGGGTGCTAAGTCTGCTGCACCGAAGGCCAAGAGGCCAAGGAGGATGCACTGCCCTGACGCTATACTTCAGGCCCTCCATGAGCTGAATGCGGAGGTAGGTGGCCTGTCCTTTTGATGGCAGTCAACTGTTGTTTATTCAATTGATGTAGGTATGGAAGGAAGGTGTGTAGGGGATAGGAGTGGGTAGTAGGTGAACTGTTAAATTATGTAGCTGTGCATAGTGTCTTCATGTGTAGAAGTACATAGCACCTTCATGTGTAGTGACATGTAGCTTCTTCATGCATAGTAGTGTGTAGTACCTTCATGCATTGCAGCATGTAGTACCTTCTTGTATAGCAGCATGTAGCAGATAAATTAACTACGTGCCACTATGCAGCCTTCGTCACATGCCACTACACTGCTTGATGTGTAGCGGTGTGTAGTGGCATCATATGTAGCAGTGTGAAGTGGAGGCCATGTAGCAGCACATAGAAGATCCTTCACAGTGGTGCATAGTTCATTCTTCCACTATGAACTGCTACAGGAGGGTCCACTACGTGCCCTTACACTGCTTTACATGCACAGCAAACTAATAATTTGATTTTGCACTATTTTTCACTATTTGCCTCTTTGCTATGCTGAGTCAATCTTTCTGTGACACTTAAACTATTTTGAATTTTTCTGGAATCTATCTGTACTGCATTTCATATTGTTCAAATATATAAATTTCCATTTTTCTTATTGTTTTTGCTAATTTTACATTCTAACCTTCAATCACCTGTGATAAGATCCTGTTTCTTCCCTCAATTTTCCGATTTATTTACCCCTTTCAAACTACTATTTTCTATTTTCCGTTATCAAATTTGTTTTCAGGGGCCCTGAATGTGCGGGCCTCTGTTTCCCAGTTTCAAATGCGACTTTTTGCCTTTTTCCTCCATTTGATGGGAAATAAAACCATACATAGTTAGTTATCTCTCTGGAGTGTCGGCAGGAGTATGGGTGTGTTGTTTTGGGGAGGCGAGCCTGCGTGTGGCTCCTGTCTGACAGCGCCTGGTCTTACCCCCGGTGGCCCTCCCCCCACAGAGGTGGGGAGCCCCGACTGGTGCGAGTTTGTGCGGCTGCTGGGCGACGAGATACCGCTGCTGGGGTGGCCCAAGTACTCGGGCGGCCTCGACACCAAGAGTGCGGCGCACGCCCTCCCCGCCCGCCACAGGCCGGGGTCGGGGCCGGGCAGGGGGAGGCTGAGCCTGCGGCGCGTGTGCACTGTGCAGAGAACCTGACGGGGACGTCGTCGGTGTACACGCAGTTCCGGGGCTACGAGCTGATGTTCCACGTGTCGACGCTGCTGCCGCACAGCCACGCCGACCGCAAGCAGATCGACAAGAAGCGCTTCATCGGCAACGACGTCGGCATCATCGTCTTCAAGGAGAGCACCGAGCCCTATGTCCAGTGCGCAGAGTGGCCTGGGCTGGTGGTTGGGGGTGGTGGGCACACAATTGAAGGTCGATTGTAAAAGGATTGCAGCCAAGCGAGCACAGCGGCAGTGCTGGCGGTGCAGAGCGTGCAGCGCGACCGCCACATGGCCGCTGTCGATAGCCTCCTCGCCCGTGCTGTTGCCCATGCTGCTGTCGCCGCTGCTGCAGGTGCCCTCCTCCCAGCGAGGGGTCCACGCAGACGAGGCCCCACAGCGGTGGGCACCAGCGCCTCCAACAGTGCTCAGCGTACCCCACCGCTGTGCAGCTGTGCCTGGAGCGCTGTGCTCGCCACCACCTGCATGTGCACAGCCGTCGGAGGACAGGATGACTGCGGTGACTGGCTCGGTTCAAAATTCGCTGATGATGTCACATACTCTTGTACTGCTGGCCCTTTTTGTTCGCTCCTGTGTTCTCCTGTTCTCTTGCGGTGTCTTTGTCAGCCGTTGCAGTTTCAGTGCCATGGCAATGGAGGTGGAGGCGAGCACAGCGCTCGAGGGGCAGCTGCGGAGGGGCGGGGGGCAGCTGAGCGCAGAGGCGGTGCGGGCGTCGGGGCAGTGGGCAGCGCTGCTGCGAGGGCTGCC
Organism: Mastigamoeba balamuthi; assembly: GCA_902651635.1. Lineage (NCBI taxonomy): Eukaryota > Evosea > Mastigamoebida > Mastigamoebidae > Mastigamoeba > Mastigamoeba balamuthi. The sequence continues at coordinate 449,551 of CACRSC010000032.1, forward strand.
GAGCGCGGGGGCAGGGGCCCTCGCCGAGCTGCTCCTCGACCTCCGCTGCTGCCCCTCCCCCTCGTCCCCCTCTCCCCTCCGCCTCGCCGTGGTCGAGCTGCCCACGTGGCCCCCGTGCACAGAAGTCCGCGTGAGCAGCGGGCAGCGCACAGCGGCCCTCAGCGACGACGACCTGCAGGCAGCACTGCGCGAGCCCCTCTTCGCAGCGCTCTTCGAGGCGCTGCTGCCCACAGTTGTGTCCGCGCTCATCGAGGGCCTCGTCTACGTGGACCCCCCGCCCAGGCAGCAGCAGGAGGAGGTGGAGGAGGAGGGTAGCCCTTGTAGCAGCGGCGACAGCAGCATGGGCGACAACTCGGACGAGGAGGGCACCAACGCCGACAGCCTCTCCCACGACGGTGACGATGACGGCGACGTCGATGACGAGGACGAAGACGACGAGGACGAGGATGATGATGGCGATGACGGCTACGACGACGATGAGAGCAGCAGCAGCAGCGACGAGGAGATGGGGGTGGCCAACAACACCTCCACACTGTTATCGGACAAATACGTCAGCACAGAGCGGGTCATCTTCGGCATACTCCTCAGTTTCCTGCCGTCGGTCTACGGCCACGGCCGCATCGTCTCGCTGGCGCTGCCGCTCGTGCAGGCCAGGCTGCGCTCTGCTGACTGGCGTGGTACGCCCCTCCCTTGGTGGCCTCAGCGGTGCTCACCGCGCGGTGCCCCGCAGTGCTGGAGAGCGCTCTCTTCGCGACTTACAAGCTGATGACCAACGAGGACACCGCAGTGCTGGACCCATACATGTCCGAGCTCTTGGCCATCGCCGTCAACTCGATGCACCACACCGAGCCCTTGGTGCGTGTCGCAGGGTGCGTCGTGGTCGACCGATGTGTGCCGTGGGTTGTGCCGGCGACACCCTCAGTCCCTGCTGCTGGCGACAAATTCGAGTCTGTGCTCACCGCGGTGCTCGAGCTCATGCACGACCCGGTCTCTGACGTGCGGCAAGCTGCGTGCGAATCTGCCGGTATCCTTGTGCTCGGAGCCAAGGACTACGCGTGGCTGGCGCCTCTTCACGAGCTGGTTGCGAAACACGAGGCGCTGGGCCTCGCATCCTTTGAGGACGACAGCGAATTTCAGACGTGGTTGCTCGGGGCCATCAGCAACCACGTTACAGCGTGTGCCACTGCACCAGTCCATTCGGCGGACGCCGTCGCACGTCGCCTCGTACCAATGCTGGTCGCCAGGCTCGAGGCGATCAGCAGAATCATATCCAGTACTGGTGCCGCCAACAGCTACGACCTGTTCGTGTGCCTCAAAACTGTTGTCGACAAGCTGGGTACTGTCATCGAGCCGTATGCCGTGGCCATTGCTTCCAACTGTCTCCGCATCCTCCAGACGCCGGTGCGTTTCCATCACGCGTGACCTCAATTGATCGCTGTGGTCCAGCAGGCAGAATTCAAATACGGTCAAGTCACCAAGGAGCCCCTATGTCTGCTGGCTGCCGTTATCAAGGTGTTTCCGCTTGCCACTGTCCCTCTGCTCGACGGGTTTCCTCTCGTCCGCCTCCTCGTGGACGACCTGAAATCGTGTTCGAATGATGGCAAGACGGAGCTGATCATGGCCCTCGTGAGGCACGCGCTCCCGTTTGTGGAGCCGCTGCTGCCCCGTCTGATGGAGGTTCTGCTCGCCGTGCCAAACGAAGACCCGGATCGCCTCGAGGCAGTGGGGCACATTGCACTGATATGGGGCGAGTCTTTCAAGGTGTTTGTCCCGCGCGTGCTGGAGTTCCTCCTGGGTGCACTCAGCATGAAGGACACCGACCTCGAATACATGGCTACATCTGCTGCGGTCAGCCTGGGCCGCATCTGTATGGCTGCCTGCGACACTGTTGCTCCCCATCTAGACAATGCGAGCCTGACGGTATGTCAACCCAATTTGAACTGATCTGATTCATGTGCAACACAGCTGTGGTGCAAGTCGCTGTGCCTGAGGAGAAACTCCATTGTTGAGTGTTGCCAGAGGAATGGCGATTCTCTGGACGACGAAGACGACCCTGCTAACGAGGCAGATGCATGCAGGGGGCTGGCAGAGGTCGTCAAGAGGAACCCAGAAGGTGCAGCAGGGTCCCTGCGTGCACTGTGTGAGCTGTACGTGACACTGCAAAACCCATTGTCCGCGGACCTGCGTGATGTGCTGCTGCTGGTGAGGAACACAATGGGGTCTGAGTGGCACACGGCGTGTGCAGACTTCCCTCAGAGTCTGAAAGAGGGCCTGCAGAAGCTGGGGTTGCTGCCTGATCATCTATGTTCTTTCTCTCTTGGAGAAGCGGATGCAATCTGAGGTAGTCTCTTTCCAATTGGCATACCAGTCAGGTGCCCATCACCAAATAACTGTACTTATAACAACCAACAAACAAATCAGCTGGATAATTCTGAAGATGTGATGTGGTCTCATTGCTGTGTGAACAAAGGTCACATTCTCTGTCATGGGTATTGTACAATTTTTGCATTAGATAAACCTCGGTTTTGTGAAATCTCATGGTTTGTGTCCACTCTTACCTTCTCATATTTGTAGGAATCGATAGGAGCCCTTGGTAAGATGCACAATCTATGTTTTTTAAAGATGTTTTGAAAGGGTTATGAAGTGGTACTTATGTAGTAGCATGTAGTTACATTGGCCTGTCTTGTATAACTGTGACTTTTTGGCATCGTACAAGAGCATTATGTACTGCTGAAATGTGAAGAAGGCTGAGACAGATATCATCATCATGTCCAGAAGATGGTTCACTAAATGTCCATGGGCAATGTCAGAGAAGAAAACATGAAGTTCAGCTCAGTGGCATAGAATGGATTCAGAACTGCAGGTTATGTCATTATGAAGGTTCAGGGCTATGTGATCTGATATGTTGGCCAAGACAGATGTCCAGAGCAAGCAGGATCCACAGCCAGACCCTGAACAGCCCACAGAGCACCTTCTGAAATTCGGAATATCTGATAAAGACAAAAATGTCTCTCACAGAGAAACAGAGATGAAAGATATTGTTCTTGCACAACCATCCAATGGGCCCTCACTGGGCAAGAGGTGCATTGCACAGTACATGCACTGCGCTGTGGAACAGCCCAACTGATCAGATAGTGCTGCTACACCTCCACCATAAAAAAGACAGAAGAGAAATAACAGAGGAGTACAAACAAATTCTGGCCAGGGTAAAATCCCAGCCCCCAAACTCAGCCTCAGTCCTTTGCAAGTCCCTTCATCTTCGGGCATCACTCTATACTATTTACAGGCGATTGTATGCTGCAAATGCCAAGTTTCAGACTCCTTTGTTCAAGTCTGTGTATAAAAATAGTCCCTCAAAACATGGCGTGATTTTGCAAGGAAAAATCTGCAGAGAGATTGGAGCAATGTATGGTTCAGTGACGAGTCCACACTCTGGCTAGAGGGACCAAAGACCAAGCATTGGCAGCTTTCTGGTCATCGATTTTTGGTCTGACAGGTTAAGTACCCCCAGAAGGTTCAGGTTTGAGGGTGATTTTCCTCACATGGGTTTGGACAGCTTCACATCTTCCAGGGGAATCTCACTTCTGACGTATAACATCTATCAGAGGGCTCTTCTGCCTTCAATTCTCCAGGCTTATGGGGATGATCAGGAAGAGTGACTTCGGCAGAGGCCAATGACAGTAAACATACCAGTCAAATGTGTTGCCAATGGAAAGCCAAACACAATATTACCTGCCTCCCCTGGCCAGCATGCAGCCCGGACCTCAATGAGATCGAAAATGCCTGGGGCATCCTGAAGGCTAAGGTGACTGTGGCAAATCCTCAATCTATAAAGGCATTGGTGCGTTGCCTTAGAAAAGAGTGGAAGTCTCTCTCTCAGAAGTATGCTCAAAAACTGGTTTCTTCAATCCCTGCTCGGTTGCAAGCAGTCCTGGAGGCCAAGGGAGACTACACTGCATACTAGATCAGGATTTGCTCTCGGAAGTACAAAACACATAATAAAAGTATGGTTGAATTGTATTTGAGGAAATACGATGGTTAGTTGGTTGTGATTCACACAGTACTACATGAAACCATGTGATTACCTGCACAGTATCATGTGTAACTGTGTGGGTACTCACGTGGTACACTGCACCTCTTCTGATCATTCTCCCCCAATATTTCCCTTTTTTAGTATCTGTCTTTTCCTTTTTCGGTTAAAACCACATGGTACCCATGTGGTCTCACACTTTTCTGCTGCAGTACTTCTTTCCCCTTGACATTCAAGAGAGGTTTTGCTCTGTCAAATTGTTCCACACTCATAATCAAGGAAGGGCTCAATTGAACACCCATTACATTATCTATATATTCCTGGTGTTTATTTGGCATTTGTGCATGCTTCTCTCATTCTTTTTTACCGTTTTAGGCACTCACAGGACCCATGCAGGTAACCAATACACCTTGTGTATCTGAACAGAACAGATGGACAGGGGATTGACAGAAGCCATGAGAGAGAGATAGGAAACACAGGATGTTCATATCTAATAGGATAAGGATTTGAGAAACCCTGAGGCATGCAATTCATTTGCCCAGAATTCTCCTTCCATCCTCATCAAAGCTGCATGATTTGGCTTTATATCTCACAGGGAAGCTGGTGCATTGGCTCTTTTGTCTGGAAGTGGAAGAGGTCCTCTATGTAGATAATTCTGGGATTGATTCAGTCATTCTGTAATACCAAACACTAAACACTCCATTTCTCTTATGTAACTGCCTTTTGATTAGCATAGTACTCTTTGGCCGATCTGAGGCCAGCCAGCACTACAAAGGAAGTGCTTGCTGTGCTTCTCCTTCCTCACATCTGGATTTCACTGCACTGCCTGCGTGAGGAGCTTTGAAGAGTGACAACGATAATTCTCAATGCTCAATAACAGAGTACCAGTTGCTTTGCATCTCTTTTGCACATGAGCAACTGATGGCTGGTTGAAATGAAGGGTCCTTACAGCAAAAGAGACCACATAACATTTCCAGTTATGTTGGTTGTTATGTGTCCAGTTGTTTCGTTGGTTGGTGATGGGCACCAGACTGGTGAGCCAAATGCCAATTTAACAGACTACCAATGGTTACATTAGCTTCTCCAAGGGAGAAAGAACAAAGACGATCAGGCAGGCATCCCCAGCTTCTGAAGGCCTTCTTTCAGGCTCTGGGAGAAGCCTGCACACGCGTGGTTCCACTCAGACCCCATCGCGCTCTTCACCAGCAGCAGTACGTCACGAAGATCCACAGATGAAGGGTTTTGCAGTGTCACGTACAGCTCACACAGCGCACGCAGGGACCCAGCTGCACCCCCTGGATTCCTCTTGACGACCTCTGCCAGTCCTCTGCACGCATCTGCCTCGTTCACAGGGTCGTCTTCGTTATCACACTCCACAACGGAGTTTCTCCTCAGGCACAGCGATTCGCACCACAGCTATGTTACACAGGAATCAGATCAGTTCATATTGGATAGACATACCGTGAGGCTGGCGTTGTCGAGAAGGGGAGCAACAGTGTCGCAGGCAGCCATACAGATGCGGCCCAGGCTGACCGCAGCATATTTCGCTACGTATTCGGTGTCGGTGCCCTTCATGCTGAGGGCGCCCAGGAGGAACTCCAGCACGTGCGGAACAAACGCCCTGAACGGCTCGCCCCAGATCGGAGCAATGAGCCCAACTGCTTCGACGCGCTCGTATTCGTTTGGCACAGCGAGCAGAACCTCCATCAGACGGGGCAGCAGCGGCTCCACAAACGGGAGCGCGTGCCTCGCGAGGGCCATGATCAGCTCCGTCTTGCCATCATTCGAACACGATTTCAGGTCATCCACCAGGAGGCGGACGAGAGGAAACCCGTCGAGAAGAGGGACAGCTGCAAGCGGAAACAACTTGATGACGGCAGCCAGCAGACACAAGGGTTCCTTGGTAACTTGAACGCATTTGGATTCTGCCTGTTGGACCACAGCGATCAATTGAGATCAGGTGTAGATGAAAGCGCACAGGTGTCTGGAGGAGGCGGAGGCAGTTGGAAGCAATGGCCTCGGCATACGGCTCGATGACAGTACCCAGCTTGTCGACAACAGTGACGAGGCACATGAATAGGTCGTAGTTGTTGACTGCAGCGGCACTGAATGTGAAACTGCTGATCGCCTCGAGTCTGGCGACCAGCATTGGTACGAGGCGACGTGCAACGGCGTCCGCCGAATGGACTGGAGCAGTGGTACATGCGGTAACGTGGTTGCTGATGGCCCCGAGCAACCACGTCTGAAATTCTCTGTCGTCCTCAAAGGACGCGAGGCCCAGCTCCTCGTGCTGCACAATCAGCTCGTGTAGCGGTGCCAGCCCCGCGTAGTCCTTGGCACCGAGCACAAGGACACCGGCAGATTCGCACGCAGCTTGCCGCACGTCAGATACCGGATCGTGCATGAGCTCGAGCACAGTAGTGAGCACAGACTCGAACACGTCGCCAGCAGCAGGGACAGAGGGTGTCGTCGGTGCAACCCACGGCACACAGTGGTATACCACGACGCACCCTGCGACACGCACCAAGGGCTCGGCGTGGTGCATCGAGTTGACGGTGATGGCCATGAGATCGGGCATGTATGGGTCCAGCACTGCGGTGTCCTCGTCGGTCATCAGCTTGTAAGTCGCGAAGAGAGCGCTCTCCAGCACTGCGGGGCACCGCGTGGTGAGCGTCGCTGAGGCCACCAAGGGAGGGCGCGTACCACGCCAGTCAGCGGAGCGCAGCCTGGCCTGCACGAGCGGCAGCGCCAGCGAGACGATGCGGCCGTGGCCGTAGACCGACGACAGGAAACTGAGGAGTGAGCCGAAGACGACCCGCTCTGTGCTGACGTATTGGTCCGCCAACGGTCTGAGGGTGTTGTTGGCCACCCCCATCTCCTCGTCGCTGCTATCGCTGCTGCTGCTGCTCTCGTCGTCGTCGTAGCCGTCGTCACCATCGTCATCCTCGTAGTCGTCGTGGTCGTGGTCATCATCGACATTTTCGCCATCGTCGCTGTCGTAGGATACGCTGTCGGCGTTGGTGCTCTGGTTGCTGTCGCCGGTGCCTGTGCCGCCGCTGCTGTTTGCGGGCAAGTCCTGCAGCGCTGCCCAGTGAGCTGCCAAGCGAGAAAGGCAGTTCAGATGGAACGGAGCGCATACCGCGGTGGCTGGGACCGCAACAGGGCCGTTGGAGGGCTGCTCCTCGTCCATGTCGCCCATGCTACTGTCGCCGCTGCTGCAGGGGCTGCCCTCCTTCTCTTCCTCCTGCTGCTGCCTGGGCGGGGGGTCCACGTAGACGAGGCCCTCGATGAGCGCGGGAACAACGGTGGGCAGCAGCGCCTCGAAGAGCGCAGCGACGAGGGGCTCGCGCAGTGCCGCCTGCAGGTCGTCGTCGCTGAGGGCCGCTGTGCGCTGCCCGCTGCTCACGCGGACTTCTGTGCGCGGGGGCCAGGAGCACAGCTCGACCACGGCGAGGCGGAGGGGAGAGGGGGCCGAGGGGGAGGGGCAGCAGCGGAGGTCGAGGAGCAGCTCGGCGAGGGCCCCTGCCCCCGCGCTCGGCAGCCCTCGCAGCAGCGCTGCCCACTGCCCCGACGCCCGCACCGCCTCTGCGCTCAGCTGCCCCCCGCCCCTCCGCAGCTGCCCCTCGAGCGCTGTGCTCGCCTCCACCTCCATTGCCATGGCGCTCAAACTGCAACGGCTGACAAAGACACCGCAAGCCAACAGGAGAGAACACAGGAGCGAACAAAAAGGCCAGCAGCACAAGACAGGCGTGACATCATCAGCGAATTTTGAACCGAGCCAGTCACCGCAGTCAACCTGTCCTCCGACGGCTGAGCACATGCAGGTGGTGGCAAGCACAGCGCTCGAGGGGCAGCTGCGCAGCGGTGAGGTCAGATGAGCCCTCTTCGAGGCGCTGCTGCCCACCGCTGTGCCCGCGCTCATCGACTCAACTGCTTCGTCAGCAGATACAGAAGTGTAAGAGCAACATACAAACTCCTTATATCTACAAACAGTCACTATCCGTACGTGCGTTGATTGTTTGTAGACGCTGTGGAAGTGTGGTGACAGCAATTGAAATGATAAGAAATCTCTGCAGAAAGGTACTCTCAATAAGGACGATCAGGCAGTTAGTCCCAGCTTCTGCATGTCGTCCCGCAGACCCTGGGGGAACCTCGCACATGCCGTGTGCCACTCTGACCCCATCGTGCTCTTCACTAGCAGCAGAACATCACGCAGGTCCGCAGACGACGGGTTTTGCAGTGTCACGAACAGTTCACACAGCGCAGGCAGGGACCCAGCTGCACCTCCTGGGTTCCTCTTGACGACCTCTGCCAGACCTCTGCATGCATCTGCCTCATTCGCAGGGTCGTCTTCATCGACCAGAGAACGGCCTCTCTCCTGGCAGAACTTCGCATTCAAGTTTCTCCTCCAACACAGCGACTCGCACCACAGCTGTGCAAACTCAAGAGTCAGGTCGGATCAAAGGTGACGGACATACCGTGAGGCTCTCGTTGTCGAGAAGAGGGGCAACACGGTCGCAGGCAGCCAGGCATACGCGGCCCAGGCTGATCGCGGCACAGTCGATCGAGTTGTAATCGAAGTTTCCCCCCTCGATTCTCCTCTTTCTGAGGGCGCCCAGGAGGAACTTCAGCACGCGCGGAACAAACGCCCCGAACGGCTCGCCCCAGATCGGGGCAACGAGCCCCACTGCCTCGAGGCGCTCAGGGTCGTCGTCGGGCACGGCGAGCAGGACTTGCATCAGGTGGGGCAGCAGCGGCTCCACAAACGGGAAGGCGAACCTGACGAGGGCCATGACCAGCACCGTCTTGCCATCTCGAACATCTGACCCGAGGTCATCCACGAGGAGGCGGACGAGAGGAAACCCGTCGAGCAGAGGGACGACAGCATGCGGAAGCGCCCTGATCACTGCAGCCAGCAGATGAAGGGGCTCCGTGGTGACATGCCTGTATTTGTACTTGGCCTGGTGGACCCGAGCGATCAATTGAAATCACGGTCGATAAAACGCGCACCGGTGTCTGGACGAGACGGAGGCAGTTGGAAGCAATGGCCACGGCGTACGGCTCGACAGTAGCACCCAGCTTGTCGACAACGGTGGTCAGGCACACAAACAGATCGTAGTTCTTGGCGGCAACGCCAGTGGCTGCGATGGTGCTGATCCCATCAAGCCTGGCAACCAGCATGGGGACGAGGCGACGTGCAACAGCGTCCGCCGCATGTGTTGGCGCGGTGGTGCACACCGTGGCGTGGTTCTTGATGGCACCGAGCAGCCACGTCTGGAATTGAGTGTCGTCCTTGAAGGACGCGAGGCCCAGCGCCTCGTGCTCCACAATCAGCTCGTGCAGCGGGGTCAGCCCCGCGTAGTCCTTGGCTCCGAGCACAAGGACACCGGCAGATTCGCATGCGGCTTGCCTAACGTTGGAGACCGGGTCGTGCATGAGCTCGAGAGCAGTAGTTAGCACAGGCTCGAACAGATTGCCAGCAGCAGGGACAGAGGTTTTTGAAGCCGGCGCAACCCACGGAGCACAGCCGAAGACCACGCGGCACGCTGCGGCACGCACCGTGGGCTCAGCGTGGCGCATCGCGTTCACGGTGGCCGCCAAGAGCTCGGGCATATATGGGTCCAGAACTGCGGTGTCCTCGTTGGACGTCAGCGTCGATACCGCCTGGAAAGCGCTTTCCAGCACTGCAGGGCACCGCGTGGTGAGCGCCGCTGAGGCCACCAAGGGAGGGGCGTACCACGACAGTCAGCAGAGCGCAGCCTGGCCTGCACGAGCGGCAGTGCCAGCGAGACGACGCGGCCGTGGCCGTAGACCGACGACAGGCAACTGAGGAGTTCTTCGCAATTGATTCGCACTGTGCTGACGTAGTAGTCGTCCACTGTTTTCGTGTTGTTGAACACCCCCATCTCCTCGTCGCTGCTGTCGCTGTCGCTGCTGCTGCTGCTCTCGTCGTAGCCATCTTCGCTGTCGTCCCCATCGTCATCCTCGACCTCGTCGAGGTCGCGGTCGTCATCGACATTGTCGCCATCGTAATACTCGTCGTCGTCGTCGTCGTCGTCGTCGTGGTCATCATCGATATTGTCGCCATCGACGTGGTCGCTGTCGTGGGAGAGGCTGTCGGCGTTGGTGCTGGTGCTCTGGTTGCTGTCGCCGGTGCCTGTGCCCCCACTGCTGTTGGGGGCTGCACGCAAGTTCTGCCAGCGCTGCCAGTGAGCAGCGAGCAATTCAGGCGCAACAGAGCGCGTACCGCGGTCACTGGGACCGCCACAGGCCCGCTGGAGGGCGCCCTCTCGACCGTGTTGTCGCCCATGCTGCTGCTGCTGCTGCTGCTGGGTCTGCCCCCATCCTCATCCTGCCGCTGCTGCTGCCTGGGCGGGGGGTCCACGTAGACGAGGCCCTCGATGAGCGCGGGCACAGCGGTGGGCAGCAGCGCCTCGAAGAGCGCAGCGACGAGGGGCTCGCGCAGTGCTGCCTTCAGGTCGTCGACGCTGAGGGCCGCTGTGCGCTGCCCGCTGCTCACGCGGACCTCTGTGCGCGGGGGCCACGTGGGCAGCTCGGCGACGGTGAGGCGGAGGGGAGAGGGGGCCGAGGGGGAGGGGCAGCAGCGGAGGTCGAGGAGCAGCTCGGCGAGGGCCCCTGCCCCCGCGCTCGGCAGCCCTCGCAGCAGCGCTGCCCACTGCCCCGACGCCCGCACCGCCTCTGCGCTCAGCTGCCCCCCGCCCCTCCGCAGCTGCCCCTCGAGCGCTGTGCTCGCCACCACCTGCATGTGCTCAGCCGTCGGAGGACAGGTTGACTGCGGTGACTGGCTCGGTTCAAAATTCGCTGATGATGTCACGCCTGTCTTGTACTGCTGGCCTTTTTGTTCGCTCCTGTGTTCTCTCCTGTTGGCTCGCGGTGTCTTTGTCAGCCGTTGCAGTTTGAGCGCCATGGCAATGGAGGTGGAGGCGAGCACAGCGCTCGAGGGGCAGCTGCGGAGGGGCGGGGGGCAGCTGAGCGCAGAGGCGGTGCGGGCGTCGGGGCAGTGGGCAGCGCTGCTGCGAGGGCTGCCGAGCGCGGGGGCAGGGGCCCTCGCCGAGCTGCTCCTCGACCTCCGCTGCTGCCCCTCCCCCTCGGCCCCCCCTCCCCTCCGCCTCACCGTGGTCGAGCTGTGCCAGTGGCCCTCGAGCGCAGAGGTCCGCGTGAGCAGCGGGCAGCGCACAGCGGCCCTCAGCGTCGACGACCTGAAGGCAGCACTGCGCGAGCCCCTCGTCGCTGCGCTCTTCGAGGCGCTGCTGCCCACCGCTGTGCCCGCGCTCATCGAGGGCCTCGTCTACGTGGACCCCCCGCCCAGGCAGCAGCAGCGGCAGGATGAGGAGGAGGGCAGCCCCTGCAACAGCGGCGACAGCAGCACGGGCGACAACACGGACGAGGAGACGCCCCCCAGCGGCCCTGTGGATGTCCCAGCCACCGCGGTACGTGCTCTGCTCCGCTAGCACTGCCACGGTACTCGCTTGGCTGCTCACTGGCAGCGCTGGCAGGACTTGCCTGCAGCCCCCAACAGCAGCCGAGGAACAGGCACCGGCGACAGCAACCACAGCACCAGAACCAACGCCGACAGCCTCTCCCACGACTGCGGCGATGGCGGCGATGACGACCACGACCATGACCACGACCACGACGATGGCGATGACAGCTACGGCGACGACGAGAGCAGCAGCAGCAGCGATAGCAGCGACGAGGAGATGGGGGTGTCCAACAACACCTCCAGACCGTTGGCAGACAAATACGTCAGCACAGAGCGGGTCATCTTCGGCTCACTCCTCAGTTTCCTGTCGTCGGTCTACGGCCACGGCCGCATCGTCTCGCTGGCGCTGCCGCCCGTGCAGGCCAGGCTGCGCTCTGCTGACTGGCGTGGTACGCCCCTCCCTTGGTGGCCTCAGCGGCGCTCACCGCGCGGTGCCGCGCAGTGCTGGAGAGCGCTCTCAAGGCGGTATCGACGCTGATGACCAACGAGGACACCGCAGTGCTGGAGCCACACATGTCCGAACTCATGGGGATCGCCGTGAACTCGATGCGCCACACTGATCCCTTGGTGCGTGTCGCAGCGTGCCGCGTAGCATGCAATTGTGCACCAGTAGTTGTGGCAGGGACTCTCCCTGCACGAATAGCTGACGATGTGCTCGAGCCTGTGCTCACTGCGGTGCTCGAGCTCATGCATGACCCGGTCTCCGACGTGCGGATAATGGCGTGCATAATTGCGGGCAACCTTGTGCTCAGAGTAAAGGAATACGCGGGGCTGACGCCGTTGCACGAGCTGGTTGTACAACACGAGGCACTGGGTCTCGCGTCCTTTGAGGACGACAGTGTATTTCAGATGCGGCTGCTCGAGGCCATCAGCAAACACGCCACCGCATGCACCAATGAACCAGCCCATGCGGTGGACGCTGTCGCACATCGCCTCGTCCCCATACTGGCTGCCAGGCTTGACGGGATCAGCGGCATAATCTCCACTGGCGTTGCAGCCAAGAACTACGGCCTGTTTGCGTGCCTGACCACCGTTGTCAACAAGCTGGGGTCTGTCGTCGAGCCGTACGCCGAGGCCATTGCTTCCAACTGCCTCCGCCTCGCTCTTACACCTGTGCGGACCCACTCGCACCACATCTGATATTAATTGATCGCTCGGGTCCACCAGGCCAAGTACAAATACGCTCGAGTCACCAAGGAGCCCCTGTGTCTGCTGGCTGCCGTTATCAGGGCGTTTCCAGGCGCTGTTGTCCCTCTGCTAGATGGGTTTCCTCTCGTCCGCCTCCTCGTGGACGACCTCGAATCGTATCCGGATGATGGCAAGACGCAGCTGATCATGGCCCTCGCGAGGCACGCTCTCAAATTTGTGGAGCCGCTACTGCCCCGCCTGATGGAGGTTCTGCTCGCCGTGCCGAATGAATACGAGCGCCTCGAGGCAGTGGGGCACATTGCACTGGTATGGGGCGAGCCTTTCAGGGCGTTTGTCCCGCGCGTGCTGGAGTTCCTCCTGGGCGCCTTCAACACGAAGGGCACTTACACCGAATACGTGGTGGACCCTGCTGCGGTCAGCCTGGGCCACGTCTGTCGGGCTGCCTGCGACACTGTTGCCCCCCTTCTTGACAACGCGGGCCTCACGGTATGGTCATTCCATCCCTAGTGAACGGACTAATTTCGGTGTTTTGCATAGCTGTGGTGCGAGTCGCTGTGCCTGAGGAGACACAAGTATGTGGAACGCCGCCTGAGGAATGGCTGCCAATCTATAGGTGATGAAGACGACCCTGCGAACGAGGCAGATGCATGCAGAGGGCTGGCAGAGGTCGTCAAGAGGAACCCAAGAGGTGCAGTTGGGTCCCTGCGCGCACTGTGCGAGCTGTTCGTGACATTGCAAAACCCATCGTCTGCGGATCTGCGCGATGTGCTGCTTCTGCTGAAGAGTACGATAGGGTCCGAGTGGCACATGGCGTGTGCGCAATTTCCTCAGACCTTGCAGAGAGACCTGCAGAAGCTGGGATTGGCTGCTTGATCGTCCCTACTGAGCAATCGAAACTGTCTTGCAGGTCTCTTTTCACCATTGGCTCACCAATTGTGTGTCTCCCTCCAAACACCAACCCACTCAGAACACTGAACATGGAAGACAAACATCACCTCAACTACTACTTGGAATGCCTTATATCCATCTGGTATCTTCTTGGTGTTAAGTTCTGTGCAAAATGATCAGTTAACAGATGATAAAACGGATGTGAAAAACTGTCGGAAATTTGACAATGGAAAAAATTTGAAATAAGCAAAAAGCAACGAAAACAGAATGAAGAAACAATTTGGAAAAATAAAAAGAAAAGCACAGAAATAGAATCAGGGAAAGCTGAATGAGCAGTTACAAGATGATGACATTCAACAAAGAAAGAAGCTCTTTAATTGCTAGTGATAGAATGCTCAATCACCAGCAATTGAAGAATGAAAACCAAATAAGTTGTAAGAAAAAAATGCAGAAACAACTAACGAACGAAAGAACAGGTTTGAACGACTGTGTGCAGAGAGAGCCAGATCTGGCAGTAACAATGAACAAAACTGAAACTCTATTTTGTCTTTCTCTTCTTGGATTCAGAGGAGGACAAACCATGCTCATATCCCTTGTTCTCTTCCTCTACACTCTCGTGAATCAAAGCAGCAAGAAGAAGAAGCATACCCTCTGCAAGGTGAGGAATGAGGGGTGTAGAAGCAGCAGCCTGATTTCCGAGTGAGCCAGTACCAGAGTAGTATGCTCTTCATTTCAATTCTAATGTCTGACTCAATCAAAACAGACTGGGACATACCTGCCAGTAGTTGGGTCAATGACTGTCCTGTGCCTCATGACAGGCCCTCATCACATGGGCCTGCGTGATGTGTTCTTCTGGGACATGTGCCACGTGGAATCTGGCAAATGGTCCATGCTGCTGCAGTCCAGCAGTGTGTACTGGGCCTATGTGAACTCTAGTCATTCTCCTCAACTTCATCATTCCAGTCAACACCAGCATGAAGAAGCAGTTGTGCTGCCTTGCCCTCGACCCAGTGTTTTCAGTGGCTGATGTGCAGAAGAAGAACATGGTGATCAGTATCCCCTGTGGTGCAGTAAGGCATCCTGTTGTGCTGACAGCATACATGCAGCAGCACTTCTACATTGACGATCTCCTGTGCAACAGTAAGGGTGCAAAGGAGATTGTATGCATTTTCTCTGCTGTCTTTCACTCGTTTTTTCAATTGGGTTTAATGAGTTACGGCTGCTGTACCTCAGGTATCTACTTGTACTCTACTCCCGTCCAATTTTCCCCCAGGTACACGGATTTTCCCCCTAGTCACAGCTCTGAGACCGAGTTTTTTTGTGAGGACCCCGGAAATTCAGGGTGAACTGCTCACAACAGCCCTGCCCTCTCCATTTTCACTCTGCACGATCACATTTTGGCTCCAACAGGATCACCACTAGAAGGAAGATGGGTCACAACTCAGCTGGGGGAGTAGGTCCCATGGCCACAGTGTGTGCGTGGTGGGAGCTGAGATGGAAGTGATCTGTAGAGTGAGCTGAGAGATTGAGCTGCTGTGTCTTCATCAGATTCAGGATCGTCTTCAGGTGCAGCAAATGCTAATGCTGGTGCTGGAGTAGTTCTGACACACTACTGCTGTTGTTGAGGCTCAGCTGCTTCATCTCGTGTGCTGGCTTGAGTGTCTTGCTCACCTCTGCCTTGTTCACCTTGTTCATCTGAGCACGGTTGAGAAGCCTTTGCCATCATCTCAGCCAGTCTCTTGCACCAACGTTTGGTCACTTGGGCCTTCTTCGCCTTGAGCTGCTCATCCTTGATCTGCTGAAGACTGAGCCAGTGGTTGTAGTACTCGCTGTTAATGTTCGTGAGGGCTGACTCGTTTATGTGCTCATTGGTGAGAAAGATCATATTGTCGACGTCCTGTTGCATGTTGCCCTTGTCCAACATATACCCCTTGGCCGAGCGCTCAAAGACCTTCTCGACAAAGACCTAACAACACTTGTACCATCGCTGGATGAGCCTCTTCATAGCCGTCTGCTCCTCACTTGGCTTCTCGAGAACAATACGTGAATAGACGACCTTGACATCACCTGCATAGTCTAAGTTGAGAAGTAGATCCCAGAACTGGGTGTGATGACTCCAAGACCTGTAGACCATTGCTTTCTTGTTGGCCATCATCTGGAGCCAGTTGGTATAGGTCACAGCAGCATTATCTGAATGATGAATGGTGATGTCCATCTCACCTCTGTCATGTAGATCAGACCAGAACAGTTCCTTATACAGGGGGACTGCCTGCACGATGACCTTGACCTTGGCAGTGTAAAGTCCGTGATGAGTGTTGTAGAACTTCTTGGCTGCCTTGAACCCGATGTTTGGCTTCATGATGGGGATGAGCATGCAGTCAGCAAGAGCACCAATCACATGTTGAAGGCCTTTGACGCCAGCGATGGCTCCTGGACAGGCTGAAGTGCGGGACAGACTTTGGTGATAAACTTTGTCATGACACGTGTTACGAACTTGATGAACGAGAGGATGAATATGAGCAGCTGCAGCAGTCATTACCGTGCACTTGAGGCAGTGGTGGGTCGTGATGAGTGAGAATGGATTGCCTATGGGCAGTTGGAAGGAGGTGGTTGGAAGGACTTTTTTGAAAAAAGAGGGTTGGTGCAAACCCATGTAATAGAAGCAAAGAAGAACAACAACGCTGTCATGGACCATCAGCTGAGCAGCACGTCCATGATGTAAGATGAGAGCAGCAACGTCAATGACGAGGTTGTGAACAAACTGGGGCGCAACTGGGGTACAGCACCACTCCAGGTTGTCCTTGTAGTGGCACCACAAGACCGAGTCGTCCATGGACTGGGGCTGCTCGACAATGGGGATGGATGCGAGCTCCTTGTCACACTGTGTCTGGTGCTCTGTGATGTGGGCAACAATCGATGTGGCACCCTCAGCACCCCCACATGCATGACTGTCGGCTGTAGCCATGGTGTAGTGATAATAATCACCAGCAAACAGCTTGATCACCACTGCAAAACAAAGGCACACAAAGAAAACGAGATCACAACCGTGATGTCACGTTTTCTATAGATACCCGAGCCACAAGAGCCATGACTCATTCATTTTTTGAGTTTTCTGGTATAGTTGTTTAATATGCCAGCAGCATATAGCTATGTGCTGCTGGCACATACATATGCCACCAGCATATAGCTAAAAGCTACTGGCACATAGAAAAAGTCACCAGAATAACTAGTCTAACTAGCTTTTCAGCCCACTGCTGCTACAGTACAGGCAAGCAATAACACCTGAGGCACACCAGCAGTACAAGGACGCAGTTATGCAGGCCTTCATCAATGCTATCTCCACCCTGACCAAGAACAGAGTCGTTCTGACCACGAGGGAGGCAGCAGGCAAGGACTGACTGCCTGGAGCTCATTTACTTCACCACGCCTTCCTGGGATCTTATGGAGAAAGTGCAGAATGCAAGCATTTTGATAGAGGGTATGAATTGGATCATCAGCTGGGTCCCTACTCCAATGGTTCTTTTGTTGCATTTCATATTATCAACCCTTTCAAAACATCATGAAGAAACATAGCTTTTGCATCTTACCACGGGCTTCTATCAATTCTTACCAATATGACAAGGTAGGAGTGGACACAAACCAAGAGTATTCATAAAATCCATAATAAATGCAGCATCAGGTTTATCTATGCAAAAACTGTTCAATACCCATGACAGAGAATGACCTAAAGGTTTCACACAGCAATGAGATCACATCACATCACATCTTCAAAAATATCCAGCTGATTTGTTTTGCTGGTAGTGCAGTTGCTTGGTGATGGGCACCTGATTGGTTAGCCAATTGGAAAGAGGCTACCTCAGATTGCATTCACTTCTCCAAGAAAGAAAGAACATAGACGATCAGGCAGCAATCCCCAGCTTCTGCAGGTCCTCTTTCAGACTCTGAGGGAAGTCTGCACACGCCGTGTGCCACTCAGACCCCATCGTGCTCTTCACGAGCAGCAGCACATCACGCAGGTCCGCGGATGATGGGTTTTGCAGTGTCACGTGCAGCTCACACAGCGCACGGAGGGCCCCTGCAGCACCTCCTGGGTTCCTCTTGACGACCTCTGCCAGCCCCCTGCATGCATCTGCCTCGTTAGCAGGGTCGTCTTCGTCGTCCAGAGAATCGCCATTCCTCTGGCAACACTCAACAATGGAGTTTCTCCTCAGGCACAGTGACTTGCACCACAGCTGTGTTGCACAGGAATCAGATCAGTTCAAATTGGGTTGACATACCGTCAGGCTCGCATTGTCTAGATGGGGAGCAACAGTGTCGCAGG
>CACRSC010000032.1:474309-493615 GCA_902651635.1 Mastigamoeba balamuthi
TCTCCTGTTCTCTTGCGGTGTCTTTGTCAGCCGTTGCAGTTTGAGCGCCATGGCAATGGAGGTGGAGGCGAGCACAGCGCTCGAGGGGCAGCTGCGGAGGGGCGGGGGGCAGCTGAGCGCAGAGGCGGTGCGGGCGTCGGGGCAGTGGGCAGCGCTGCTGCGAGGGCTGCCGAGCGCGGGGGCAGGGGCCCTCGCCGAGCTGCTCCTCGACCTCCGCTGCTGCCCCTCCCCCTCGGCCCCCTCTCCCCTCCGCCTCACCGCCGCCGAGCTGCGCACCTGCTGGCCCCCGCGCACAGAAGTCCGGTTGATCAGCGGGCAGCGCACAGCGGCCCTCAGCGACGACGACCTGCAGACAGCACTGCGCGAGCCCCTCGTCGCTGCGCTCTTCGAGGCGCTGCTGCCCACCGTTGTGTCCGCGCTCATCGAGGGCCTCGTCTACGTGGACCCCCCGCCCAGGAAGCGGCAGGAGGAGGAGGAGGGCATCCGCAGCAGCGGCGATAGAAGCATGAGCGACAACACGGACGAGGAGCAGCCCCACAGCGCTGTGGCGGTGTCAGCCACTGCGGTACGCACTACTCTCCCCTTGCCCTCTGCTTGCTCGCATGGCTGCTCACAGGCAGCGCTGGCAGGACTTGCGCGCAGCCCCCAACAGCAGTGGGGGCACAGGCACCGGCGACAGCAACCAGAGCACCAGCACCAACGCCGACAGCCTCTCCCACGACAGCGACCACGTCGATGACGACGACGACGACGACGACCACGACGTCAACGAGGATGACGATAGCGACGACGGCTACGACGACGAGAGCAGCGGCAGCAGCAACGACAGCAGCGACGAGGAGGTGGGGGTGTCCAACAACACCTCCAGACCGTTGGCGGACAAATACGTCAGCACAGAGCGGGTCATCTTCGGCTCACTCCTCAGTTTCCTGTCGTCGGTCTACGGCCACGGCTGCATCGTCTCGCTGGCGCTGCCGCTCGTGCAGGCCAGGCTGCGCTCCGCTGACTGGCGTGGTATGCTCCTCCCTTGGTGGCCTCAGCGGCGCTCACCGCGCGGTGCCCCGCAGTGCTGGAGAGCGCTCTCGAGGCGGTATCGACGCTGATGACCAACGAGGACACCGCAGTGCTGGAGCCTCACATGTCCGAACTCATGGGGATTGCCGTGAACTCGATGCACCACGCTGATCCCTTGGTGCGTGTGGCAGCGTGCCGCGTAGCCTACAATTGTGCTCCAGTAGTTGTGCCAGGGACACCCCCTGCGCGAATAGCTGGAGATGTGCTCGAGCCTGTGCTAACTGCGGTGCTCGAGCTCATGCATGACCCGGTCTCTGACGTGCGGAAAACGGCGTGCATAATTGCGGGCAACCTGGTGCTCGGAGCCAAGGACTACGCGGGGCTGACGTCGTTGCACGAGCTGGTTGTAAAGCACGAGGCGCTGGGCCTCGCGTCCTTTGAGGACGACCTTGAATATCAGAGGCGGCTGCTCGAGGCCATCAGCAAACATGCCACCGCATGCGCCAACGCACCAGTACATGCGGCGGACGCTGTCGCACGTCGCCTCGTCCCCATGCTGGTTGCCAGGCTTGATGGGATCAGCACCATCGTAGCCACTGGCATTGCCGCCAAGAACTACAACTTGTTTGTGTGCCTGACCACCGTTGTCAACATACTGGGGTCTGTTGTCGAGCCGTACGCCGAGGCCATTGCTTCCAACTGCCTCCGCCTCGCTCTTACACCTGTGCGGACCGATCCACACCACATCTGATATTAATTGATCGCTCGGGTCCACCAGGCCAAGTACAAATACGCTCGAGTCACCAAGGAGCCCCTGTGTCTGCTGGCTGCCGTTATCCGGGTGTTTCCAGGCGCTGTTGTCCCTCTGCTCGACGGGTTTCCTCTCGTCCGCCTCCTCGTGGATGATCTCGAATCGTATCCGAAAGATGGCAAGACGCAGCTTATCATGGCCCTGGTGAGGTATGCACTCCGCTTTGTGGAGCCGCTGCTGCCCCGCCTGATGGAGATTCTGCTCGCCGTGCCGAATGACCATGAGCGCCTTGAGGCAGTGGGCCACACTGCACTGGTATGGGGCGAGCCGTTCAGAGCGTTTGTCCCGCGCGTGCTGGAGTTCCTCCTGGGCGCCTTCAGCACAAAGGGGACCTACACCGAATACGTGGTGGACCCTGCTGCAGTCAGCCTGGGCCGTGTCTGTCTGGCTGCCTGCGATTCTGTTTTCCCCCTTCTTGACAACGCGGGCCTCACGGTATGGTCATTCCATCCCTTGTGAACGGACTAATTTCGGTGTTTTGCATAGCTGTGGTGCGAGTCGCTGTGCCTGAGGAGACACCTTTACCTGGAACGCCGCCTGAGGTATGGCTGCCAATCTATAAGTGATGAAGACGATCCTGCGAACGAGGCAGATGCCTGCAGGGGGCTGGCAGAGGTCGTCAAGAGGAACCCAAGAGGTGCAGCTGGGTCCCTTCGTGCACTGTGTGAGCTGTTCGTGACATTGCAAAACCCATCATCTGCGGATCTGCGCGATGCGCTGCTGCTCGTGAAGAACACGATGGGGTCTGAGTGGCACACGGCGTGTGCAGACTTCCCTCAGAGTCTTAAAGAGGACCTGAAGAAGCTGGGGATGGCTGCCTGATCATCTTTGTTCTTTCTCTCTTGGAGATGAAAAATGTGTTATTCACAAACAAGAAAGGTAACAGAATAATCACAGGTTTTTCTGAGGGATAAAGCCTTGGTTTTTCTTCTCAGTGTGGGAAAAACTGAGAGGGGTTTCAGAGGCAGGCATTATAAAGCCCTGCAGTGAAGAAGACGATGGATGTCATCAAGCTGCTCAACAGGCCCAACAAAGGGCTCTTGAAGGATCACCATCATGTTCTTCATGTCAGTGAAGAAATCCTTTATGTGGCCATGCACGTGTGCCACATCCTGATTTCTTTTTTCCTGTGCCTCGGTGACAGGGGACTTGCCACACAGGGAGAAGTTGGAGGAGTCCATTCAGATTGTCACGCATGCTTAAGACCCTTTGGCAGTCTATGCTGTCTGGCTGCAAACGGTGGCTATAATGACTTTCCCTTTGTCTAAAGTATTTCCCATGGACACCCCGTCAAAAGGACAAAAAAGGCAAGAAGTCGCATTTGAAATCGGAAAACAGAGGTTCGCAATACTCAAGGCCTCTGAAAAAAATTTAACACACGTTTGTTCTCTTTTTTTATTGATCGCATGCGATAAAACTGATGTATTTATTACTTTTTGTTTTATTGCACGTGATAAAACTGAAATACTAAGAAATCTCAAACTTTATTTTCACTTTTTCCATTTGTGAGCCACTGTTTCCCCATTACAAATGCGACTTTTTGCTTTTTTTCTTCATTTTATGGGGGTGTTCATGGGAAATAGTTTAGATAAAGGAACAGTCTTTTTGGCCTCTGTTTGCAGTACCCGATCTTCAAATAGTGCACTGATTGTGCATTAGTACCCCTGGGAAGATCACGAACCAGTAGTGAATGTGCTTGGTGAGCTGGCAGTAGCCCTCATTCACCAGATTGTGATAAAAGGCAATGTTAATTGCAGATGTGTTAGCTGTTTCAGAAAAGCTATTCCGGGAATTGCTTCCAAGTGATGGTTGGCGGAAATATCTACAACATTTGTAAGTACCTGAAGCATACAGGCATTCCCTGTTCGCACTCCTCCCTTTTCCCAAACCCAGAGGTGTATTGTATGGTTTTCCTTCCCGAGAAAATACCAGAAACACAGTTTCTTGCTAGTAATCTCTGATAGATTACGTCACCTCTTTTGCTTTCTGAGCCGATGGCTGAGTACATGCAGGTGGAGGTGGGCACAGCGTTTGAGGGGCAGCTGCACAGGGGCGGGGGGCACCTGAGCGCAGAGGCTGTGTGGATGTAAGGGCAATTGAAGAGATGCATAGTGATAGAAAAAAATAGCTATAACACTGAATTTAGTTGCATGTAGCACTCAAATCGATATTAGCGATATAGCACTATTTAGTGCTCGATGTTGTGCAAAATTAGTGATTGAAACACTAAAGTAGCACTGAAAAATAACTAGAGATTTTGTGCTCCATGCACATAAGTCGTAGAGATGATCGCATTTTTATGAATATCAAAAAATCTGCACTTTTCTCCAACCAGATCAACAAGTGATATAGTAAGGATTTTCTTTTGAGATCCCTTCTTTTTATGTTCAATACTGCTAAGATATTCTGGATTCCCAGTCTTATCTCAGTGAAAACATGCCTGAGAGTGCTTCCTTCTGCTTATTCCTGTCAACTGTGACCTGCAAGGCATTCCATGGCTCCTTCAGAAAATTCGTAAGTGGGAACCACATAATAAAATTGAGGAACACTATTGCACATTATGTACACTGACACGAAAAGTGGTTTGTATATCACAGTTCAAAGAAGTACCTCACCAAGTACTTATAGACATGCAGGTATCTTACTATGGCTGACTGAAAAAGAGAATAGAATTAACATTACTTTATTTATGCATTCTTGAATCCTAATAAATGAAAATGATGAGTCAATGCAGTTTTACAAAATGAGATCAGCCACTAAATAGTAGAATATTAGTATCTCTTTTTCATGAATGAAAACATTACTTTCTGGAATTAAAGTATAGAATTACCTATTACTAGATCTTAATCTGGATAATGCATACCAGCAACTGATTTGATCAAAATAAGAGATTTGAGTAGTATCAGTCATAATGCTCAGAAGTAGAAATGAGCACATAATGTTACCTGCATCTCATGGACAGCATACAGTTCTGATCTAAATTCAATTCTAAATGTTTGAGGACTCCTAGGGACTCGAATTTCTATGCATCCTAGAAATATCAATCAATTGGAATGCACCATTTACTCTGAGTGGAAGAAGCTTATAGTGAAGTATGCTGAACAAATTAGTGAATTCAGATCCTTGATTTGCAGCAAGTGGAAGAGAGCAATAGAATTTCATGTACTAGGGACCAGCATTCTCATATCTGTTAGGGAGATCAAAGAAGACAATACTCACTGATTATGCAGCTGCCATCAAGAACAAGAAGGTCCACATTCAAGGCAAAGCTGCTGTTATAGCAGAAGCAAAAGAGCTGCCAGCACTTATCTTGATCTTTTTCAGTCCGTGAAGCAGCTGGGTTGGCGGAACGTCTTCTTGTACTGTCTAATACCATTTATAACACTGAATAACATCACCTGCCCCCTCTTCTCCAATCCTGTGAAGCATTCATCTTTCAGCTCCCTTTTGCTCTTCCACATCTGCCTCTTATTTTTTCGTTTTGCCATTTTGCTGCCAAAAAAGAAGAGAAAATGCTGAATGCCATGCTCACGTTCTGGCAGCTCTTTCTGAGTAAGATCATCCAGTACATTAAGAAGCAGTGGGTTGTACTTAGTAAGTCCATCCAAGAAGGGAATGCAATGCAGACTGCAAGATCAAGATCCCACTCAGCTGCATTAAGAAATTCGTGTGAATGATCATGCACATGATCAACACTGAACGCAGTGCAAGCTCATTCAAGAAGTACCAGAACATGAACACTGGGCTGGGCAGTGATCGGATCCATGAGAAGGTGTAGAAGAATTTCATTAACAAGCTGTTTCTGACCCCCCCACTCTGACCCCCCTGTTCTCTGCCATTTTTGTGAGCAATCCAAAGTGAGTGCTCCTCACCATGGGGGCACCGGGTCTTCTTGTGTTGGTAACTGAATGTATGGGCGAGAAGATATATCTGCAGATACTTCTCTGGACAATCAGGGGAAAGATCTGAGAAAACAATTCCACGAGAATTGTGTGGTGGTGATTGCCTTGGCGGTCTCAGGCCCTCTGGTGCACTTCCCCCTCAGTCCAGTGTGAATCGTCATGTTATGCAATTGTCTTTCCATCCGAGATAGGCGCCAGCCTGGCTGGGCTACAGAGGTTAAAATCTCAAGAAGAGCGCTTCACCACAGATGGAGGACAACAAACCCATTCCAGTGTGGGACGTGCATGAGCACGTCCATGAGTTGGAGAGACAGCATGCCGGAGAGGCCACACAGAGAGCTTTGCTCTCCACTCGAGAATGGAATTTGTTTGAAAAGAAGGGGGCGCATCTGTGGGAGTTTGGAGAGCCAGTGTTTGGTCACTGGGGAGCAATCCCAGATCCAGCTCTTCAGGAAGATGCCACAATGTTTCACATCACAGAATCGATATTCTCAGACAGCGTTATTCAAGCACTGGAAGACTGCAATCATATATCTCTATCCTGTTCAGTTCTCTACAAGGTTCTGTCTCTTCGGATCCTGCTGCAATTCTGGGAACACTCTTCAGTCTGAGGACAAACTCGATATCCTTTTAAGGCTGCATTCAAGAACGAAAAGTGCTTTCTGAAAGAGAAACTCGGAATTGACCAGGTCATGAAGCTTGACCGTTGGAGGGGCTTTGTCCAAGAGAATACTCTGGAAGAAAGAGTTCACTGCTGGTTGTCTGACCAATGCACTGAGCTCTCTAGTAGAGGTTGGTGGACAGGCTACACTGGATGAGAAACTTAGGAAATACTATGGACGGGTATCACCATGCTCATTGCTTGTTCCTGACAAAGAGGACCACATCAGGCATTGGGTATCAGAGCTGACGACTCACTTGGAGACCAGCACTCTACCCTTTGTGTTGGGGATGTTTCCCTTCATCAAGTGTGCAAGAAGGGGGGAAAAACAGAAAACAGCAGAGGTAGTACACTGGGCAGAAAAACAACTTCCTGCAGATGATGATGGTGCAATTCCGATTCTAACTTTGGATGCACGGTACCTAACAACAGGAACATACCGGCAACTCAAAAACACACATTATCCCATTCTTGCTTCTGTTAATCCCATGTAGTGGCCACAGTTTGCTGCCCAACTTCGACCTGAAGTAACCCGTGGTGGTGAGTGGGCTGCATTGCACAATTCTCGCTTAAAGGAGTTCTTTGTACATAACTGGCAAGGAGACTCTGACGTTGGCAAGAAATTCCTTGTTACTAATGCATTGGTGGAAACTGGAAGAAAACTTCCCAAGGCTGGGAAAGTGATTGGATGGGACGAGTTCAATACTACATTCAACTACGCAGACTCATTCAATGATGCTATGGCAGGACACTACTGGCCATTCATTCGGCAGAAGTGGGAGTATGCTGTGGACAACCTCGAGAAGTCAATTGTATTTATTGACATATATCATTTGTGGCTGGAACTTCATCCCACATATTGGACAACAGCAGATTTGACCAGTTCCATGTGTAACCTTGCACTTGATCTCTATGCTCATGCCCTTTGACTGTATTTAATTCTGGAACGGTTGCAGTGTGCTCTGGTTCTGCCTTGACAGGCAAGCTTATTAGCAGCATCTTCATGCTATGTAAGCCAACACTGAAGGGCAGTCTCATGTACATCTTCTCTTTATAGCATGCCATTGAGCTGCTCCTGCAGATCGAGGATGAGGACCTCAGGAAGCTTACAGGGATGTATGGCATTTCGAAGGGCAGAGGCAGAAGAAAATTATTATTGAATAGTGCATAGTGATGTGAGCAAGCTCAAGCTGCTGGACAAGGTGAGGTTCAAGAAGCAGTAGGATGAGTTCCGTGTAGAGCCTGCTGGGCTTCCTTCCCCTTAGGAAGATGTGCTTCCTTTTTTGCTGCTCTGTCTTATGGCCTTTAACACAAATCACAATGCTGAGTGGTGTGCAGTGCACAAGCAGAAGCTGAAGAGCAGGGCCTGGATGCTTGGGGCATTGACCTCTGGGAACAAGCTCAAGTTGGTCAGGCATGTCCTTGACTACGAGGGGCCTGGAGCACGTGCAGCTGCTGGGCAGCTCTCTGCCTTTCTCCACGACTCAGTGGTAGGAAGACCTCCACAGGTCTGCCTGTATAAGCTCATCTTCAACTTCATGAACTGTCTGGACGTCCTGCTGAGCATGAACCCGATACAAGACATAATTCTGGATCCAGTTTCCCTGGCCCCAGAGGCAGCGCCTCACTTGATGATGGTCTTGAAGATGAACGGAAGGGGATATCTTCTGTTCATCCTACAAATAGATATTCATACTGATGGTATTCCTGTGATATTATTACGTCACCACCCCTTCTCTTTGCGTTTCTGAACCGATCGATGGCTGAGGACACTCAGGTGGAGGCGAGCACAGCGCTCGAGGGACAGCTGCGGAGGGGCGGGGGGCAGCTGAGCGCAGAGGCGGTGCGGGCGTCGGGGCAGTGGGCAGCGCTGCTGCGAGGGCTGCCGAGCGCGGGGGCAGGGGCCCTCGCCGAGCTGCTCCTCGACCTCCGCTGCTGCCCCTCCCCCTCGTCCCCCTCTCCCCTCCGCCTCGCCGTGGTCGAGCTGTGCCAGTGGCCCCCGCGCACAGAAGTACGCGTGAGTAGCGGGCAGCGCACAGCGGCCCTCAGCGACGACGACCTGCAGACAGCACTCGGCGAGCCCCTCGTCGCTGCGCTCTTCGAGGCGCTGCTGCCCACCGTTGTGCCCGCGCTCATCGAGGGCCTCGTCTACGCGGACCCCCCGCCCAAGCAGCGGCAGCAGCGGAAGCATCGGCAGGAGGAGGAGATGGAGGAGGTGGAGGAGGTAGAGGAGGAAGAGGAGGAGGAGAAGGAAGAGGACGAAGAGGACGAGGAGAAGGAAGAGGACGATGAGGACGAGGAGAAGGAGGAAGAGGAAGAGGACGAGGAGGAGTGCAGCACCAGCAACACCGCCGAGCACAGCGACAGCGACATGCACGACGACGGTGACGACGACAACAGCTCCGGCGACGAGAGCAGCGGCAGCAGCAGCGCCAGCGACAGCAGCGACGAGGAGATGTTCACCGTCACGTCCCTCGTGGAGCACTACGACGGCAAAGAGCTGGTCGCCTGCGGCTCACTCCTCAGTTGCCTGTCTTCTGTCTACGGCCACGGCCGCGTCGTCTCGCTGGCACTGCCGCCCGTGCAGGCCAGGCTGCGCTCTGCTGACTGGCGTGGTACGCCCCTCCCTTGGTGGCCTCAGCGACGCTCACCACGCGGTGCCCCGCAGTGCTGGAGAGCGCTCTCTGCGCGCTGTCGATGCTCATGTCCGAAGACAAAGCCGCAGTGCTGGACCCGCACATGCACGAGCTCATGGCGCTCACCATGAACGCGATGCGCCACGCCGAGCCCAAGGTGCGTGTCGCAGCGTGCTTCGTGGTCTTCCACTGCTCGCTCTGGGAAGCGCCGGAGACACCCTCGGCCCCTGTGCGTACAACTGGCGATCTGCTCGAGCCTGTGCTCACTGCGGTGCTCGAGCTCATGCACGATCCGGTCTCTGATGTGCGGCAAGCCGCCTGCGAAACTGCTGGCACTCTTGTTCTCGAAGCCAAAGACCACGCGAGACTGGCACCGCTGCACGAGATGATTGCGCAGCACGAAGTGCTGGGCCTCTCGTCCTACTTGGACGACATTCAATTTCAGGTAACGCTGCTCGAGGCCATCATGAACCACGTCACCGTGGCCACGGCAGACTGCATCGCACGTCAGCTTGCCCCCGCGCTGGCTACCAGGCTCGAGGCGATTAGCAGACTCAGGACCAGTGTCGCTGCCGCCAAGTCTGAAGACCTGTTCAAGTGCCTCATTTCTGTTGTCGACAAGCTGGGTGCCGTCATCGAGCCGTGCGCCGAGGCCATTGCTTCCAACTGCCTCCGCCTCGCTCTTACACCTGTGCGGACCCACTCACACCACATCTGATATCAATTGATCGCTCGGGTCCATCAGGCGCAGTACAAGCACGCTCGAGTCACCAAGGAGCCTCTGTGTCTGCTGGCTGCCGTTGTCAGGGCGTTTCCAGGCGCTGTTGTCCCTCTGCTCGACGGGTTTCCTCTCGTCCGCCTTCTCGTGGACAACCTTGAGTCGTATCCGGATGATGGCAAGACGGAGCTGATCATGGCCCTCGTGAGGCACGCGCTCCCGTTTGTGGAGCCGCTGCTGCCCCGCCTGATGGAGGTTCTGCTCGCCGTGCCAGATGAATACGAGCGCGTCGAAGCAGTTGGGCACGTTGCACAAATCTGGGGCAAGCAGTTCAGCGTGGTTGTTCCTCGTGTGCTGGAGGTCCTTCTGGGTGCCCTCAGCAAGGGGACATCTTCGATCAGCCTGGGCCGGGTCTGCCTGGCTGCCTGCGACACTGTTGCTCCCCTCATGGACAGCGCGAGTCTCACGGTATGTTTACCCATTTTGAACCTCCCTGATTCTTTTTTTTTGCACAGCTGTGGTGCGAGTCGCTGTGCCGTAGGAGAAACTCCGAAGTGGATTACTGCCAGAGGAACGACCATTCTCTTAGCCATGACGACAACGAGGCGGATGCGTGCAGGGGGCTGGCAGAGGTCGTCAAGAGGAACCCAGGAGGTGCAGCTGGGTCCCTGCGTGCGCTGTGTGAGCTGTTCGTGACACTGCAAAACCCATCATATGCTGACCTGCGTGACGTGCTGCTGCTGGTGAAGAGCACGATGAGGTCAGAGTGGCACAAGGCGTGTGCAAGGTTCCCCCAGGGCCTGCAGGACGACGTGAAGAAGCTGGGACTGGCTGCCTGATCGTCCTTGTTCAATCTCCTTTGATGAAGCAGAAGCGAATTCAGCCATCACCAAGTCTCTTCCACGACTTATCAATTGTGCCCACACCCAACCACCAACCACTGGGCACCGAACAGGGAGATATCAGAGCCGATGGCAACCAATGTCTGAATGGTCATATTTTTCGTTGAGAATTTCAATTCCTACTTTGTTGAAGTTGCAGAGAGATATGAGAATGCTGGTCTCTAGTACATGATACACTCTTCATTGCTCTCTTCCACTTGCTGAAAACGGCAAGGAACAGAATTCATTTATTGCTAAGCATACTCCACTACAAGCTTCTTCCACTCAGAGCAAATGGCGCATTCCAATTGATTGATTTTTCCAGGATTGCATAGAAATATGAGTCCTTAGGTAATATTATGAGCTCATTTTCACTTCTGAGCATTACGAATGATGCACTCAAATCTCTCTTATTTTGATCAAATCAGTTGCTAGTATGCATTATCCGATTGAGATCTAGTGTATAGGTAATTCTATACTTAAATTCCAGAAGTGATGTTTCATTCATGAAAAAGAGACACTTAAATTCTGCTTTTAATTGACTGATCTCATTTTGTAGAACTGCATAACTCATCATTTCCAATTATTAGAAATCAAGAACGGATAAAGAAAGTAATATCAATTCTATTCTATTTTTCATTACAAGGCACCTGCATGTCTATGAGCTATTAGTATCACTGCAGCATTGTATTGAGGACCTTCTTTGAACTGTGTAATACAAACCACTTTCATGTCATTGTACACAATGTGCAATAGTATTTCTTAATTTTATTCAGGTGGTTCCCTTCCATTTCTACTCAAGAATTTTCGGAAAGGAGAAATGGAACTCGTTGCAGGTCACACTTGACAGGAAGAAGCAGAAAGATGCTCTCTCAGGCATGTTCATAACTGAGACGAGGCTGCAGGATACAGTTATACACATTGCAGGGCAAACCTAACCTGCCGAAGTCAAGCTTGACAAGCTCTTTGCCACTCCTGCCTAAATGTGAGCTCATCATTGCAAATGACGGTGGAAACACCAAAAAAACGTCTCATGACATCACCGTGGCCCAGTACCAAAATATATAAATAAATGACGATGTTCTCTGAATCGAAGTGGTAAGCAGCAGACCTTTCTACCCTTTTTTTCTCAAAATAGCAATTGGCTGCTATAGTTTTTTGTGTTCATTTATCTGTTCGTTTTCTTTATTTTTCTTGTTCAGAGTTATCCCATGTCCTCTGCAGGTTTTCTGTTTCTTTGCTGTGAGAATTTCCCCCTTTTTTGGCTGGTATCCGTAGGACTCGTCTCAACAAAAAGACAGTCGTTTTGCTTCTTGTTCTGATCTGGCACTCGCTATTGTACATGATCGCGCTGTTCAGCTTCTGCCTTAACTGAGCAGCCCTCATTCAGATTCAGGACACTCTGGAAGGGTTGACAGATCTGATGTACCCCTTGAACACAACGCCGAAGCATACTTTGCCCTGCATGCTGTTGTCACGCTTGATCTCGCCCGCCTCGATCATCCACAGCGCCTTCTTCTCCTTGGACAGTCGTTTGTAGCACTTCTGCACAAGAAGTCAGAGGACAGTTCCAGGGGCGTTCGAATACCACAGCAGAATCGGGATGCGCTGGGGGAATTGTTCCAGGAATTGCAGAACTGTCTTGTGAAGGCGGGGCATTAAAAGAGCGGCAGCTCACTTGGGACTTCGGAGTGCCGAAGCTCGAGTTTCTCAATGACAAACTCGTGGATGTTCTCTGGCTTGGCGATCCCCTTGAACGTCACCGGGCCCAGGTCGCGCAGTATCCCGAACTCTGTGACCTTTCCCATGCTGGCCTCAAGGTCCTCTCGGGCTGTGGTGCTCAGAACAACTTGTCCACCCTGAGAGAAAAAGTGAGGAAGCATGCTTGTTGATTGAAAGACTACCTTTGCGGCAGACGACACACGCGCTGCTTTGTTGACAGCAGGGCCGATGTAGTCTATGCGCGCGTTCTTCGAGAAGCTACCCGTCTCCGCGGACTCGTCAATGTCGGGCTCTCCGACGTGGATCCCCATCCTCACGCGGAGTCCACGGAAGATCAAGGTCCCGTCCCCTGCACAATTGAAGTCAGCTGAATGTGATCCGTGTAAGATGCGTGCCCTTTCTGACTTCGGCACAGGCGGGATGCTCGAGCAGCTTGGGGTCCCATGGCGCCTCCAGGAGCAGCTTCTGTGCCTCGGCTGCAAACGACACCGCGTCCCACACGTTCTGGAATGCGATCATGAATGCATCGCCTGGGGCGTCATACGTGACATCCGCTGTCAGTGCAAATCATGCACTATCTGCATGCTGTGACTGGCGCGCTGCACCTTCGGTCTTGACCTCGACGCCGTTCCACTTGCGGAATGTCGCGCGCATGATTCTGTGGTGCTGGTACAGCGCGGGCTTCATGATGGCGCAGTTGGTCTCCCACAGCTCCGTCGACTGCTGGATGTCTGTTGCCCGCTCTCTGAGCACAGCCCCAAATGATGCCACGTGGCGGGAGGAGCGTACCAGTGAAGATCAGGGCGATCCTGCCGCGTGGGAAGACCACCCAGTTGTTCCCCGACTCTCCTCTCTGCGAACAGCCATCATATCAGCCATTGTTGGCCGTATTCAAGCGCACCAGAATGCCCGACATGGCCTGGTTCCTCTCCATCTCTACCTCGGTCAGCAGCGACTGCCTCGACTGCTGATGCAGTACCAGCAGCACCGTGCCCACTGCCAGCAGCGCCCCGGCCGCCCCCACGGTCCCGGCCACAATGGCACCCAGGGGCAGGCTCTCGGGGCTTCCCGGGTCCACGCTGACCGGAGGCGGGTAGATCTCGTACTGGGGGTCGATCACGACCCCGCTGCCGATCGACCAGTTCCCGATGGTCGTCTGCGTCGTCGCCCCGGGTTGCCACGACGTGATCGTCATGGTGGCGAAGCGGTCGCCGTTGTGGTCGAACGAGATGGGGCCGCTCGAGCCGGTGTAGCGCAGCGCCCTCAGCGTCTCGAACAGCGCCGAGCGGTCCCACGGGCTCTGCCCGGCAGCCAGCATCTGCAGACGGAGATGGTCAAATGCAACGGGCACCGCGCCCCAGCCCCTGGCGGGGTACCTGCTGGATCGCGGTGATGTACGCGAGGGCAGCGTCAAAGGCAAAGTACGTCGACCAGGTGAACCCGCTCCTGTTGGTGAACTGCAGCATGTCGGCCTCGAACTGCTTCTTGACGGCCCCGTTCCCGAGGCCGGTCGAGAAACACAGGATGGTCGTGTTGTGCCTGATGACCGAGGCAAGGTCTGCAGAGAGCGAAAGAGAGAGGGGGGGGAGGTCAGTGAGGGTGAATGAGAAGACGGGATGACAGTATGCCTGGGGCTGTTGCTGCAATCTGGTCGATGGTGGTGATGGCTGCTCCACCGGCGCCGAGGATGCAGACCTTGGGCTTGTTGAGCATGCCCAGGACGCGTGCCTGCTCCAGGAGTGGCACGCAGGTGTCCGTCTGACAGAACGCAACGATGGTATCCGCTCCCGAGGCTTGCGTGTCGAGCAACTGCAAGTGTTAGCCGGCCATGTGAGAAAGATGCGGGTGGTTGCAGCACGCGTGTGTGGAGAGCTTGCCTGCTGGGTGACATCGGTTGGCGTCTTGAGAGTGGGGCTGAAGAATGACTCGGTGACGACCTGAATTGGGGTCGCGAGCCTCGAGGCGTAGAGCTTGGCGTTGCTGATGCCGCTGCGGCCATGGCTGTCGTCTGTGCCCACCATCGCCATCTTGGTCACCCCGTAGTGCGCCAGCAGCATCACGATGGCGTAGCTCTGACGCTAAATTGCTCGTCAGTGGGGCCTCCTCTTTGTGGACAAGAGCATTTCTCATCGGATTTCGCAGTCGCGAGAATTCCCTTGACGCACATCTATTTTCAGCATTGTCCACGTGTTTCAGATGCGGTAATTGTCCACACACTGTCGAGGTGTGCAAAAGTGAAGAGCACAATCACCGCGGTCAAAAACGGTGGGTTTTCACGTGTCCTGGGCACGCACTGTCAGAGTGTCTGTCGCCGGTGTCCTGAGGAAGTGCGGGAACCGCTTCCTGTCGCTGAGCACAGCGCCCATCGCCCCGTGCGCGACCTGGGGGATGCCCGAGGCCGACACGCCTTTGTCCTGCATCGCCACGGTCATGCCGTTCGTGAGGCACCCAACGATGCCGACGACGGGAAACCCGACCATTATCCGAGCTGCTGCTGGCGCGTACGCCACCTGCGCTCCTCGGTAGGGAAGCCATGTGAGTCGCTGGCCAAGTCGCCTGGAGGAATGCCGGGTGGCTCGCACGAGTCCTCTGTTGTCGAAGAACGCCATCCTGAAGCTGTACCCCCGCGGCAACCGGGCCGACTGCAGGGCGAGGCAGATGGCCATCACCTCCTGAGAGAGAATGTCCCGGTGTGAGTGCGGACGATGGACAACCGATGGGGACCCTGACATCGACGTTGCTCATGGCGTTGATCGAGTTCACGACGCCGACGGTGAGCGTGCCGTTGTGCACTTCGGAGCTCGAGTTCACCACGATCGTGCACTTGCCCCAGCCCCAGTTGACAGCTCCGAGCGCGCCTGGCCCGCAGAGCTGCGAGATAGAGCGAAGCGTGAGGGCAGCTGCGGGGTTTGGAACGGCGATATGGGGCAGCGCTGCTCCAGTGCGCTCGCGGGTTCCGGGAGTGAAGGCGGAGAGGGCGGCTGTGCGCTGGTACCCAGATGAGGGAGAGCAAGGCGATGAACACCATTCGGGCAAGGGTGGGCTGGGCGATGTGCCTCGCCTGCTATCTTATGGGGTTTGATAAAAAGAGAGCGGGCATTGGCATCGATTCCAGAAGGCTGATTGTCCACGCACGAGCACCGTTCCGGGGTTTTCGCCAGTAGTATCCGGCATCCACTTTGAGGAAGGATTGTCCACACCTAGAGCGGTGCGAGAGCTGTTACAGTTTTGCTGGTGACCATTCTATTCGATAGCCCACCCCCCCCCCCGCCTCGGCAGCGGTGTCGGGCGGATGTGGCTTATCGAAGGCTCTCACATGAGCCCTGCCGCTCATTGCACGAGGGCCGCGCTGCTGGCCCTGCTATCTCGGGGGTTTGGACAGCTCGACAAAGAGCCAGGAGGATTTCGGCAAAACGCTGCAGAATCCGAAGTCGAGGTGCGGGGAGGAGTGAGAGCGGCTGGTGCGCTGTACCCAGAGGAGGAAGAACCTGAAGGCGAGCTTCATTCAGGCAAGACGGGGATGCGCGCGGTCCTGTGGCTCCTCTCTGGTGTGAGGAAATGGCCGATTCGCCCTCTGTTCATTGATAATGCGAACACCGTTGGCGTTACGTATTCGCCACCTTCACTGACATTTCCGCCATACCATCTGGGTGCGCCAGCGCGGCACGGAACCCCACATGCTGTCGCGCAGGAGCATGGCTGTGGCCTATCGATGTGGAGAATCGAGGCGAGAGTGCACAGGGGCCTCGCACTCATGAGGGCCTCTCGGGGTGACTTCCACAGTAATTGTCAATCGCATCTGCCTAAAACCGAAACAGTGAGGGGAAGATAGTTGCGTTGGAGTAGTATCTGCTGTGGCCCCTGGGCTCATCGAAGGGCGCGAAGACACATCTGCGATTTCGGTGACGTGGAGCAGGCGATGCGAGGCGATCAGTATCACAATTATCCTCAACGCGAGCCTCACGGTATGTCCGTCCAATTTGAGCGGACCTGATTCCGTTTTGCACAGCTGTGGTGTCAGTCGCTGTGAATGAGAAGGAACGAGGTCCGGCCGTTTTCTTAGTGATGAAGGCAACCCTGTGAACGAGGCGGATGCGTGCAGGGGGCTGGCAGAGGTCTGCAAGAGGAACCCAGGAGGGGCAGCTGGGTCCGTGCAGTTCCTTCTGTCGACTTTCTTCCGATCTTGCCTGTCAATTGGCTTCTTGTTGCAAATGTATGTCTTGTGCGGCACAGATCCCCTGGGTGGAGCACAGCCCTCCCCGAAGCAAAGGCTTCGTATTGAGAACGCGTTTCACAGAAAAGGCTTGATCAGGAGTACGCACACAGTCGGACATGAGAAGAGAAGACCATCTCTCTATTGGTCCCTGTGGTTGCTGTTGGCCCTCTGCATGAGCAGCGGGAGATGCAGGCGCTGCCCCAGTGAGGCCGGCCTCAGCACCATGCTGTGATCGCCCTGCAGTTAGCCCACCACACACGAGGACCGCTGGAAAGAGGCGCACAAGGTCACGTAGAAAGCAAAGAATAGAGCGAAGAGCGCCAGCTGCACAGCGTCGCACAACACGACCACAGGCACACTGCAACAAACGCGGGTGAGCAGAAGGCCAGGAGTACATCAAGAGGGCTCGCATGTCGCCGTGGAAGAACAGCGCGTCCCCGAGCCAGCCCAGCATGGAGAGCACCCTGTGGGCTGCCAGCAGTACCATGTGCAGCGCCACGAGCCCGTCGACCCTGCAGCCCGTCCTGACGACCAGCACCAGCTGGGGCACCACAGCAGCGGTATCGAGCAGAACGCCCACTATCCTCACCGACTGCAGCCGGCAGCTGAGACTCGGCGAGAGGGGAGCGCAGGGAGCACATCGACGACGGTCCGCTTGACGGCGAGGCCGACGCCCAGGACCCAGCAGGGCAGGAGCAGCCAGTGCAGCGCCGGGAGGTCGTTGTCGCCGTCAACGGTGTTGCTGTGCGCGAGCAGACGCTCCACGACAGCGCACTGGCAGAGCAGGGCGGCCAGCCGGCTCAGCGTCGCGGAGTCGGCGAGCTTCCTCGTGGGCAGCCCCACGTGGCGCAGGCCCAGCGCAGCGAAGAGCAGCAGCTGTGCATTGAACGAGATGTCTGCAGTGCACTGTCAGCCTCCGTGTGTGTGCGGAAAGTGGTGGGGGCTGTGTGCTGTTGTGTTGTGCTGTGTTGTGTTGAGCATTTAATTGAGTTTTGCTTGTGTGTTTGGAACTGAGAAGCCCACCTTTGGCGTTGCCCAGCAGGCGCATCTTGGCCAAGAGGACAACGCTGCTGGCGAGGCGCGCGAGGTCCGAGAGGAGGCACAGGACAAACATGCCGGGCAATGCCAGAGGCGTTTCACCTTCACACGGAATTCCTCTCTTTGGGTGCTGTTTCAATATCCGATTTCTCATTCCGCCGACAGACCAGCGCTGCAGCTCCGCAGCGCCTCCCTTGAGCGCGCCGTCGTTGGCTCTGCCACACAGGTCCTGCACATTGTAGTGCCGTTCCTTGTTGCCACGTCACGATTTCACTACAATCTACAGAATATCGTGTGGGCGAGTCATCACCCGGTCCAGTCCGTATGGACCATCTCCTTCCCGTTCCTTGCGCCACATACGCAAGTGGTTCTCAAGCAAGTGTGTCCGCTATACAACCACGCTCTCGGCCAGTACATTCTGTTGTGTGAGGAACTGGCCGGTAGTTCAGGATAATGTCTGGATGGGCGTGCATTTCATTCAGTTCCTTCCGATTGTGACAATGTTCAGCCAACCAGGTACGGGACCAAATGTGATGATGCCTCTGCCTGCCTTTACACTGGGAATGCGAGCAGTGGAGTGGGTGTACCACGCACTGACCCACCCACCAACCCCTCAAGAGAATTCCCACTTGCAGCACTGAGAACGAATTCCAAAGCTCTAGTGAGGGCCTCTGCCGTCTGTACTCTCTCCTCTGCCAGTCCCACCTCAACGCAGGGGCTGGCAACGCCGGCCAGCCGGTACACCCCACCCCGCACGCCTCGCTGCTCAGGGGAAGGGCGTCTCGACGCTGCGGACCTGGCACGACGTCCAGCACTGCCTCGAGCGCTGCTCGCGCACCGTGTAGTCGTCGCCCAGCGCCCACTGCGACCCCACCTTGCTGCACGCCCTCGCGCTCAGCGACCTGCGGTGCCGTGCGCGTCGTCCCCCCGTTACCATCCGTGGGTGACCCACATGCCATTCTCTGGTGCGCTTATCATGATCTGGTGCATGCTCTCACACTCCCCCATGCATGGCTCTGCCTGGGGAACCACTGGTACAGCGTACTGTGGAACTGTGCCCGCCGTAAAGACCAAAAACACACAATCAACTGACAAAACGGAAAACCCACACCAACACGCGCACCTGTCGAGGTTGAGGCCCGTGGCCCCCGGGGGCGGGGCTGCGGCGCAGTGGACCATCTGGCTGTGCAGCTTGCCGCTGGCGAGGCTGAGCGCCTGCCGGGGCGGCGGCGGCTGCTCGCACGGCCGCAGCTCGTAGACGAACCCGCTGCCCTGCGGCACCGTGTCGTCCCCGATGCTCACGCACAGCTCGGGGCTGCCCGCCAGCCTCATCGTCCCGTCCGCTGCGCCGCGCGGAGAAAAACACCGTTTTTGGGGGCGAAAATCAATTGAATTGGGCGCACGCATGAAGAGGAAGCGCTGGAGGGCCGGCATGCCGCACTGCGCGAGGACCAGGCGGCTCCCGGCCTCCGGGGGCGCGTCGTAGGAGCACTGCGCGGGCGGCGCCGGCGCGACGCGGAGCAGCGCGGCGCCCAGGGGCTCGACGGCGACGGCCAGCGAGCCGTACTTGGTGCCGAGGTCCATGCGGGCCCACAGGTCGCGCACGCTGACCGCCGCCGCGCCGAGGCGCCTGCGCAGGTCGACGACGCCGACGCGCGGGCCCCCGAAGCCGCGGCCGTGCAGCGCGACGAGCGCGTGCGAGCCGTC
>CACRSC010000032.1:496134-536915 GCA_902651635.1 Mastigamoeba balamuthi
GCCGCAGCAGCAGAGCTGCGCCCCGCTGGGGGCCGCCGGCGGGCCTCCGGGGCTGACGGGGCTGCTGGGGCCGCTGGGGCCGCTTGGGGGGCGACGCGGGAGGTACGGGGCCGCGTCTGTGCTCGGAGGGCAGCACGAGGGGATGGCAGCCGCCCTGGAGGTGGAGGTGGAGGAGGAGGAGGAAGAGGAAGAGGAGGAGGACGTGCGAGAGGAAGAGGGGGGCTATGAGGAGCCGCTGTCGCCGGCCATGGCGCCCCCGCCGTCGCCCTTCTCGCCGCCAGGGCAGTAGCCCCGGGGGGCCCGCGGGACCACAGCACAACACGATTATGTTTACTGACTGCGTGCTGCTGTGCTGCTGTGCCGCTGCCTCTGTGCAGCGCTGTAGTGCTCTGCACCTCTCGGCCCTGTTGGTTCCCTTTTCCTCTCCGGGACAAGGTGCAGTGCCGCTCGCTGGCCCACCGCAACAACTGCACCCCGGAGGCTGCAGGGACAGCCACCACCACCACCGCTGGGGTGCGACGCAGCGGCCACTGCTGCCTGCCGGCGGGGTGCTCGTCGAGCGACCGAGGTGGGCAGGGGGGGAAGCAAGGCAACCAAAAGGGTAAGATGCAGTCGGAGCGGCTGTGTGGGCAAACACTGAACGCTACTGTTATTTCCATAGGCTGTGCTAGTGGCGCCCCGCGTGCGCGCTGGGCGTGTGTGACAGTGCCCCGCAGGGGAGAGCCCCTCCTCTGCGCGGGGGCGGGGGCAGGCGAGCACGTATTGCCCTCTCGCTCGCCCCCGCCCCCTGCGCAGGCAGAGGAGCCGCCCCCGGGGTGCTTATAATAGCGCTTTGCTCTGCTGTGTATACGAGACACGGTCGACTTGCTGCTGGCGCTCACTGGAGGCTGTGCTCGGCGGCGGGCTGCTGCGAGGGGTCCGGGGTGCAGCAGCAGGCGAAGGGCAGGCCGTCGTCCTCGAGGCGCGGCAGCGGCGAGAGCGTGCGCTCGGGGAGGCACTCCCAGGGCACCTCGAAGCACTCGGGGCAGCGCCAGTCGGCCACCGACACGGCCGGCGCCAGCACTGCCACGCGCCCGCACACCCCCATCTCTGCCGCGTGCATCTCCATCCGGGGCTGGTCTCGCGCTGCTGGGGCCTGCTCGCTGGTCCGAACGCTTTTAACCGAAGTGCAGTCTGCAGCGGTTTTTTCTAAAGATTCGCAGCGGAGTTCTGGATCATTTATTGCGTTTTCGGTGCACGTTCACTGCACCGCGCAGTATCTGCCCTGTTGGGCGATGTGCACTCTGCCGCCAGGGCGCGTGTCCCGAAGCCGAGCGCGACGACCTCGGGGGCAGCAGAGGCTCGACGCCGACGCCCGTCGTGGTGGCGCAGTGCCACGCCAGAGACGCACTGCCCGAGGCGCGTGGGGTGCACGTGCAGTTGGCGCGAGAGGACCGCCAGGGGCCCCACGAGGGGCACGCGCAGCTGCCCGCCGTGCAGGTGCCCCCGCGGCGACGAGGTCCGCGCGGTCCACGAGGCCCGCGACTCGTCTCCTGGAAAGCGCTGGCAACCGTCTGGCTCGTCTGCTGTTCCCGTTACCCGTGGAAAATGTAAGCCCGACACTGTTTCAACTGGGAAAATGCATAGTTCAGTTTCCGGTCACGATTGACATGCTATGGGCAAGGAGCTCGCGTATCGAGCACAATGAGCAAATTCACTGGTTTTGCTGCAGCACTGCCTACTTTATTGGACCACGGGGGGGGGAAGAAGTGCAGCAAAGCAGTCATTATTGTCAAAGGGCACATTTCTGTGTTGTATTGACAGTAGTGTCACCTACACGAGGTGATCAGGTGCGGCGGCCAGAGCCACTGCTGGGATGCCCTCTGCTCGGGATCGGGATAGGATCTCAGACAGCTCCAAGGTCCCAGCGGTGCCCGCGGCCCTGGTGCAGGCGCAGAGGCATGCGATGGCCACCACGTCCCCCCCTCAAACACCCGACACCGAGACCGCCCCTGCATGCTCCGGCCCAGGCAGTGCCGGGGCCCATGGCCCTCGGGACAAGCCTCGCCCACCCCGAG
Source organism: Mastigamoeba balamuthi (assembly GCA_902651635.1). Classification (NCBI taxonomy): domain Eukaryota; phylum Evosea; order Mastigamoebida; family Mastigamoebidae; genus Mastigamoeba; species Mastigamoeba balamuthi. The sequence continues at coordinate 498,192 of CACRSC010000032.1, forward strand.
AGCGGCCCGCTCCTCCACGGGCACGTCTTGCCGTTGCGGGCGCGGGCGCAGAGCTTGGCGGCGAACTCTGGGGGCACCGGGATCTCGATGGCGCAGAACTCGTGCGCAGGGTCGTGGACCTGGGCGTGGCGCGGCAGGCACTGGGCGCACAGGTCGTAGTCGGGGCACGTGCAGCACTTGAACCTCGTCCCGGCGACCTGCGAGTTGCACTCGTCGCACACGACGCCCTCGTGGGGGATCTGGGCCCTGGTCTGCTGCACAAAGGCCACCTGCTGCTGGTAGAGCTTCCACACGCGCCCGTTGCCGCGCTGACCGCGGCCCATCCCCAGGCCCCTCCCCATGCCCCAGCCTGCTGCTGCGCCCTGCCCGGGGGACGGGGCCGACCCCGTGGCCCACTTGGAGCGCAGGAGCTCCGAGACGAGGGGCGCTGAGCGCGAGACGATGGCCGAGAACTGGTCGAGGGTCTCGCACTTGTCCAGCTCCTCGAGAACCTTCTGGAACTGCGGGAAGCTCTCCAAGCCTACCTGCACTGCGAACTCGCGCGCCAGGCGAGCCCACTCCCCCACGCTGGCGGCCGAGGGCTGGGACTGCGCACTGGGCGTTTCCTCCCTCTGAAGGACTGCATCGTTGATGTAAGTCAATCAATCCGGGACGGACGAGCATGGAAAGAAAGGCACCGGCAATCAGACGGACGACGCGGTTGGCATCGACGGGGACGGCGTCAAGCTCCATCTGCGAGGCGATCGTGACCTTGTCCTGCTTGCATCAGAGGTGAGCAACGCAGCACCAGTGGAGTGGGGTGTGCAACTCACATTGCTCGGGTCGAGGTACTTGAGGCCCAAGAGGCGTGCAGGAGCGAACAGCGTTGCCAGGCGGCAGCGGATTGCCTCGTAGGACAGCTGGGGGACAGGCAGGCGGCGCACATCGCCCTCGGGCTCCGTGGTGACCTTGACGATGAAAGAGCCGTAACTCATTCTATGAGGTGGAGGTTGGCTACAACTGGCCTGCGATGCTGTTTTCCGAGCACCTCGGGTGTCGTGGTTTTCGGGGGCCCGCCACTGACGTGTAGAACAACAAACAACCACGTGCCACTTCCTGATGAAGGACTCCCCCATGCAGAAGATCGTCAACAGAGGGTTCCGGACTGCAGAAAGAGCACGGGTATGTAATGGGAGGGCTCACAGACGGTCAGAATGTCAAGATACTCTGAGAGAAATTCGACAAACAGATTTCATCCGTATCCGAGCACAAATTGGAATGAAACTTCAGTTGATCCAATTGTTCTGTGTTCCTGAATGTGTCTTGAATTCAGCAGGAGAGGGTAGTTCGCATCTGAGTCTATGGGAAGTAGCTAGATCGTTAGAATTAATATTGGTAGTACAGATCAATTGCCTCTATTACCAATCCAATCAACAATTAATTACATCCAACTTTCAACAGCGAATAGCAAAAACTAACATGAAGGACGTTTGTTTAGAATTCTCTTTGTGGTTCGATCTTTGATACTCAATGAGAATCGGTTTTCGGAGGGAGTAAAACTCACGCCAAGTATGGGTAGTCAGCCTACTTTTATCGGGGGCAGGTTAAGACGAGGAATGGGGCTGGTGCTGTCTCATTCTGGCATCTCTGAAGTACTATACAGACATTTATCTCTTGCTTTACATTCATACTTGCTCTTATCTTCTTTTCTAGATCGTGTATTGAGTTTGGGGAGCACGTTCACTGCACTGCGCAGTATCTGCCCTGTTGGGTGATGTGAACTCTGCCGTCAGTGCGCGTCCCGAAGTCGAGCGCGACGACCTCTGGGCGGCAGTTGAGGCGGTAGGGCAGCAGCGGCTCGACGCCGACGCCCGTTGTGGCGTAGAGCCACGAGCCGCAGTCGACGCGGTGCAGGCCCGACGCGCAGGCCGTGCCGTGGCGCGAGATGACCGCCAGGGGCCCCACGAGGGGCACGTGCAGCTGCCCGCCGTGCAGGTGCCCCGCGACGACGAGGTCCGCGCTGTCCACGAGGCCCGCGACGTCGGGCGAGTGGTACGCGAGCACCCGCCACTCGCCGCCGGCCCTGCGCTCCAGCAGCGACGACGCCAGCGACGCCGCCTCGCCCAGCTCGTCCCTGTACGACACACCTGCCAGGACGACCGTCATCGAGTCCTGGAAATGACGATTTGAGTTCGAATTCGCGTCGAATTCGATTGAAAACGGGCCTTGACGAGAACCCGGGCGTCGCTGTCGAGCCACTCGAAGCCGGTGCCCTCGAGGAGGTCCACATCGCGCCAGTACCACACGTCCCAGTTGCCCTTGACGGCAAGCTTGCCCAGGGGCGCGCGGATGGCCGAGAGCACGCCGCGCAGCTCGCGCAGCCCCGAGACGTCGTTGAGCGTGTCGCCCAGGAAGACAACGGCGTCGGGCCGCAGCGCGTTCACGGCACCCGGCACCGACCTCCACGCCCCCGTCACCCTCCGCCCGTCCACGTGCGTGTCGCTGAACACCACGATGCGCAGCGCCGGCCCCTCTGCGGTCACATTGAGTTCGTTCGACTTGGTTTTTTCATCGGGGGCTGAAATCAATTGAAATCGACGGAGAAAACGGCTGAAGAGCGGCGCGACGGCGGATACCAGTAGACCCGACACGGACGAAGCGGGTGGCGAGCCAGCGGGGCTCGAGGAAGCGTGCGTAGAGGAGGGCGACGACGACGAAGACAAACGAGGAGGCGAGCAGAGCGATGGCCGCGGGCTGCTCGACCCACGACGACCACCTGAGGGCGCCAGCGCCCCTCAGGACGCCCCAGACGACAGCCCAGAGCCAGAGCAACGCCAGCGTGGCGAGGGCAGACACGAAGAGGCCGATGCGTGCGACGTGGAGACGAGGGATCTCGTAGGGCCCCAAGTAAAACCTCCGGCGCAGCGACACTGCTGCAATGGCTGCGCTCCAGCCAGCCACCCACAGAGCCGCCAGGCAGGCCGAGAAGACCCACTCCATGCGGAAGAGAACCGCAAGCGACTGCCGCACTGCTCTGCTTTGGGCAACCAGCTTTTTTCAGTGGGTCGGATATCCCACAAAAATATCCAGCCGTCGAAGAATCTTTTTTCTGTTGGTGACCAAATAACTCCACAACAGCCAGCGGTGGGCTTGTTGCCGACGATGCGAGCCAGGATCCTGAGGTCTGCTATGCTGCTAAGTCTTGCTGGAAGACAATTGTTTCTTGGTTGAATTCAGAATTTCTTATCTGGTACCAGGGAAGTAAAATAAAGCAGGACACCCGCTTCCTCTCCTGTTCAGGCCCGAGGAGAGGCGCGGGGCTCTGCACCGAAATGTGCTCTGCTATTGAGAGGTCCACCCCATTGTGGGTAGAAAGCAGGCAGGGGCGGCACTAAGCCGGCCGGCAATTGACAGCGGCCCACTCAGGCGTCCACCAGCGGCAGCACCATCAGCGCGTGCTCCATGTTGATCTCCCGGAACCTCTGGCCGTTCTCGCGGAACCCGCACTTCTCGTAGAACCCCACGGCCCCTGCCCGAGCGTGGCACGTCAGCCAGCGGAACCCGCGCCTCCGGGCCTCCTGGGCGACCGCCTCGACGATTTTCCTGCCCGCGCCCGAGCCCCTGAGCTCCTCGCGCACGGCCATCTGGTAGAGCCGCACGCAGCCCTCGCCCTCGCCCTCTGTGTGGCAGCTCGCGACGGCCGAGAGCCTGCGGGGCGCCGCGCACTGCTTCTCTGCGTCTAGGAGTGCGTGGAACGAGGAGTCGATGTCGAGGGGGTTTGGCCGCGTTGGGGCCATGCCGAGCGGCCGGCGCAGCACCTGGAAGCGAAGGTCCTCGAGGTCCTCCCACAGGCCCTCGGAGGCGACCAGCGGGGTCGCAAGCACGCGCACAGGCGATGCAGGGGACGATGTTTGCATGGTCTCTGACACCAAAAGTGTACCTCCCGACTGATTGGTGAGACTGCGGGGCGTTCACCAGGATGAAGAGAAAATCAGAGGTCACTTGTGTACACACCTTCCCCCCAATCCTGTAACTTAACGGCGTCGAGGGAGTAGCGGATTTCCCGTCATGCACAGCTCACGGCCGCGGCGCTTCATTGATTTCCATGGAATTTCTTTGAAAAGGTCGTAAGAATTCAACACAGGGCGACCTCGTGGGCGTTTGGCCCCTCTGGCCCCAAACGCTCACAAGCGAGCATGGGCGCTTCAAAATCTTAAATATCTTACCACAAAACACATGACCAATGTTCAATGGAAATCAACTGAAGTGCCGCGCCGCGCCGTGAGCTGAGCACAACGGGAAATCCACTAGTCACCACTGCGCAGAACTGTAATTTCTGGTGGAACATATCCACTCTGAGCTAATTGTACACGGCCCCTTTCACTGCCTCTTGTGCGCACCCTAGCAATCAGTGCCCACACTGCGCTACCATCTCACGCTCCCCAAGGGATCACTCAGACCAGGAGATTAACTGTACTCGTCACAGGGCACCCACACGGGGACCTGGCCTCGATTTGGACCAACGAGCATTGATTGACCACATCAACTGCAGGCAAGGATCTCAACACCAGGATCAACGAAGGAGTGGAGGCTGTACCAGCAGAGCCTGTAGCCAAGCTCGAGGGGACGGTGTTCGAGTTGCCAGCGGAGGTCGAGACAGCTGAGGGAGCACGAACGGGAGACTGAAGCCTTACATCAAGGGGGAAGTCGAGGGGGGAAGCTTGTGTGCATGTTGGATACACAGGCCGATATAAGCAAGATGAATTCAGCCACAGCTCTGCATCTAGGACTCACGATTGAGCAGAGACCCGCAGTCACGTTGCTAGGGCATGATGGATCGACTAAAACGACAGAGCAGAAGACCCACATGAAGGTACGGTTCACCAGGGACACACTGGAACGGGAAATCTTCTTGTACGTTGTTGAGGGAGCACTAGAGGGCAACTAAGCAAATATCAGGTTCAGGGATCTTCAGGGCTACACGATCACTCTACTAGAGCCACCCCAGGTGCATTGGCATGGTATCCCAATGGAGGAATCCATCGAGGAGGATGTCAGAGGGGATAACGGGGGAGAGGCTACAGTGTATGCAGTGGGAGTCCAGCCGTATAAGGTCTGTCACGAGGTGGGATGCCCACCAGTGTTGCTAGGTATGTCACTCACGGGGAAGAAGAGAAGGGACTTCATCAAGACAGTGCTGAAACTGTATGCATCTGTCTTCGTTTCGGTCATCAAGAGTGAGCCTGCGGACTTTGGGGTGGAATTCGACATTGAGCTACTTCCAGGGGCTTGCCCAGGTGATGAGCATACCAAGTATGCTGCCCAAGGAGGACAGGGACTTCTTTCATGCCGAAATCGAATCATGAAGTACCTGTGGATACTTATCATTTCTACAGAGACGGACTCAGAGTGGGCTTCTCTGGTGACAGTATCACACTGCACGAATGGAGACAAGCGTTTGTGCTTCAACTACATCAAGATGAACAACTGGATTGAGAAGCTTGCATACCCTAGCAAGAACATGGAGCTTCTCCTATGAAGACGCAGACCTGAAGACAGCATACAAACCAGGCAGCTGCAACGAAGAGAGCAGGGGAGATAATGGCTTTTGTCACTGAGAAGGGTCATTTTGAGGCTTTGAGACTCATGTTCAGTGTGTCAATGGGACCTGCATGGTTCCAGAGGACAATTGACAGATGGAGTCTGCCTGCAATGCCAATTCAGTTGTTCATCAACAATGCGTGCCATGGGGTGCAAGCATGTGCAGAGTTCAAGGACAATTGGGGCAGGTTTCTAGGGTTGTGCCAGGAGACGAATGTGGGACTCAGTACATCCAAGTGTTTCTTTGGATGAATGGTCATTCGTTGTGTTAGTTGGGTTGTGGAACAGGAGGGACTTCAGACTGATCCAGAGAGGTTGGAGCCACTGAGAACAATGCAGGCACCACGAGACAGAATGACTCTCAGGTCGTTCTTGGGGTTGTGCCAGTGGTTCTCGGTGTTTGTTCCAGCAATGGCACCCATCACACCAATTGTGCCCAATAAGTCTGGTGCTCGCCCTGTAGCACATAGAATGACTTCATATTTTGGAATCACATGTTTCTCGACGTGTAAAATCCAACTATTTGGTTTGTATTGGAATCGGGGTTTATTTTGTGACGATCATTGTTACAGTTGTGGTATTCCCTCTACCAGTCCTGGTTGAGCAGAAAACAGCATCTCCTCCTGCAGCAAGTTCCTCTTCACCTCTCCATCAAGCCTTGGATGGTTATGTCTGAAAGTGCCTCGTTTCCTCTGGAGAGTAAGAGAGTGCCAGGACTGTGGTCCAAGCCATGTTGTGTTCAGAGTCAGTAAACAACACAAAGAGCAAGTATACCTCTCCAATCCCTCAGAAACCTCATCTGTTGTGAGAACAAGCCTGCCTCACAATAGTTCCGAAGCATCTTTTTGATCTGGCCAAAGTGCCTGTCACAGACTGAATGTCCATAGTGGGGACCATAAAGTGAAAAAAAACAACCTTGGCCTTGTGCCCCATTTCTGCTGTTGCAATCCTCTGTGGGGTTTGTGAGTGTTATTGTGGTTACCTGAGGCACCTCCAGTTCACGAGCTGAGAAGATGAAGTTCTTGGCTTTGAAGCATCCATCAGCCCACAGGTACACAGTCCGGAGTACTCTCTGGTTTTCTGGACATTCCTGAGGCTCTCACATAACTGGTGTAAGGCCTGGCAAGTGAATTTCCACCTGAGCAGTGCCACTGCACAGAAACTATAGTAGAGCCACTTGTCAGTCTCTAGTCCCCAGACAGCACAGTTAAGGTTGTTGAGCCCCTTGATATCTGTGGCATCCTGAAACGAGCAGTAGTCCCTGATGATAAGGGCTTCTGTCTGCTTAAGAGAAGCCTTGGTCTTGTGCTGTGCTTCTCATTGTTCCCAAACAAGAGCAGTGTGCTCTTGGAATGCTGTCTCTTGCTCATCACTGATCACCTCATTGAGCTTGGGCGTTTTCTTCCACCCATGAACAAAGAGTTGCTTCCTGCTTGTCTGCACAAAAGAACAGTCAAAAAAGGAAGTAAGAGTGTGAAAGCACTTGTGGGCCACTGGGAAAAGCGGTATGGAGGATGTTCTCTTTCTTTAATCTCCTCTTCCTCCTCTCGTTCTCCCTCTCTTTGCTCCCTCTGAAGGGTCTCATTCTGCTGATAAGGTGTAAGTAAGCCTCTTCATGATGTTGAGTCTGTCAGTTTGTGGAGAAGCACAGACTTTTGAAACAGCAGGAGGATCAGGAGGACGATAGGGGGCAGGGAGAAAGCCCTCTACACCCCCTGTGGGGCCCGACCGATCATTTGCACATTTCAGCATTTTTTCCTGCATTGGGCTGCCCACTTGTGCTTGGTCTCCTTGGTACGTCCCATTTGAATAACTCCGAAAGAAATGATCTGGGGGATAAAATTTGATCAGAATTGAGAAAAAAGGGTTTCTACAATCTGATCGTACAAATATATGGTGTCTGCCAAATATCTGTGTCAAAATTCCAGTTCCAAATGCGTCTTTTTCGTCACACCAGTGTTCATACATCACTGTCACAGTGGTATCTACAACTTTCCTGCTCCCTAGCCCGATAAGTGCAGAAAACATGGTGGTTCAGACTTATTGGCACCTCTCCTCACATTTTCAGCAGAGAAAAAGAGACAGGTGCCAATGGCACATCAGGTGGCACCCCTGTGGGACCTGACATAGGCCAAGTCGTTTTCCTGGGAGGATGAGCACGAGAGGTCATTCAGAAACATCCGAGATGTGATACTGAATGCTCCTGTTCTGTACCAGCCAGTGCCTGGAGGATTGCTGATTGTGAGAACGGACTTCTCGGCAGTGGCAATCACAGGGAATGCGGAACATGGTCAACAGGGTTAAGGCCAGTGGCGTTTTTCTCAGGGAAACTCACGAAGTGCGAGAGAGACCAAGTCTTCAACCAACGAGGAAGAGGCATTGGCAGTGGTCTGGACAACGTCACATGTGAGGTCATACATCTGCAGACTGATTCTGATCATCACAGACCATTCGAAACCCATGTTCATGCAGACGAGTTCGAATGCATGGGTCCAGAGATGGGCAATCCAGCTGGGGAAGTATGAATATGCAGTGGAGTATGCATCAGGGAAAACGAACTCCCTGTTGGATTACCTGATGAGATCCAGGGCTCATGACACGAGGAACGACCCCCCAGTCGAAATCAAGGTCGAGGAAGTGCGACTAATTGACATGGCTTCACAGTAGGGAATCAGGCAGTCAAGTCAGTCGAAACAGTGAAGGACTTGCCACACGAGATCGTTGACACTAGGATCTGCCTGAAGGAATGGCCACATGACGAGGTTATCAACCATATATGGGCTCTTGTCCATGGAGACCCTCTGTCAGGTCACTGTGGGGTCACAATGTTGGTGGAACGGGTAAAGGCATCTAGGTTCGTGAGGATTGTGATGGCTGACCTCAGTAGATCGTTGCTCACCACCTTCCCCTGAACTTCTTGCCCATGATGTCAACAGGACATGAAGCCCAGGTAGTGCTCTTCCCTGTTTCTTCAGTGCCTGTGAACACAGTTCCACTGGCATTCAAACCTGGTGTACTTAAGTGTAGTTCTCCTCTCACAGGGGCCCCAAGGGCTTATGAGGCACCTGCACTGGAAGGGACCCATGGGGGTCTCCCGACAGTGAGCGCTGCCTGGACCAGCCCCGTGGCCCTCATGCATGCAGGGTAAGTGCAGCCATGGGGATGGGGGCAACAGGGGCAGAGGGCACCAGTGCGGGCCAGCATTCCCCTTGGAGGAGTAGCAGGCAGGTGCTGGCACAGGCACTCTGGCCTGCACGCCCTCTGCTCTCCATTCACTGCAGCCAGTGATGCTGCAGCTGCAGCATAGCAAGAGCAGCAGAAAGAGGAGGCACTGATGGAAGAAGGAGCAGAAGCGGGTGCTGCCAGCAATGGAGGCACACTGGCTGGCGGGACCAGATGTGTCCACGCCTCCTCGTGGCTGGTCCTGGGATTCCCCCCGCTCATTGCGGGGCTGGCATGCAGAGAGGGGCACACCGACTCAATCGCTTGTGGCAGAAGAATAAAACTTCATGCAGAGGTGATCAATTGTGTTTGGGCCCAGTTATTCTGTTTTTTCTTGTCCTGAAGGTCAGCACTATGACGTGTTTCAGAACTCTGGGCAGTTGAGAGGACAAAGCTGTAAACAGACCCTCAGGTGCGAGTGCGCAGGGCTCGAAAGCAGACTGCTGAGATGGCCAGAGGCTACCGCAGAATGGCCACACATCTAACACTCTTGGCTCGCGGGAATTTCGCAGTTCTGTCTTTCCCCCCCGCCACAGATTTCCGGGACAGCAGATACGAGAGTTTGCTCCCTTGCGGAATACCAACAGGCAGCTCTTATTGGTCCCTCAGCGCGAACATCGGGAGTTGCAGGTTCTGCCCCATGGAGGTGGGCCTCAGCACCACACTGCATTGTGTGGTGGCCCACGTGAGCGAGCCACCAGCAGAGAGAGAGAGAGAGAGAGAGACGCACACGACGAGGTAGAAGAGGAAGAAGAGCAGGAATATTACATACTGCACCGAGTCGCACACGAGGACAATGGAATCACTGGGCCCAGTGTCAGAGAGATTCTGTGCCCACGGCGGGGAGAGCTGTGCGTGCTATGATGCATAGCGGAACAGTGCTTCGTAGAGCCAGCCGGTCGTGAAGAGGGCCTTGTAGACCACCAGCGAGACGATGTACAGAGCCATCAGCCCGTCGACGCGGCACCCCGTCCTGACGATCAGCACCAGCTGCGGTACCATCGCCACTGCCTCGAGGAAGATGCTCCCCACTCCCATCATCTGCGCACAGCCGCAGCAGCGAGCAGCCCCGCTGGTGAGCCATCTGAGATGGCGTCTCCGAAGAGCAATTGAATGGGCACCGCCAGAAAGCGACCAGACTCGGAAGCCCACATGCCGAGGATGCAGCAGGGCACGAGGAACCAGTACAGCGCTGGGACGTCGTCCGCGCTGTCGACGGTGCTCCTGTGCCACAGAACCGCGTGGACGACGCCGAGCTGGCAGAGGAGGACCAGCAGGCTGGTGGGGATCCCGTAGTCTGTGTACCTGCTCGAGGGCATCTCGAAGTAGCCCAGCGTGTGGAAGACAAAAGCCACCATGAGCAGCACTTGTGTCTTCAGGGAGACCCCTGTTCGTGAGCGGGTCAGAGAGAGCCCATTTGGGGGACATGGGAGTTGCCTTTGGCGCTGTGCTGGCGGCGCAGCTGGGCAAAGAGGAAGAGAAAGCCAAGGACGTGGACGATATCGGACAGTATGTAGAACACCAACATGGCTGTGCTGTGCGCGTGTTTTTGTGAAAAGGAGACCACCTGGATATGTGGGAGTGGTTCAATCACTGAATCCATGGACTGGACATCGGAAAAGAAAGAAAATGATAAATTGATTGATTGGCACTGCCACGACCTCGAGTCTTCTTTATTGTGGAGCTGGTTGGTAACTGCGATATGCTGCAATTGACAATTGATGCTTCGGTGCTGCATTTGATTGTCGAGTGAAATTGAGCTAGCATTAGTTCGAGACTGCCATCATCACAGCGGCAGGGGGTGCTCCTGCATCAAATGTGAGGGGCTACACGTGCGCGCATGAGAGGGCTGTGCGAGCCCCCTTTTTTTGTGCTGCACTTGGCGGCATAAATCCAGCTGGTCGTGTAGAAGCCCCTGCAGAGACGACCAGCGAGACGATGTAGAGGGCCATCAGCCCGTCTGTCCGGCCTCCCTTCCTGAGAATCATCAGCAGCTGCGGCACCACTGCCGCCTCGAGGAAGATGCTGCTCCTTCCCATCGCCATCGCACCGCGGAGCAGAGGAGACTGCGGGGGTGAGCCTCATCGCAGCACAGATGACATACCGAATATGAATGTGACTGGTACGATCGAAACAGAATTCTCATCTCTAACGTGGAGCTGGGCAGTGGCCCCATTGTGCGGAGCCCCTGATTCCAGTGTGTGCAGTACTGTGTTGGAGGAAGACGATTCCAAATTGATGTTGGTGCTGCAATTTACAATTGTTGAAACAGCGCACTCAGTGAGGACAATTTGAGATCACATTGCGAGACAATTCCAGTTGGGGTCTTTGTCTCATTGGCAGACTAGAACACCGCATGATGAGTAGACTACCACCCACAGCCCACAGTGTGCAAGCTGTAAGCATCTCAGGCAGTCAGGCCCCGTGGAGCGCGCAGTGGCCCACGTAGTCCGGGACAGACAGCCACGAGAGCACAAAGAGCCCTTTCGACACGACCAGCGAGAGCACGCAGAGCGCCATGAGGCTGTCCAGCACGTACTCCTCCCTGGCCATCATCTCCAGCTGGGGCGCCACCGCCACCGCCTCGAGGTAGACGCTCGCTGCCCCCGCCACCTGCGCGCAGGGCTGCGTCAGCCCCGGGAGCGAGCAGCCGGGAGGCGGGGAGCACGGCAGGCAGCGCACGTTGCTCGGGGTCCCCGGGCGCGCTGAGACGGCGCCGAGGGCGCAGCAGAGGCCGAGCAGCCACGGGACCGCGGGGAGGCTGTCGGCGGTGCGGATGGTGCGCCCGTGCCACCACACAGCAGCCGCGGTGGCCCACTGGCACAGCAGCAGCGCCAGGGCTCCCAGCGCGCTGCTCTCGCCGAGAGCTCCGGTGGGCAGCGCCACGAGGAGGCGCGCACTCAGCGCAACGGCGAAGAGGACCTGCGTCTTGAGCGAAACGCCTGGGGACTCGGGCGGTCAGATCAGGGCACAGCACACGAGAGCTTCAGCTGCGAGTGCGAGGTTGGCGCACCCTCGGCGCTGTGCTGGCTGCGCAGCTTGGCCATGAGGAACGCTGAGCTGAATACTCGTGCTACGTCGGAGAGAAGGCGGAGCAACTGCATGTCTGGATGCCATGACACGCTGCTCCGGGTTCCTATCAGTGCGCTGCGATCGTTCTCAGCTGACAGTGAAATCAAATCCATGGATTCTGCTGCTCTCCAGCCCAGGTGATCTGAGTTCGCCCCCCGACAAATTGCATATGAGCATGACGAGTCCTGAATGCATATTGGCTCCACAGGATCCCAGGATCCTGGCTCCGAGCATTCGGCGACACACAGCCCTCAGGCTCCGCAAGATGCTGTGTTGTTCACAAGATACGGGTTGAGTCGTAGTGAACAACACGCCCTTGGGATATAACATTGGGCAGTGTGGTGAGGGCAGTCTCTACTGAGTCCTTTTTCAAGTGAAGAGAGGGCTGTGGCGATGATCGGGTTCAAGTCGCCGAGGGGTCTTGGCCTGAAACTCGCTTAACTTCTGGATAGATGTCGGACGCAGCGCAGAAACGCAGGGCCAACCGCGACTTCGAGTTCATTTTTTTCACCGTCACCGACTGCGCTGGTGTCGCGCCCGCCTTGGGGGCGTCGCAGGGCCCACGCCATTCCCACCGAGATGATGTTAGCAGCAGGAGCTGAGCCGCTGCCAGCAACAGTGACATACTGCAAACACAGACCCTCAGGCCACGTGTTCAGGGCTCAGAAGGAGACATCTTGGATGTCCAGAGGCCACCGCTGAATGTGCAGCAGGCCACACATCTCATTCACGTAAACACCGAGGTGGCAATTATGCAGCGGTGTCTTTGTCGGATTGCAGGGACTGCGAGAGGGAAGAGTTTGTTCCGTAACGCCACAGGCAGCTCTTATTGGTCCCTGAGCGCGATCCTCGGGAGCTGCAGGTTCTGTCCCATTGAGGTGGGCCTCAGCACCGCGCTGCATTGCGTGGAGCGCACGCGTGAGCTGCCAGCAGAGAGAGAGAGAGAGAGAGAGAGGCGCACACGACGAGGTAGAAGAGAAAGAAGAGCAGGAAGATCACATACTGCATTGAGTCGCAGACGATAACGACGGGATCGCTGTGCCACTGTCAGAGAGACTCTGTGTGTGCGGCAGGGGAGGGCTGTGCGTGCTACGAATTGTCGACAAGCCAGCCGGCCGTGAAGAGGGCCTTGTAGACGACCAGCGAGACGATGTACAGAGCCATCAGCCCGTCGACCCGGCACCCCGTCCTGACGATCAGCACCAGCTGCGGCACCATCGCCACCGCCTCCAGGAAGACGCTCCCCACTCCCATCATCTGTGCGCACAGCCGCAGCAGCGAACAGCCCCCGCGGGTGAGCCATCTGAGGCGGCGGCTGCGAAGGGCAATTGAATGGGCACCGCCAGAAAGCGACCAGACTCGGAAGCCCACATGCCGAGGATGCAGCAGGGCACGAGGAACCAGTGCAGTGCTGGGACGTCGTCCGCGCTGTCGACGGTGCTCCTGTGCCACAGAACCGCGTGGACGACGCCGAGATGGCAGAGGAGGACCAGCAGGCTGGTGGGGATCCCGTAGTCCGTGTACCTGCCCGTGGGCATCTCTAAGTAGCCCAGCGTGCGGAAGACAAAGGCCACTGTGAACAGCACCTGTGTCTTCAGGGAGATTCCTGCTCGGGTGCGGTCAGAGTGTGTGTATTGGAGGGGACCAATGTGGGGGACATGGGAGTTGCCTTTGGCGCTGTGCTGGCGGCGCAGCTTGGCGAGGAGGAACAAGAAGCCCAGGACGTGGACGATATCTGATAGTACGTAGAATACCAACATGGCTGTGCCTGTGTGCGTGTTTATTGTGAAAAAGTGACGAGTGAGATTTGTGGGGTGTGATTCAAAATGTGATCCATGGACTCGTCATCTCAATAGTAAAACAGGAAATAATTGTGTTATTGGCACTACCCACGTCGAAGAGTCTCTGGAGCTGGTGGTGACTACAGTATGCGAACATTATCAATTGCAATTGATGCTTGGTGCTGCTTTTTGAACTGAGATCTGAGAGGGCCGCTGCACGGCCGTGGCAACCGGGAGCACTTGGCCTCTTTTTTTTGGTGTCGATAACAGAGCAGTGAGACCAGAACCTGCTGAGCATTCCTGCCCGCCTGTGAGGCCTTCACCACTTCGCGTGTGTGGGCGCTGATACCAGTGACAATATCTCTGCCCCAATTGCGGAGGGGTGCGTTGGGGACTCACCGTTTTTCCTCTGGTGAGCCAAATCCATGGCATGCCGTGTTGTGACCACTCGGGTTGCATATCGCAGTCCCCAGCCTGTATTTCTGTTATCCGCCCCAAGTGATGGCAATGCTGCTCCTTCTGGAAGACTTTGCTCGAGTCGTTGGCCTCGTGTTTCTCTTTGCCAAGTTGCTGCACCAGCAGAACTCACGGGGTGCCGCCCTCTCCACCCCTCAGCCCCTCAGCCAGCGCCCTCACGCGCCCCCCGACGTCGCAGGAATATCCCTGAGGACACAGGTCCTGTTCGCTGTCTCGCTCAGCCTGCGCTGCGCCGACCTGCCCACGCGGGCCTTTGGCGAGTGCAGCACCGAGAGCCGCCTGCTGGCCCTGCTGCTCCAGGACGCCCTCGCCTACGCTGTCTGGTGGCACGGCTTCGACGGCGACAGCTCAGACGACGACCTCCCTGCCCTGCCGTGGCTCCTGGCGCCCTGCTGCCTCCTCGGCGCTGCGCTGGCCTGCTGGCGTGGCTCAAATATATTTGATGTGCTGCTCCCCAATTCAATCGATTCGCGGGCTCAATGATTCCCCCCTCGCAGGCGTTGGGGACCACGGGAGTGCTCGTCGAGGCGGTTGCAGTGGTGCCGCAGCTGGTGCTGATCGTAAGGACGGGGTGCAGGGTCGACGGGCTGGTGGCGCTCTTCGTCGTCTCGCTGGTCGTCCACAAGGGGCTCGCGACCCTCGCGTGGCTCTACGACGCGCTGTCGCGAGGCCACGCAATGCACGTTGTCTCTCCACCCATCTATTCACTCGTGTCGCTGACGTGCTGCGCCCGGGGCAGCGACTCTGTCGTCGCGGCGTGCGACGTTGTGCAGTACGTCCTCCTGACGCTCTTCTTCGTCTTCTATCTCTTCTTGTGCGCCTCCTCCAAGCTCGCGCGCCCCCCCTCACGCGCTGCCGACTGATGACTGTGCGCACGCAGCATGGTGATGAGGCCAGCGGCCCTGGGGCAGCGCCTGCAGCTCCCCCAGTTCTCGCTGGGCCGCCAAGAGCCGCCGGCCTGCGAAGAGGCACCGCTTGTTCCCTAGGGGCCGTTGGCGAGCGAGTGTCCGGCTCTGCCCTCTACACACACGGCCTGCAGCACCGGTTTTCGGCAGGCAGTACGTGCCCAGCACACAGCGCGGCGAGGCCGGGCTCGTGGGAACGCGGGGGAGTTCGCGGGGGGGCTCTGCTCTCTGCGGTGGACAAAATAAAACTGTAATGCGGATGTTAAGTGCTGCTCGACGCGTAGTGTAGCGTAGTGTAGTGCTAGGGGCCCCCCGCGTCCCGGGAGGGCCTGTGCCGGTGCTAGTGGGGTGGGGCCGAGGCGCTGAGACGGCGCGGGCGCTGCGGGGGCTCAGGCGGTGGCCGTGGGGGCCGCGGCCTTGGCCCTGAACGTGCCGGCGCGCGGGTCCTCGTCCTCGGCGAGCAGCTTGTGGGCCCACCGCATGTCGGCGGGCACGCCGTCGCCCGTCGTGAGGATCTCGACGAGCCTGTCCCTCGCGCGGCCGCTGCCGTGGCGCGCGGCAAAGTGGTAGAAGTCAATTGCCTTTGCCGTGCACTGCGTCTGCTCGAGGTACTGCCCGATGTTGTACGTGGCCGTCTTGTCGCCGCGCAGGAACGCCGAGTAGAACAGCAGGCAGGCGCGCTCGGCGCAGCGCGGGGCGCCTGTGCCGAGGAGGTAGCAGGTGCCGAGGTTCTTCATGGCCTCTGTGTTGCCGGCCTCGCTGGCGGCCTTGAAGTGCCGGACGGCCTCCCAGTCGTCGCGCGGCACCGCGTCGCCCTCGTAGTAGAGCTCGCCGAGCCAGTTGCTGGCGTCGGCGTCGCCCTCGCGCGCGGCGCCGCGGAGCAGCGCGAGGCCGCGCGGGACGTCGGCGTCGACGTGCGAGCCCGTCGCGAGCAGGCGGCCGTAGAACGCCATCGCGGGCCCGTAGCCCTCGTCGGCGGCCTCGCGGACCGCGCGGACCGCCTCGGCCTCGTCGTCGTCGCCGAGGGCGCGGAAGAGCAGCATCTTGCCGAGGCGCAGGCGCGACTCGAGGTTCCCGGCGGCGCTGGCGGCCGCGTAGAGGCGCAGCGCGCGGTCCTCGTCCTCGGGGACGCCCAGGCCCACGTCGAAGAGCAGCCCCAGCGCGTTGAGCATCGCCCCGGCGCCCGCGGCGCGCAGGAAGCCCGGCCGCGGCGAGTTGGGCTCGTCGTCGCCGACGGGGACGGCCCACTCGCCCGGGTCGCAGACGGGCACGTCGTCGAGGAGGTCCGCGGCGTCGGCGACGAGCTGCGCGGCGGCGGAGGCGTCCGGGGCGGCGCCGTCGCCCACGGCCAGCCGCGAGGCGAGGTCCAGCATCGCGCCGACGTTGAGCGACTCGGCGGCGCCGCGGAGGAACTGCTCGGCGGCCGCAGCGTCGCCGACGCTGTAGAGCACGCGCGACTCGAAGAGCATCGCAGACGAGTGACCGCGCAGCGCCGCGATGTGCAGCGCCCACTGCGCCTCGGACGCGCTCCGCGGCACGCAGTGCGACGACACGCCCACGAACCACAGCGCCGCCGGGCACATGGCCTCTGCGGGTTCGTTTTCGCGTTTGCTTTTCAATTGAATTTTTGGCGTTTTTTGCCGCAAATTCGCTGCGCGGGGCTGCGGCGGCGCGGGGGACGGCGTGCCGGGGTGCGGGGGACGTACCCAGAGCGGGGCCCATCTCGTCGCGGGCCTTGGAGAAGCGGTCGAGGACGCAGGCCTCGTAGAGCCCGCGGAGAACGTACCACGCGATGCTCTCGCCCCCGGACGCCATGAACTCGAGCGCGCGCCGGTCCGCCGCGCCCGCCCGGCCGCAGGCCTCGAGGCCCACGAGCGCCGCGTCGCCCGGCACGAGCAGGGCGGGCCGCCACGCGAGCACGGCGCGCAGCAGCAGAACCGCGGGGACGAACGGCACGGCCTTGCGCAGCGACTCGGCGCAGTCGGGCAGCCGCTGGCCGCCGCGCGGGTCGGCGTCGAAGAGGCGCAGCGCGTCGCGCGTCCAGTCCTCCGGGGTCCGCGAGGGGACGGCGTCCGCGGTCCGCGGGCGGCGCGCAGAAGACGACGAAGACGACGATGACGAAGTCGAATTCGCTGCGCGCTCCGAGGCCCCGATCGCGCGGCTGCAGACGACGGGGATGTCGGGGTGCGGGCGGCACGTGCGGGCACGGAGGGCGGGGCTGTCAGGGGTGTGGGCCTGCATGGGCGGTGCTCCCTGTGCTGCGATTTTTAAGTTGTGGTGCAGTTTTTTTGCGGGTCAGTGCGATTTCTGCAGGGAAAACCGCAGCACTGCAACAACCGCGCGCACAATATCTTCCCACGCTTGTGCGCTGCCCCCGGCCTGTCCGCCTTCCTTGTGTCTCCCCCCGCGGCTATGTTGGCCGGGCTGTGTTGGTGTTTGCCGGCTGCCGATGCGCCGCCCCCAAAGCCCAAAGTGCACAGTTCCTGTGCGCCATAACGGAAACGGCAGCAACTCGCACACCGCCACCCTCCAGTGCTCTGTTCCTCTTGTGAGGCCTTGCTTCCTCAACCGTACGCGGATCAAGCGGTTTTTGTATCATTCAACCGATCGGTTGTCTGCAGTTCCTCATCGCGAAATTGGCTCCCAATTGGCCGTCATGACGTGGCATTTAATCCAAAACGCCATAACGTTCCGAAAGTGACTCTTAGCATGGAATTGAATCATTTATTTGCTCTTAAGATTGCCGATGGGTTTCATTTGCACGGTCTCCGCACTGGTCGGACAGTAGTGCATGATGTTCTCCCTGGGTGGGCATGGGGGCGAAGCTCGAGAGGAGAGAGGAGAGCTGATCCCCGTGGCGCGCAATGCCGCGACACTACTCGCCATGTGGTTGCCGAGCCTGAGACTGTAGGTATGGCCGACCACAGAGCCACCTGGTATTGCCCCAACGCCACGTGATCGAAGGCAGCGTGTATCTCATCCATTTCTCCATCTCTTTTCAGTGAAGGCGAAGTCCCTCCTGACCACCTTGGAGGCCCCCACTCAGTGCACGTGACCCCCACATCCCACACACACTCCAATGGCCGCCCAGCACCGTCCACTGCGCTGCTTCGCGCTGCTCGCTGTGGCTTGCGTGTGCCTGCTGCCGCTCCTGGCCCTCTGCACGCCCCCGCGCTCCACGGACGAGCGGCCTCTGCCCGGCACAGCCCCCGTCGTCACCCCCAGGCCCCCCCTCGTGCGTGGCTGCTCCCGCCCTCCGTTGCCCCCAAAACTGCCCTCCTTCTTCTGCCAGCTGCCAGGGCCCTCCCGTCGCTGCGCAAACGACTGCCGCAACGGGGGGCCCTCGGGTCCCAGTAGTCAGTGTTTTGCTCGTTTATCGCTTCGCACTTTGCGTTTTTCTTCCCGTTTTCCCCCGTTTTTCGACCTGGAGATCCGAACTCCGGAGGGCCCGCACAGGTCACGCGCACAGTCGTCCCTGCAGGCCCTGGCCCTGACACGGTCCCTCTCACAGCAGCGCCAGGGGCAGGCCGAGGCGCCGCTGCCGGTGCGGCCGCGACCGGGGGCGAGACCCGCGGACTGCGCGCTGCTGCGGGGCTTCGACATGGAGCGGCGCTCGCAGGCGGTGCCCCGCGACCCCGCAGAGCTGGCGCTGGTGCTGGCGCACCTGTACTGCGGCGTGCCGCTGTCGTTCATCCGCTACGGCGACGGGGAGCTGATGCTGGTCCGGGCGAGGCCGTCGTGGCCCAGGCAGCCGACAGGTGGCGCTGGGGCGGCGGGCCCTCGCTCCTCGGCGCCGACATCAACCGCAGCCTCGCCGAGCCTCCCACAGGCATCGAGCACTACGCGGCCCTGGGCTGCTTCGACTGGATCGACAGGCACGGGAACACCGGTGGGGGCCGGTTTCGCTGTTATCAATTTTGTGGCATTTGCACACAAAGGCAGGGCGGCCCCCAAATTGGGCCACAGCCGCGAATTCATAGTTCAGGTCCAGGACCTATTCCCCTGCTTGCTTCGATTTGAATCGGCAGGCGTGGGCAGGGTGGGGAGGTCTTTGTTTCCTTGCTTCAATTCACCGGACTCAATTGGATCGCATTGCTTCGTGCAATTCTGGTCGTCGCGGGACTCGCTCCCCTGCTCGAGGCCGGTGGCCAAGCACAGCCATGACCGCAATTGCTTGCCACAGGCGTTTGATAACCGTTGGGAGAACTCGTGGGGTAGCAATTCGCTGCATTCACCGCGTTTTTGTATTTATATTGAATTGAATTCAGCTCGGGCTGACCATCGGGGCCTTGGGCAGGTTCTCGCCGTACGTGCGGTTGCCCACGCGCTACCTGAGCAGCGCGACGGTCTTCATCAACGAGAACTACGCGGCGTTCAAGGGCGAGCTGGCCCGCTGGTCGCGCGCCTTCACCCGCGAGACGAGCCCCTTCGTCCTCGTGGCCAACGTCGCCGCCCTGGGGCCCTCGGGCACCGCCGCGCCCCCGTGGGTCCGCGACGCCGTGGCGCTGCCCGACGAGGGCCCGCGCCTGTGGGAGGAGCTGCGCCCGGTGCTGCTCTCGCAGTTCACGGCGCTGGCGCGGGCGCACAGCGGGCGCGTGTTCCTGCTGAGCGCGGGGCCGCTGGCCAAGGCGCTCGCGTACCACATGGCGCGGGCCAGCGCCAACAACTCGTACATCGACGTGGGCAGCGCCACCGACGAGCTGCTCAAGGGCACGACGACGGGGCGCCCCTACCAGTCGGGCCGCCGCGAGCGCCCCTGCCGCATGTACGCGCGCGACGCCGCCACGGGCCTCATCCACTACGTCGAGTGAGACGGGGACACTGAGCACACGCACAGCACCCAGCAGAGGCTCTCCCCAACGCCGCAATGCAACGCCGTGCTGCCCTCTCTCCTCAATACGACCCGCGTCGCTAGTGTGTCGCGGCGGCTCTGGCCACACGGCTGGAGAGCACAGGGGGCAGCCACAGAGCCCACGAGGACGCAGCGGCGACAGCAAGAGAGTCCCCGGAGTCCCTTCGCGTTGGCCGCACGGCTGGCGAGCACAGGGGACAGTGGGGCAGCCACAGAGCCCACGAGGAGTAGTAGAGGACGCAGCGGCGACAGCACAGAGAGTCCCTTGGCGTTGGCCCGGCGGGCAGCGAGCGGGAGAGCAGTGGGCAGAGGCCACGATGGACTGCGGTCACTTGGGGCGCGGCGTCGAGGGCTTGTCGGGCGAGGGCGTGGGCGCGGGCAGCGGCTGCCTGGCGGCGGACCACTGGGCGGCGAGCGGGTGCGGCGCAGCGCCCGTGCAGAGGACCACAAAGGCCGCGTCGACGCGCTGGGCCGCCTCGAGCGCCTCCGGGGCCACCGCCGGCGCGCGCAGGCACGTGGCGCCCCAGACGAGCAGCCGGCAGCGCTGCAGCGCGTCCAGGACGCCCTGGGCGGCCTCCTGCGACAGCGCCAGCGCGTGCGTCAGCGCCGCCTCGGCGAGCACCAGCGACGCCTGCGGCTCCAGCGCCCGGCCGCCCAGCTCCGTGGCCCCCTGCGGCGCCGGCGAGGACATGGCCCCCAGCAGCGCCGCCAGCGACTCGGTCACGCGCTGCTTGTCGTCGGCGCCCACGAGGCGCAGCACCGCAGAGGCCACGGGCGCGCTGGCCACGAAGAGCGCGGGGGCCGCGACGACGCCGTCGAGCAGCGCGGGGCCGCAGCCCAGCAGGACGCCCAGGCCCCCGGGCGGCGCCGACGTGTACTCGACGAGCGCGCGGGCGGCCAGCAGGCGGCGCTCGAGGGGCTGCGCGGGGTCGCCGACGACGCGCTGCAGGTGCTCCAGCAGCACCCGGCGCGGGGCTGCGGCGTCGCGGCGCGCCAGGTCCACCAGCGCCTCCACCCGCGGCGGCTCGTCGCCCAGCAGCATCTCCACAATCTGCTGCCCGTGCTCCTCGGCGCTGCGGGGTGGCCGGGGGCGGTGCGTTGATTATCCGTGCATCTTGCCCAGACCGGGGCATTTCGTGTTGATTTCCCGTGCAGTTTTCCCCGATCGGGGCATTTCCGTGTTGATTTCCGAGCACTTTGGCCCGAGTTGGGCAAAACGAATCGGATTCTGCCGGATGGGGAGGAGAGTTCGCACTGCAGATAGAGACTGGGCGCAGGCAGCTCCTTGAGCACGGCGGCTACGATCCTCTTCTGCGCCTCTACGTCGTTCTTGCACGCGTCCAGCAGCGTGCACAGCGCCAGGTCATCTGCGCAGATCCCCGATATCACCCGGAGAGATACGGGAATCCTCGTGTCACTTCCCGCGGACGATGCCACGCACAGCAACCCAACCACCGCCCTCTTCGTGAAAAATCTGGATTCCGCAGATTCCGCAGATTCCGAGATCCGCGCATCTTCCCCCGGAGATTCTGCAACCCCCGGAATCTTCCGAACCTCCGAAGACCAGCGGCCACGTGTTGTCGCGCGATATCGGCCCCAGGGGCCCCGCGAGGGCCGGGGCCGGCGAGGCGGCAGCCGCAGGGCCCCCGGGGGGCGGCGTGGGCCCCGGGGCGCCGGCGTGGGGGCCGTGGAGCTGCAGAGCAGGAAGAGGTCGGCCAGCGCGGCCCACGGCGGCAGCGGCGCCTGGCCCGCGGCGCCCGTGGACCGCAGGATGGGCTGCAGCTGCTGCACGAGGTTCTCGAACGCCTTGGACGGCGTCTCGGGCTCCGCCATCGGGTGCGGGGGCTGCGCGGTTTATTCCAAAATATCGCGATTACTGGGGCGGTATCTAGATATCCAGATATCCGTATCTTTTCTTGAAGATTCTCTCTCCCCAGAACATTCCCTTCGCTGCGCCATGGCGAAGCACCACCCGGACCTCATCATGTGCCGCAAGCAGCCCGGCATCGGTGAGCAGTGGGGGGCTGTCTGGGGGGTGAGTGTGGGGTCTGTGGTTTGGGTGCTGATACGCGTATCTCGCGCTCTCAGCGATCGGGCGGCTGTGCGAGAAGTGCGACGGCAAGTGCGTGATCTGCGACTCGTACGTGCGGCCCTGCACGCTCGTCCGCATCTGCGACGAGTGCAACTACGGCTCGTACCAGGGCCGCTGCGTCATCTGCGGCGGGCCCGGCATCAGCGACGCCTACTACTGCAAGGAGTGCACCGTCCAGGAGAAAGACGTGCGTGCGCGGGGGGGCCCCTCTAATTGAATCGACTTTTCCTCTGAATCTGAATCTGAATCTCCCAATCCCGTTAATTAAACCCCCCCACACGCAAGTGATCTGACGTTTGGCGCCAACGGCCAACGGCCACAGAGGGACGGGTGCCCCAAGATTGTGAACCTGGGGAGCGCCAAGACGGACCTGTTCTACGAGAGGAAGAAGTACGGGATGGCCAAGAACAAGCAGTACTGAGAGAGGGGAGGAGGCCCTGGCGCCTAGGCCGCGCTCTCTGCCGCCACCCCGCGTCCCCGGCTCTCTTGCCCGCTCGCCCGGGACGCCGCGCGCTCGTGCCTTCGGACCGGTCCCCACGGCCACGCGCCGCTCCTCCTCCCCGTAGAAACCACTCTCTCAGGCAAAACAACAGAGACCAGCCCCGCAGTCAATTGATTATTTCCCACCCGGCTGCCACATCGATCAGCCCAGCAGCTTTGTACAAATATCGCGGGGAGATTCTGACCGTTCTGATTCGCTGTCAGCGAAAAAAACCCACCCACAAGCAAAGAAACAGAGACCAGCCCCGCAGTCAATTGATTATTTCCCCCATTCGACTGCCGCATCACTCAACCCATCAGCTTTGTACAGAGATCTCGCGGGGAGATTCTGGCCGTTGTCTCAGCGGCGCGCACGTTTGACCGCCGGCTGGCGCGCCACCTACTTCTCGTGGGCCACCAGCGCCGCGCCACATCGCGTTAGCTGGCAGATTTGTACAGAAATATCGTGGGAAAGATTCTCGCCGTTGTGATTCGCACTGCGCCGCTGCGGCCGGTCTCAGCGGCGCGCGCGCTTGGCGGCCGGCTGGCGCGCCGCCTGCTGCTCGCGTGCGGCCAGCGCGGCGTCTGCCTGGTCGTCCAGCTCGATCCCGGCGTCCTCCGCGAGCTGCCTGGCGGACACTCCGGCGCCCTCGGTGACGCCCTCGACGACGTCCCTGCACAGCCGCCTCCGCCGCCTCCACTCCTCCCGCCGCCTCTCCCGCGCCGCCTCGGCCGCCCGCTTCTCCCCGGGGTCCACCCGCGCCCCGCCCCCGCCCCGCAGCGCCTCGGCCCGCGCGCCCAGCGCCGCCACGGCCGCGCGCTCCTCCGCGAGGGCCGCGCGCAGCGCCGCGTCCGTCGGCTGCGCGCCCAGCGAGCGCGCGCGGGCCGCGAGGTCCGCCCCCTCGGCCTTGGCGGAGGCCAGAGAGGACTTGGCGGATGCCAGTTGCGCGTCGAGGTCGCCGACGGTGGCGTCGGGGGCGGCAGCGTCGTCCTGGGAGGCCCAGTAGATGTGCTGCTTCTTGTTCTCCTTGCGCACGAGGGCCCCGCGCTCCGCCAGGTCGTCCAGCGC
The DNA here is from genome assembly GCA_902651635.1 of Mastigamoeba balamuthi. Taxonomy (NCBI): domain Eukaryota; phylum Evosea; order Mastigamoebida; family Mastigamoebidae; genus Mastigamoeba; species Mastigamoeba balamuthi. The sequence goes on from CACRSC010000032.1 coordinate 521,722, forward strand.
CTTGGCCACTGCGCTCCCATAGGAGATACGCGCGCGCGGGGGAATATCGGACACGTCATCAGAATATAACTAATTCCTGGATTCCGCAGGGGGGTGAGGTGACAGTCGTGCCTTGTGCGTTGGCCAGGGCGTTGTGCAGGTTCTCAAAGACCATCTTGCTGTTGTAGGGCCTGTTTTGCTGCGCGGCATAGCGGTGTCAGAGGGGGGCTAGCGGAGTGTGCCGGAGCTGGAGGGGAGAGGGGACCCACAGCCTTCATGTAGTCCAGAACGATCTTCTCGGCTGCGCAGGAAATGGCGGCGTGAGGGGGTCAGAGTGCGGTGCTGTCTGGGGGGTACCTACCTTCGTCTGTGGCCACCTTGGCCGGCGCCTTCTTCTTGGTTGCCATCTGCAGCAGGTTGCGCGGGAGGGGTCTCTTCCTGCCTGTTTTTTTTGGGATTCGAGGCCGAAATATCTGCACTAGCAAATCAGCCGTATCTCTCAGGAGCCGTTTCCAGAGGCTCTGGAAATAGCAGCGCGCATTACCAGACAAACCAGAAATAACGGACCGATGCCCGTCGTCACGGTCCTCGTCCACTACCCGGTGCGCCGCGTCCAGAGGCTCGAGCTGCGCGGCGAGTGCGAGGGCGCCGAGGCCACGTGCCGCTCGGGCGCGTGCCACGGCCAGGCGCTGTCGTGGGACGCGGGCCTGCCGCTCTCGGTCGCCGCCACGGACCTCTGGCGGGCCGAGATACGCGTATCTCAGCACGCGGGGCGCGGCAGCCCCGACGTGCCGCTGTTCCTCAAGGTCCTGGCCGACGGCGCCGAGTGGCAGAAGGGCCCCAACGTCGAGTTCGAGGCGCCGACCACGCGCGACAGCCTCGTGCACGTGCACCCCTGGTTCTTCAGCGACCACGGCCGCCTCATCACCATCCGGTGAGACAGCAAAGCCCTCCCTACCCCCGAGGTCCCGGGTTCGATTCCCGCTGGCGGCCAACTCCCCGGTTCCCGATTCCGCGGAATATCCCATTGCGTGGTTTGAATTTTTGAATTCTGTCCACCGCACAACTCAACAGGGAGCGCGCACAGGGGGGTGTTCAGTCCGCAGCTGGGGAACGCGAGGGACCTGGCGGTGTGGGTGCCGCCGAGCTACGACGAGAACCCGCACAAGACGTACGACAACGTGCTGGTGATGCACGACGCGCAGAACCTGTTCGACGGGCGGCAGTCGCTCTCGGGCGCCGGCTGGCAGGTCGGCGAGTCGCTGGACCGCCTGGCCTGCGAGGGCGGCGCAGAGGAGCTCGTGATGCTGGGCGTCAGCCACACGGACCAGCGCCTCGACGAGCTCACGCACGCCTTCTGGCAGCAGAGCAACGCGGGCGGCCTGCTCGAGCGCTACCTCGACTTTGTCGAGCAGACGGTCCTGCCCTGCTTCAAGAGCACCCTCGGCGGCCGCGTCCGCCTCACGTGAGCCCGCCTGCCGCTGCCCCCTTTCCTTGCCGCGGACGCCTTCTCCTTCCTCGCTTGAGCCTGTGCCATGCCTCTTTGTGTCTCTGCGTGTTTGCTGAGTTCGTTGCTCCTCTGTGGCGTTGTCGCGGACCCCTTCCTCCGTCTCTGTGCTCTATGCCTTGCTTTGCCAGCGTGCGTCAGTGTCTCTGCCAGGCCTCTTTGTGTCTCCCCGTATGGGTGCTGCATCACTCTGTGGCCACTCCTTCTGTCTCTGCCCTCGGTGCTTTGCATTGCAAGGGGTACATTTGTGCCTGTGCCAGGCCTCTTTGTTCTTTGTGTCTGTGCGCGTTTGCTCGGTTGTTTGTTTTGTGCTCCGTGCTCTGTTGTTGAGAAGAGGCGATTGCCTGTCTCAAGTGTTTTCTTGTGTGCTCCCGTGCAGTGGCGCTGCAGACGATTGATTGCATGCCAGTTTCTGCATCTGAGGCTGCACTTGAGACTTTGTCGCTGCCCGCGGGCTCACTGCCACCCCCTCCGCTGGGCCGGGTGCAGGAGGGAGAGGCTGGGGATGATGGGGGCGTCGCTGGGAGGGCTGGCCTCTGTGTACGCGGGGTGGACGCGCAGCAGCGTCTACGGCATCTGCGCCAGCATGTCGGGGTCGTTCGAGTGGGACAACGAGTCGTTCTACCACAGGCTCATGCACTCGTTCCGGCCCCTCAACCCCATCACCTTCTACCTGTCCGCAGACACTCCCTGGCCCTCCCTCTCACACTGCCCCCTGCAGGGACACGGGCTCGTGCGGCGAGTACGAGGACAGCAGGTGGCAGAACATCGCCGTGGTGCAGCGCATGAAGACGCTGGGGTGGGTCGAGGGCCACGACCTGCACTACGTCTACGAGGAGGGCGCCGACCACAACGAGTACGCCTGGCAGAAGCGCTTCCCTGCCGCCTGCGCCAAGCTCTACCCGCCGCGCCCGGCCCAGGTGCTCTTCCAATAGGCCCTGCGCAACACCTACGGCCACCCCAGCCCCGCGTAGCAACGTAACCGCACAACAAACACCAGTTTCTGTTGGTTTTTGCTGCGAACGATAAAAAGGAGTTGCACTGGCCGGGACTCGAACCCGGATCGCCCGCGTGGCAGGCGAGCATTCTACCCTTAGACCACCAGTGCTTGCCACAGAGGCGGAACGCGCCGGGCAGCGCCTCAGGCCGAGCCGTTGTCCTCGGTGGAGACGTTGGGCCTGCGCTTCCAGAGCTGCGGGGGCGTCAGGGGCGGCGCGGCCACGCGGGCCCTCTCGTCTGCCGCCGGGGGAGGCACGTCGTCGAACTCGTCGAGGTGGGGCAGGGCTGCCAGGACGTCGAGCCTGGGCTGCTTCCTGGGCCGGGGCTCCCGCGCCCCTCCCTGCGGCGTCGCCCGCGCGTTCTTCTCCCGCGCCGCCGGGGCGCTGGCCGCGGCGGGTGGCGGGGCCATGGCGGCGTCGCCCTCCTCGTCACTGGACACGTCGTAGGCCACGAGGCTCATGGTGCCGTGCGCTGGCTGATTGCTGGGATACGCCTCCGAGAAGATACCGGTATCTTCGTGCTGCATATCCCGTTTCCTGTTCCCGGTGTCACTTTCTGTGGTCTTTGCTATGCTGACATGTCGGCTGTGGCGTCTGCCCGTGACTGTTGCGCTCCTGGACCCTGTTGGTGGCCGGCGAAGAGGTGTGAGCCCAGTGGTGTTGCCAACGTCACGGTAGAAGCCAACGAGCAGCACAACACTAGTAGCGGGTGTGGTGTGTGGGTGCCACTAGTGAGAGGTGATTCGACAGGGCTCCCAGCCAGCTTGCCATATGGCCGACCAGCACGACCGCGTGGTCCTCATCACGGGCGCCAGCAAGGGCATCGGCGCTGTTACTGCCGAGCTGCTCGCCCGCTCCTTCGCCGTGGTGCTGCTGCACTACAACTCCGACGCCGCCGGCGCAGACGCCGTCGCCGCCCGCGTGCGCGCCCTGGGCGCCGCTGCCCACACGGTCCGCGCGGACCTCTCGACCGAGGCCGGATGCGCGTCGCTCGTCGCCGAGGTCCGCAGGCTCGCCGACGGCAGGCTCGACGTGCTCGTCAACAACGCGGGGGCGATGCTCAAGGTCTCGCCGCCGCCACCACATCGCGCCGACGTGGCGCAGGGCTTTCCTGGAATTCAGATTTCAGGTATCTGGAATAGATATTCACGGGGGTTGTTGTGTGCGTGCGTGGGGCGTTGGCGCAGAGGGAGCCCCTGAGGGCGGGGCCGCTCGACTGGGAGCTGGCGCACCGCACGTTCGCCGTCAACGTGTTCTCCGCGATGAGCGTGACGACGCTCTGCCTGCCGATGCTCGAGCGCGGCCGCAACCCCTGCGTCGTCAACCTGACCTCCGTCGCCGCCAGGTGCCGCCCTTTATGACGTCATAACCACGTGGCACCGACCGGCCGGCGTTGTGGCGCTCAGGACGGGAGCGCCCTCGGCGACGGTGTACGGGGCTGCCAAGGGGGCGCTGGACTCGTGGACGCGCGGGGCGGCCAAGGAGCTGGCGCCGACGGTGAGGGTCAACGCGGTGGCGCCCGGGGTGATCGACACGCCGTTCCACGCGGGCGTGACGACGGGCGAGCAGATGGAGGCGTTCCGGGCGGGCACGCCGCTGAAGAAGGTGGGCAGGGCCGAGGACATCGCGGCGGCCATCAAGTTCTGCATCGACAGCACGTTCATGACGGGCGAGACCATCGACGTCAACGGCGGCTCCTACATGCGCTGACCGCCCCCCGGTTGGTTGCCTCCCCCCGGCTCGCCACTGCGCTGCTGAAGCTCTACCGAGGCATAGAAAAGAGCAGTGGGCGACCGCAGAGAAGCCCCGCGGCCATGGCTGCTGGCGAAATACCACAGTCCCGAGTTCGTGGCAGCGGGGGCATCGTCCCCTCGGTGTGTGGTCCTCTGAAGAGCCCCAACTTGCACGCGGGCGTCGAGTCACCCACGATGGGGATTGGAGGCCGGGGCGGTGGGAGCTGGGGCTGCCTCTGTAGGTCGGCGAGTGTAGGTATCAGCCACTCCCTCAGTCCGCGGTGGCCCTGCGGGGAGACTGCTCTCGCGCGTCATTCAGCCACCGAGACCGCCCGGCCGTACTGAAGCACGCCAGCACCAACGGTAAGAGATGCTTGTTTCCATCCAAGTGGTGTATACACTCAAGCAAATGACTCACCTCCCCCTCCATCCCCTCCTTCTCCACTCACTTCTTGCTAGTCCAGGCTTGAGTCGGCCGTGCTCTCGTACGACTGCCTGCTCAGCTCTCCGCTCTCGATGTGCCTCTGCAGCACGTTCAGTGCCTGGTGGTACGCGTCGAACAGGGGGCTCTGCAGGCTGTCGGTGATGAGCGCGATGGCCTTGTCGGCGCTCTCGCCCTGGACGTGCTCGTGGATCTCGCCGAGCACCGACTGGACGTGGAGCACGTCTGCCGGGGCCATGGCGGCGGGGCAGGCCAGGTGGTAGACCCTGGTGAGGCGGGTCTTGCCCCTCAGCGACACGATGTCCAGCAGGACGCACACGTACCTGCCAGAGACCCTCTGCGCCACGGAGCCGCTCACGAGGGGCGTCACGCCGTACTCCTTGCCCAGCTGCTCCATCCTGCTGGCGACGTTGACGCCGTTGCCGCAGACCCTGCCGAGGGGGCTCAGCGGCCACGCGGGAGCGGGAGAGAGGGCGCACGTGTAGTTGATGCGGGAGGGGCTGCCGAGGTTGCCGACGAGGACGGGGCCGCAGTGGATGCCGACCCTGCACCGCAGCGGGGCGATCTGGAGCCCCGCGGCCATCTCGTTGACGCTCTGCATCGCGCCGGCCATGTCCAGCGCCGTCTGGCACGCCGCCTGCGCAGGGTTCTCGACCTCGTCGGGGGCCCCGTACAGAGCGAGGATGGCGTCCCCGATGAACTGCGTGCGCGGGGGGGGAGCGGGTGGCGTTGCCGGAGCCAAGTGTCAGGGGCTGGGGGATGCATCGCGCGGGCGGCCACGCGGAGAGAGGGGAGGAGAGGGACGGGAGAGCACCTTGTCGATGGTGCCGCCGTTCTTCTCGATGACGGCGCCGAGCTCCTCGAAGTAGGTGTTGAGGAGGTGGTTGAGGGTGGCGAGCTGGACCGACTCGCTGAGGGTGGTGAAGCCCTGGAGGTCGACAAAGAGGATGCCCAGGAACTTGGTGCGCATGAAGCGCTCGACGCGGCCCGTGTTGGAGCGGACGATGGCGACGACGACGGCGGGCGGGATGTAGCGGCGGAGGGCGTCCATGGCCGTCTTGAGCGACAGGAAGCTCTCCTGCATCGTCCGCATCTCCCCGATGCGCGACTTGCGGCTCTGGCGCGTCCGCAGCCCCGCGAACTGCAGCGCGCAGATGGACGCCATGTCCCGCGCCAGGTCCCGCACAGGCACCGACACCAGCAGGCTCACCAGCGCCGCCACCCCGGCCCCCAGCAGCCCCACCCCCGCCGCCACCGCCACCGTCTGCCACTGCACCCCCGCCAGCCGCGGCCGCGTCACCGACACCGACACCCACTGCAGCCCCCGCCGCCGCACCGGCGAGCACGACACCAGCGCCCCGCCCCCCGCCCAGAACGTCTCCCGCGCCGCCCGCGACCACGCCCCGCGCCGCGCCCGCACTGCCCGGCTCGCCAGCGCCACCAGCTCGCTGTCCACCGCGTCGATGGCCACCGGCGACAGCGCCCCGCCCTCGGTCGTCGCCGTGCTGTTGACCGCGGGGTCTGTGCTGCCCAGGAACGTGTCGCTGCCGCTGTCCACCAGGAACACGATGCCGTCGTCGACGCCGCTGCCCAGCAGGAGCGCCCCGAGCCTCAGGATCTCGAGGTCCGACGAGACGAAGCCGATCCACTCGCCCGTCTGCCTGCTGAACGTCGAGACGTGGAAGTCGACGTAGACGCCGGGCCCGGCAGCGAAGGGGTGGCTCCAGTTGCCCTCGGCCGAGGCCCGGCGGTCCTCGCCCCAGTAGGGCAGCCCATCGGGCCTCGCGGGTTCGCACACGATCAGCGCCAGCAGCGCGAAGCTGTCGGGGTCCACAGCCCACGAGCAGTGCTCGAGCGTCGTCCTGTTGGTGCGCCAGAGCATGAAGGGCTGCCCGGACCCCGGGGGGCCCAGGGCCCACATGCCCGTCACGATGATGAGTCCTGGGTCCGGGGTCTCCTGCACGAGGACCACCCCGCTGGCGTCGTGCTGGTGCGAGACCGCCAGGCGCAGCAGGAACCGCTCGAGCTGCTCGGGGCGGCCCACGGGGTCCAGCTCCCCGTGCGACAGCGCAGACGAGGTCATCAGCGACTGGGCCTCGACCGACGACAGCTTCTCGGCCACGACGGCGGCGATCTCCTCGCTGAGGACCGCCGCCCGCTGGACGGCGCCGTCGCGGATGAGCTGGTCCGTGAGCGAGACGGTGGTGCCGACAGAGGCGACGGTGACGAGGGCCAGCGAGCCCACAACGAGGACCAGCAGCACCGCCAGGATCGGCACAGACGCGTGCGCGCAGATCCTGCCTGTGCTCGACGTGCTCGTGTCGGTCGGCTGGTGCACGCGGGCCATGCTAACTTTAGAACTAGTACCGGGGGTGGTCGGCCAGAGACCTACGCCGGACGATGACGGAACGCTGGTTTCGGTACTTCGCCATGTTGGTCCATTTCATGTTTTGCAATGGAATAAGTACTCGGGTCTCCGAAAAACCCGTAAAGGGGCCTCTCAGGAGTACCGGCCAGCGGAGACATCCACGGCGTTGTGGACACACAAGTTAGCAGGCATCGAGGCGTGTCCAGCTGGTGGTTTCATTCATCACAGAAAACGCAAGCTTCCTGTCAGAGAAAGTGGGGGAGCAAGAATGACAGACCCGAAAAAATTCTCGGGTGAGAGCCAAAGTTGCACCACCGAGAGAAAGATGTGAGCCAGTCAAACTGACCCACCCACAAGAAGAGAGCGCCCCGAGTGGCCCGCTCTCGGAATCTCAGTGGGCAGAGTGTGTGCATGCTCGATTGGGGAGGCACCTGAGGGAGCTGTGACGGCCAGCTTACAGGGGGGTTAAAAAGGACACGGCCTCTGTGGGGTATGCAGGAGGCAGATGAGGCACATCATGCAGTACCAGCTGCGCAGTCACGAAAACGGGAAGGGGAGTTGCCATAACAGGTGGTGTGCCAGTTGAGGAATCGCAGCACCGCGCAGTTGAGGAACAACACTCGCTGAGTCGGGTCGAATGATGTCCTGGTCCCCCCTTCTGCCGCTTCTGAACGTAGTGCACTGCCACTGTAGCTACCAAGGCTTCACCGGAGGCTGATCCACCTTACACAATGGCTGCAGAGTTATCACAGCCGGAGCAAGCTGAAGAGATCATAGAGCATTCGCTTCTCCACCTTTGCAGCGTGCGGTCCTGCAGCACAGCCACCGGAGACCAGCCTATTGTGCCCACAGACACTTTTTTCCTCATCAGATAGAGAAATAGATTTTCTCCAGGATCTGCAGGAGAAATATCTCGTTGGGGTTTTTTGATATTTCGGGCCGTTTTCTTTTTTTCGAAAGCGCGCAAGAGAAGCGACAGCAGCAGCGCAGGCCAGCCCAGCCATGGAGCGCGACAGCCTCCTGGAGATCGCCAAGCGCCGCATCATCCGCGAGCTGATCGGCTCGGTGCGGCGCTCCGAGGCCGAGGCGGAGCAGCCCGTGAGCCCCGTGGCCTCGGACTCGCCCTCCAAGCCCCTCGCCTCCGCCGCCGCCGCGGCCCCGCGCAGGCCCGCCCAGCGCCCAGAGGACGCCTGGTACGTCCTCGTCGTCGACAAGCGCGCCCTCCGCATCATCAGCGCCGCCCTGCGCATGTTCGACGTCATGGAGGAGCACATCACCGGTGATACGACTTTTTGTTTCTTGTTTTCGAGATTCTCCCCCCGAGATTCAATGTCGAATCGCGAATTGAATTGGGGATGGGGATTAGACGTGCAGGACATCGCCAAGTCGCGGCAGCCGCTGCCCGGGATGCAGGCGCTGTACCTGCTCTCGCCGTCGCCCGCGTCGATCGGGGCGTTCATACACGACTTCCCCTCGCGCGAGCGCCGCATGTACGCGGCCGCGCACCTCTACTTCACCTCGGGTGCGCCGCCATTCGCCTCCCGCCCCATCAATTGCGTGACGTCACACGGGAGGGAAATCCCCGCTCACTCGTCCGCGGGCGGCCTCTATCCGCACCGCCGCCCACCGCCCGCCCCCCCCGCGCCGCAGCGCTGCCGCAGGAGGAGCTGAGGAGGATCGCGGCGTCGCCGGCGGCGCACTATGTCAAGAGCCTCAAGGACTTCAACCTCGACTTTCTGGGTGCGGGCCGCAGTTGATGCGACCTTTCGCCCCCCGCGGGGCACACTGACGCGGCGCCGGCACACACACACGCACGCACGCACGCACACACCGCAGCGGTCGAGCCGCGCGTGTTCCACCTGGACTCGCCCATGAGCTTCCAGAACCTCTACTCGCCCGAGAGCAAGTCCATCCCCGCCGAGGTCACCAGCATCGCCTCCTGCGTGCGCTCGATCCCTGCCCCTCTTCCCTGTCACATCACACCACATCGCTGCCACATCGCTCCCCTCTTCCCTGTCACATCGCATCACATCACATCGTTCCCTCTTCGCTGTCACATCACATCGCTGCCACATCGGCCACATCGCCCCCCTCTTCCCTTCCCTGTCACATTGCTGCCACATTGTCCTTTCCCTTCTTCCCTGTCAAATCTCTGCTACATCGCCCCCTCTTCCCTGTCACATCACACACATCACATCACATCGCTGTCACATCGCTCCCCTCTTCCCCTCTTCCCTGTCACATCGCATCGCATCGCTCCCATCTTCCCTGTCACATCACACGCCACACCACTGCCACATCGCATCGCTGGCCACGTGACTGAGAGGGGCTGTGGTGGTGGTGGGCGGTAGCTGGTGTCGCTGTGCCTGTCGCTGAACGAGTACCCGTACGTGCGGTACGAGCGGCACGAGCGCAACTTCCCGGAGATGATCGCCAAGGCGGTGCAGCTGGAGCTGGACAAGCTGGTGGAGCGCAAGGCCTACACGCCGCGGCAGGAGAACCGGGCGACGCTGGTGGTCTGCGGGCGCACGGTGGACCCCATGGCGCCGATCCTGATGGAGTTCACGTACCAGGCCATGGCCTACGCGCTGCTGCCCATCGACGGCGACAAGTACCGCTACAAGACGGTCAGCAACGCCAACGTCGAGGAGACGCGCGAGGTCGTCCTCGGCAACCACGACACCATCTGGGCCAACCTCCGCCACAAGCACATTGCCGACACGACCGAGTGGCTCGTCAACACCTTCAACGGCTTCCTCTCGAGCAGCAAAGTCACCCAGGTACACCCCACTGCCACACTCAGCCCCACCACCGCACCACTCCACTACTACCAGGGCTACTTGCCAGTTTGGGTGGGGACACTTGACCACAACTGCGCCTGTTGCGGAGTGGTGATGTCAGAGATTCAGATTATCTCTGCCTCCGGAATCCTGAAAAGTAATGGATGCGCATGTCTCTCTCTTCCTGTCACTTCCCTGACCTCCCTGGTGTTCTCCACCACCACTCGGCCACTGCACCACCAAGCCGAGGGCAACTTGCCACTTGGGGGGACACACTTGACCACAACCCCGCCTGTTACGGAGTGGTGATGTCAGAGATACAGATTCACTCTGTGCCAGCAGATTCCGGAATCCAGGAAATCTAACAGTATCTGTGCAGGTGGCGGCCAAGAAGAAGGAGGTCACGGACCTGAAGGAGATGGGGGAGGCGATCAAGGCGATGCCGCAGTACGTGGAGCTGCTGTCCAAGTACTCGCTGCACCTGTCGATCGCGTCCGAGTGCATGGCGGCGTTCAAGCGGCGGCAGCTGGACCGCCTGGCCGAGGCGGAGCAGAACATGGCGACGGGCGAGGACGCCGACGGCCGCGAGGCCAAGAACGTCATGGGCCTCGTGGCGCCCCTGCTCAACGACCCCGCCGTCAGCGTCGAGGACAAGAAGCGCCTGCTGATGCTCTACATCATCTCGCAGGAGGGCATCAAGGAGCAGGACCGCAAGCGCCTCTTCGACTACGCCAAGCTCAGCCCCGCCGACCAGACCTGCATCTCCAACCTCTTCTACCTCGGCGTCACCCTCACCGTCCGTCCTCTCCTCTCCTCTCTCCTCCGTTCTCCCGGCGGTCTCTTTGGGGGTTTTTTCTTTCTTTTTCGGATCAATTGATTTGGGCGGCGGGGACTTTTTCTGCACTGCCTCCCCGACGCCTTGCATTGCGGCCCTGTGAGGCAGCGGCACCGCCCTTGCGTGCTTTGCTGGCAGAGCTGTGGGCTGTGAGCTGGGGTGGAGCGCGTGCTGCCCTGGACTGCTTGTCTCCTCCGTGGGGTCTGCGTGGGCAGCCTGCTCTCCTCTCTGCTCTGCCCCTGCACTGCTCCTGCTGTTCTGCTTTGAGCTTGAATTGGATTTGAATTGTATTTGAATATCATTTGAATTGGATTGGGTGTGGTGGCATGGAGGTCCTCTGACTGAGCTGGTTGCTGCGGCGGGCCAGTCGGGGGCGCGCAAGGGCAAGTCGAAGCGGAAGAAGGAGAAGCGGAAGCGCCGCGGAGACGACGTGCCGTACGACCTGTCGCGCTACGTGCCGCGCCTGAAGAACGTGATGCTCGACGCCATCACGGACCAGCTGCCCGCCGCCGACTTCCCCTTTGTCCGCGAGCCCCCGGCCGGCTCGCGCCTGCAGTCGGGCGAGGCGCGCAGCGGCCTGAAGAAGCAGGCGGCCGTCGCCAAGTGGGCCGAGCAGAAGGGCGCCGAGGACGCGGGGCTGGCGGCGGCGCTGGGGGGCAACAGCCCGCGGCTGATCGTCTTTGTGGCCGGCGGCATGACGCACTCGGAGATGCGCAGCGCCTACGAGGTCAGCGAGCAGGAGACGCGCCAGTGCTACATCGGCTCCACGCACATCCTCACGCCCTCGACGTTCCTCCAGCAGCTCAGCCTCCTCAAGTCCCTCTGAGCAGAGGCCGCTGAGCTGCTGGGCTGCTGAGACGCCGGGCTTCCCCTCCCCCGCCTTAATAAACAACAGCCACCACCCCCTCCCTTCCCCCTCCTGGACATTTGTTGCATCAAACGAGAGCTCCGCTGCTGTCTGGTGCCCCCAGGCCTCGAGGCCTTTGTTAATGATGCCGGTCGGGGGTGCAGGCCCTCTGGGTCCCACAAAACGAGGGACACATCAAGAGCTGGTAATGATAACCAAGAATCATCTTCATTTGTTCACAGCACACAACCCCCAGACTTGGGTGGACGGTGGGGAGAGCTCCCGCAATTGGTCTGTGTGGCACAGAAAGGATACAACGAACGGCAAGCAGAGAGGTGCGTGCGAGACCTTCGCAGGCAGCCCAGCACTAGGGCGACTCTATCTGAGCAGGCGCTGCAGCAGCTCGACGCTGCGGTCGAGGGCCCCGAGGTCGTGCAGCTCCGAGTCCCACAACGAGGAGAAGGGCCTCGTGCGCTCGATCAGCCACCACTGATAGTCGTCTGCGCAGTCGCGGGGGTGAGGGGCAGCGTGTGTGCGAGAGTGCGCGCGTGTGTGTGTGGGCCTCACAGTGCGTCAGCGCCAGCGGCGACACGCGCTGCCCCACGTGCTCCTTGATGGCCTCCTCCGACAGCTCCGGGGCCACTGCGGGGAGGCTGTCAGCGGCCGCCCTGTGCTGCGGGCTGCGGGATGCGGGGCTGCGGGGCGGTACCTATGCGGGAGACCCTGCAGAGGCGCTCCTCGTTGAAGCGGATGAGCCGCAGCATCAGCAGCGCCAGCTCGCGGGCCGTCTCCACGTGCTGCTGCGCGCAGACGTCGAGCATCGCGGCGCAGACGCCGTGGGCGCCGTGGCCGCGGCAGCGGCGGTGCGAGCGGCAGAGGGCCCGCAGGAGCCCCGCGGAGCACTCGCTGAGCGTGTCGACCTCCTCGACGAGGATCCGCAGGCACTGCCCGCACAGGCGCTCCTCGCGCAGGTCCCACTCGTCCCTGTCGGCGTCGCTGGCCAGCTGCGCCTGCAGCCCGCGCAGCTCCGCGAGGACCGCGACGAGCACGCAGACGCCCTCACACGGCCTCCCGCCCTCTGCGCAGCCCTCGCGCTGCTCCCGCCTGTGCACCAGCGCCCGCAGCCGCCGCAGCAGGCCTCCCCTGCGCTCCTCCGGGGCCGCCGGGGCCTGGCAGGCGCTGGCCCAGGGCATCTCCCACTGGGCGCAGCGCAGCGGTCAATTGAACTGCGACGAGAGCGCTCTTTCAAATAAAAGGCGGGCAGCGGGAATCGAACCACGAGGCGGTTGAGGTGGTCGAATTCGGGGCAGGCGCAGTGCTCGCGGTCCGCCAGCTGCACGATGGTGGCCAGGAGGTCCTGGGGCAGCAGCGCGGCGGGGCTGTCGCAGCCCAGGCGCGGGTGCGTGGCGGCCGCGATGACCAGCGCAGCGCAGCCGCAGAGGCCGCAGTCGTCGCCCTCAGTGCTCTGCTGCATTCGGGCAGTAGCGAGTCTAAAATTGCTGCACGCACTGCTGCTGACGGCAGGCCTCGCCGGAAATCCACCCAGCAATCGCCGATATCCGCTCGGTGTGGCGAGGGCACCCAAAGAAGGGCAAATTGCCATGTGCGAGGCGCGGCCTCCTCTGCCGCAAATTGGCTTCTGTGACAGTGCGCGCACGCCATCGCCCGATCCCGTAGAACCTCGGCAACGGCAACAAGAGGGAGATGATGAAGACCACTCAGGATAGTACCACCACCCTACTGCATCAATTGCATGAATGATGTTCTTCCTTATCTCGCAAAAAGTGCCCGGATCGGATACGCAGTCCAGACTCCAGCCCACCACGTGTGTTGTCCCTTCTCATTCTACGTCACTCTACCTCCCAGTCCATGGGGCTTTCGAAAAATACCCATTTATGCTCACTGCTGTCTCATGTCAGGGGGATTTGCTTGCCAGCGACTCGGCTGTGATAGTGAGGTCCCAGCGATTTCCGAACAAGACGGGGTCAATCGTGTAGACTGTTGCCCGCACGGTGTCTGCAGAGATGAGATGAGCCATTTCGTGGGGCAGATAGAGCAGAGCGCACAGCTAAATTTGGTGAAGTAGAACATGTCCATCCCGCGTTCTCAGCAACACTCTCCTCCAAGAACGGAGTCTCTGCCGTTGTGTGATGCAATGAGTCACAGAGTGCGTGGTACAAGAGCGCAAGGGTACCTCTGCTCAGCTTCTCCTTCCTGATGTTGATCAGGCGCACCTCCAACAGTGCAATGTCGCGAGTCGTCTCCACAAGCTGTTCCACACACGTGCCGAGCATCGCAGTGCATATGCTAAGGGGAGGGGGGCATGTGAGAAACGGTATCCCGAGAGAGCACCTCTGAGCACCTGCTGTGGCACATGGCATACTGCTTGGGGAAGTGCTGTGACAGAATTTGGTTGCAGAGTGTGCCCGTGCTCCTGATGCTGTGCAGCAGGCTCCACAGGTCGTCGCCTCCAAATCGAGGCCCCTCCGCTGCCAGCTCCTCCCGATCAACTGCCTCCGCCAGCTGGTGCTCAGTCTCACGCAGCTGAGCTAGATCTTCCACGAGATGGAGTATCTCATCGCATGGCTGCACTCGGTAGTTGACCTTCTTGCGCCTCGAAGTGTGCAGAAGGTCCCCGAGGCGGCTAAGCAGTCCCTTGCCCTGGCCGGGCTCGAGAATAGGGCTGAGGGAGAACCCCCACGCCATCGCCCACTGCACTCAGAGTTAGCATCCCGTTCACTGCGCATGGCCATAATGTGGAAACGGACCGCGAGACGGCTGCAGTGGCCATACGCTGTGAAGGCACAATGCTTGTGGCCTGCCAGCTGCACGATGGCTGTGAGGAGGTCCTGGGGCAGCAGTGCAGCAGGGCTGTCGCAGCCCAGGCGTGGGTGGGTGGCAGCAGCAATGACCAAAGCAGCGCATCCGGGCTCCTCCTCCATCGGCGCACAAGGCGGCACAGCCAGCCAGGGTTGCCAAACAAAGCAGTTCCGAAATAAGAACAGCAAATCGGAAATGCCCAGTGGCATTATTCAGATTTTACTCCGATGCCCTGACAGATTTCTCAGATTACAAGGATGCACTCGTGTATGTATGGCATTTGCAGGCAGTGTCTCACAGAGTTCAGAGAATAGTGCTCTGATGAGGGACGCGAGAATCACCAAGAAAAATTCGAACATTAAATCCTCTTTACTTCTTACGGACTTCAAAATGCACAAGCAAGTAATGTTGCCTGCTTTTTGAGCCACCACTGAAAGGCCATGATCACGCGGTGACCATGATGCAAAGATTATTGATATAATTGGCGTCACTGAGTCAGAAGGCGCCCTCTGGAACAGAACCTCTGAAGAATGAGAAGACAGAACAACAGCACCTTAACAAACGAATTTGAGCACAAGAAAATACAAACTGCCCTCAGAGAATTCTTTAATTAGACTTAACGATGATAGAACTCAAATCGGAAAAAGAAAAAGAGACATAGAATGTCATTCACTAAGTCGAATGAATTGGCCGAAGCCAATTCATACTTAAGTGAAATGACATTCCACCAGATAGTACTCAACGAGCTCTATCTGATGGTATATGAAACATCGAGTGGGGGAGTGATGGCTAAATAATGAGGCAGCAAAGTACTTTCTTGCCTCATTATTTAGAGACAGATCCAAATCTCGTGAAATGACATTCGACCAGATAGTACTCAACGAG
>CACRSC010000032.1:548114-558219 GCA_902651635.1 Mastigamoeba balamuthi
GCGGTCGCTGGCGTCGCGCGCCTCGAGCTGCAGCTTGGCGCGGCGCCGCACGAGCGCCTGGCGGCTGTCGTCGATGGCCTCGCGCTCGCGCGCCAGCGCCGCCGCCTCGTGCGCGTGGGCCTTGAGCGCGCGCTCGCACTCCTTGGCCGCGTCCTCGACGCCCGCGAGCTCCGCGTGGGCCTCTGTCGCCGCGGCGCTGAGCCTCTCGCGCTCGGCCTCTGCGTCTGCGAGGCGGGCGTCGCAGTCGGCGGCCTCGCGCGTGTGGGCCGCGTGCTCGATGGCGCGGCGGCGGGCGTCGAGGGCCTCGTAGGCGCGGAGCTCGCGCTGCTCGGCGTCGAGCTCGTCGAGGCGCTGGGCGATGTAGCCGAGGACCTCGTCGGCCTGGGCGATGCGCAGCGACGTGTCGGCCAGCAGCTTGCAGCTCTCGGCCCGGCGGTCGTCGTAGACGCGCGTGCCCGCCACCTCGCGCAGCAGCTCCAGGCGGTCCTGGTCGCGCATCATCGCCAGCGCGTTGATGCGCCCCTGCTGCACGATGTAGTAGGGGTTGCTCCGACTGAACCCCGCGCTCTCCAGGAAGTTCATCACCTCGCTCTTGCTGCAGCCGACGCGACACGGCGCTCTGTCAGCGCTGGCATCTCCCGCAATGTGTGGCTCCGTGGGGGTTTCCACAAAAGTGGGGATTCTCCGGTGTGTGGTGCCGCGTCAACGCAGGCATTTTGGCGCGCTGAGTCAACGCAGGCATTTCCCGGAATTTGAGGGGTTTCCAGAGAAGGGAAGGAGCTACTGCGGTGTGTGCGGTGCCGCGTCAGCGCAGGCATTACGTACGTCACATGTTTCCTGTCGAGGTAGTACTCGTCTTTCTTCATGCCCACTGTCCTCCGCAGCACGACCTCCTTGGCCTCGGTCTGGCGTTGGCGCGGCAGGTGACGGACGCGACGTGTCAGCTGTGGGCCCCCCGGCCGAGGTGGGGGAAGGCTCGCACGGGGAAGCGGTCGTCCGAGTTGTCAAAGGTGATCTCCACGAAGGCGCTCATCGAGGTCTCGCCGTCGGACGCGTGCAGCAGCCCGTTGCGGTCGCTCGTCCGCAGGTTGGCGAACTTCTCGTCGCACAGCGCGAAGCGGATCGCTGCCATGTCGCCGACGTCAACGCAGGCATTTCCTGGATTCCCGAGGGGGGCGGCAGAGATGTGACGTACCGTCGAAGAAGTTGGATTTGCCGCTGCCGTTCCTGCCCACTGCAGAGGGCAGCCCGTCAGATTTGGCGCGAGATAAGGGGGGCAGGGCAGGGAAGGGCAGGGCGCGCGCAGACCGATGACATTGTAGTGCGGGTGGAAGGGGTGGAAGGACGACTGGTCCTTGTAGCTCTTGAAGCCCTGGAGCAGGATCTTCTTGATGTACACCATCCTGCCGCCGCGCACGCCTCACAGGGGGCAGCCTCTCGCCGCTGGCAATCCAGAATAACCTTTTGGCGCCAATTCGGCAGAGATACGCAAATCTCCCGTTATCCCGATATCACGGGTCAGAATCTTAACAACCCGCCAAATCCCGAGGGATGAGATGAGCCCCGTCGGGGGCTGAGGTCGACTGAGCACAGCAAACTCGGAATCCGCGGGAAGATACCGGCGGAATATCTGGGTAATTTAATACGCCACATCTCAATTGCTGTCCGCATGGACAACGACGGCGCTGCCGACCCCGCGGGCCTCGCCGCCGGCGACGTGCTGGCCCTGGTGCTGGCCCACGTCCTCCCGAGCGGCCCCGACACGAGCGCCTGCTGCCTCGTCAGCCGCCGCTGGCGCCAGGCCATCGGGGGCGACGCCCTCGCGGGCCCCTGGGCCGAGCTCGCCCTCAGCCTCGTCTCGGCCGAGGCGGCGCCCGGCGCTGCGGCAGCCGACGCCCTCCGCGCCCTCCGCGACGACCCGGCGGCCTGCGCGGGGTCCTGGCGGCGCCTGTGCCGCGCGCTGGCTGCGCTGCGCGTCAACGACGAGGAGCGCGTGCCGCTGGAATCAATTGTCGTCGAGAACTCGCGTATCGGTGAGAGGGAGAAGAATCTCCGGGATTTCCTGGAATCTAGGAATCTAGATTCTCACGATATTTTTCGGAACCGCTGTGGGCAGGGCGGGTGTACTGCGTGCCGAGCTCGGGGATGGAGGTGGACGCGTTCACGACGCTGGTGCTGCGGCACGTGGCGATAGCCGAGGGCAGCGGCGTGTGGATGGTGGCCATGCGCGTGCGCAGGCGCTCGTTCGCGATGGCCGTGGGCACCGTCGACGCGGCGCTCTGGCGCAGCGGCCCCGCGGCCCACGTGCGCGACGGCAGCGACCCCGAGTACATCGTGGGCTGGACGGGCTACTACCAGGGCGGCCACAGCTTCAACTTCATCTCGGTGCGCAGCGACTGCTCTCTTGGGAAGGGGGCAGCGCATTTCGTGCGTGTATGATACCGTGGCTGGCTCGTAGGGTTGATGGGTTTTGCATTCGAGGATGCTCTCTCTTCTTCTGATTTGTGATTTGTGTTTGGCCCTCCTGCCATGTCAGTATGCAATGAATGGTATCCAGGCCACCCAACCAAGCGTGGGGGGGGGGGGGGGGGGGGGNTCGCCGCCGGCGACGTGCTGGCCCTGGTGCTGGCCCACGTCCTCCCGAGCGGCCCCGACACGAGCGCCTGCTGCCTCGTCAGCCGCCGCTGGCGCCAGGCCATCGGGGGCGACGCCCTCGCGGGCCCCTGGGCCGAGCTCGCCCTCAGCCTCGTCTCGGCCGAGGCGGCGCCCGGCGCTGCGGCAGCCGACGCCCTCCGCGCCCTCCGCGACGACCCGGCGGCCTGCGCGGGGTCCTGGCGGCGCCTGTGCCGCGCGCTGGCTGCGCTGCGCGTCAACGACGAGGAGCGCGTGCCGCTGGAATCAATTGTCGTCGAGAACTCGCGTATCGGTGAGAGGGAGAAGAATCTCCGGGATTTCCTGGAATCTAGGAATCTAGATTCTCACGATATTTTTCGGAACCGCTGTGGGCAGGGCGGGTGTACTGCGTGCCGAGCTCGGGGATGGAGGTGGACGCGTTCACGACGCTGGTGCTGCGGCACGTGGCGATAGCCGAGGGCAGCGGCGTGTGGATGGTGGCCATGCGCGTGCGCAGGCGCTCGTTCGCGATGGCCGTGGGCACCGTCGACGCGGCGCTCTGGCGCAGCGGCCCCGCGGCCCACGTGCGCGACGGCAGCGACCCCGAGTACATCGTGGGCTGGACGGGCTACTACCAGGGCGGCCACAGCTTCAACTTCATCTCGGTGCGCAGCGACTGCTCTCTTGGGAAGGGGGCAGCGCATTTCGTGCGTGTATGATACCGTGGCTGGCTCGTAGGGTTGATGGGTTTTGCATTCGAGGATGCTCTCTCTTCTTCTGATTTGTGATTTGTGTTTGGCCCTCCTGCCATGTCAGTATGCAATGAATGGTATCCAGGCCACCCAACCAAGCGTGGGGGGGGGGGGGGAGTCAAGTAAGTGGAGTGGCACGCAACCAAGCCTCTGGGTGTGCCCGTGGGTCGCCCAGAACGGGGAGCGTGTGATGCGGGGCCTCTGCGGCGAGCTGGCCTTTGAGGACGTGGCGGTGGTCCTCGACATGGCCGCGGCGGGGGGCCCGCGTGCCGTGGCCTTTGTGGACGGGGCCGAGGTGCGCCCCGTGACGGCCCACGCGCCCCTGGAGCGCGAGGTCTACGCGGCCCTCTGGCTCGAGAAGACCGGCGACGCCGTCACCGTCCTCCCGCCCCAGCGCCTGCCGGGCGGCGCCTTCAGCGCGGGGGGCGTCTCGTACTGCTACAGCAGCGGCAGGGGGCTCAGGGCCAAGCGCCCGCGCACACGTCTGAGCTCCCTCCTGCAGGCCCTGTCCAGGCACCGCCACTGATGCGACTTTCTATGCGTGGGCTGTGCGTGTGTGTGTGTATGTGTGTGTCTCTCTCGTCGTGTACCCACCGCAGAGGCAGAGACGGCGGAGGCGACAACGCTCAACTGAGGCGCGAAGCAGGCGCCAGGCTCGTCCCGCGCTCGCTGGGACCGACCGCCAAGTCGGCCAGCGGGAAATTGAACACAGTTGCCCAAGGGAATGTTGTTGGAATTTGCCCGAATCCGGAAGGCTGGAGGTGATTCGCGTATCTCGGGTGGCGCAGACGGAGAAAATAAGATAGTCGCCGCAGCAGCACAGCAGCAGCAGAGGACGAGGAGCAATGAGCGTCGACTTTGACCACGTCAGCGTCACGTTCCCCGGCGACCGCAAGGCCGTCTACGACGCGCCGCTGCACCTCAAGACGCTGGCCGCCGAGGCCGAGCTGCAGCCGGGCGCCAACACGGGGCCCCTCATGGGCATCCGCGTCAACGGCCTCGTTCGCCACCCCCTCCCCCCAAAAGTCGCATCACTTGCGCGATGCCACCTCCCTCCCTCCCTCGCCCCCCCCACAGAGACCACCCAGAGCCTCATCTCGCGTCCCATCTCACGTCGCATCGGCGCAGGTGGTGAGCCTCAACAAGCGGGTGGCCACGCAGGACGTGCGGGTGGAGCCCGTCTTCCTCATGTCGCCCGAGGGCGCCTCGATCTACCGCCGCACGCTGGCCTTTGTCGTCTGCCTCGCCGCCAGCCGCGAGTTCGGCAAGGACTGGCTGGCACGCCCACCCGCCCCTATAAATAGCCCGATATCCATCTCGAAAATGATCTCGATAATTATCTGGAAATGGGCTGATTTACGAGATTGGGGGGGCCCAGGTGGTGGTGGAGCACAGCCTGCACGGGGGGTACCTGTGCAGCGTGAACAGGGGGCAGGCGGTGACGGAGGAGGAGGTGGGGCGGCTGCGGGGGCGGGTGGAGCAGGCGATCGCGGAGGACGCGGCCATCGAGGAGCGGCACGTGGGCTGGCAGGCGGCCCGCGACTACTTCGCGGCGACCAACCGCCCCTACAGCCTCTCGTACCTCGAGACCACCAACTACGACAGCGTCCGCGTCTGCGCCTGCGCCGGGTTCCTCAGCCTCTGGATGCGCTCGCTGGCACCCGGCACCGGCGTCCTCGGCTCCTCCTACAGCATCGCACGCGCAGAGGACGGCCAGGGCTTCGCCCTCATGTTCCCCCACGAGGCCGAGTCCCAGGCCCCGCTCAGCCCCAAGAGCGACCTCCGCGAGGGTCCGCTGCCCCTTTGCTCTCTCTCTCTCTCTCTCCCTCCCCCCGCGTCGCTGCTGTCGCCTCGGTGCTGCGCGGGAAATGTCGCGTCGCCTGCGAGCGGTTGCGGTTGCTGGTGGTTGGCGCCTCCTCTGCTCTGATGTTCGGGGGAAATGTCAGGTCACCTGACCGCGGGAATTGTCTGAATCGTCTGCGCGCAATTGCTGGCAGATGGCGCCTCTGGCGCAGCAACTGCTCTGGGTGGGGCTATTCGGGGAAATGTCGGATCACCTGCCCCCCGGGGCAGTTGCAGCAATTGCACGCCGTCGCAGCCGATGCGACTTTTAAAGATAATATCTAAAATGCGGCGTATGGGGCTGGGGCAGACCCGGTGCTGACGCAGGTGTACCGGGAGTACAACGGGTGGGGGCGGCTGCTGGGGGTCGAGTGCACGGGGGACCTGAACAAGAAGATCGCGAGCAACGAGTCCAAGACGTTTGTGGCGATGAACGAGGCGCTGCACAACCACAAGATCGTCGAGATCGCGCAGGCGATGCACAAGCGCGTGGCCCAGCTGCGCATGGTGCTCATCGCGGGGCCCAGCGCCAGCGGCAAGACGACGTTCGCGGGCAAGCTGAGCATCCAGCTGCAGATCCTCGGCCTGCAGCCCGTCGTCCTCAGCGTCGACAACTACTTCAAGCCCCGCCACGAGACCCCGCGCGACGAGAACGGCGAGTACGACTTTGAGGCCCTCGAGGCCCTCCGCGTCGACACCCTCAACGACCACCTCGTGCGCTCTCCCCCCTCTCGATTGCGCATTTTGCGCATTTCATTGATTCAATTGATCGATTCGCGCGCTGGAAACCAAATGAAGACTGCTTCCATTGGCGCTCGTGCGTGGGCAAAGCAATTGCTGAATCCCTAGGTATTGTTTGTTGCTCAATTGACTCGGGCTGGCGGGTTTTTGTTTGTTGGTTCAATCGGACATTGCTCAGAGACCTTCCTTTTGGCGAATGCAAAGCAATCGATGGGATACAGACCCTGTGTCCCTTGGTCGAGGCTCAATTGACTGGGGGGCCGCCAGGTGCGCCTGCTGCGCGGGGAGACGGTGGACACGCCGATCTTCGACTTCCACACGGGGCTGCCCAAGCGCGAGACGATACGGCTGGCGCTGCCGGCCAACGGCATCCTGATCATGGAGGGCATCCACATGCTCAACGACAAGCTGACGGCCTCTGTGCCGCGCGAGGCCAAGTACAAGGTCTTCCTGGCGCCGCTCAGCCAGCTCAACGTCGACGAGTGCAACTTCGCGAGCCACAGCGTCGCGCGGCTCATCCGGCGCATCAACCGCGACTACAACCACCGCGGCTACAGCGCCGCCGACACGCTGGGGCGCTGGGCGTCGGTCACGCGCGGCGAGGAGAAGCACATCCTGCCGTTCCTGCGCTCGGCCGACACGGTCTTCAACACGGCGCTCGACTACGAGACGAGCGTGCTCAAGACCTACGTGGCGCCGCTGCTGCGCACCATCAGGCCCGGCAGCGACGTCTACAACGCCGCGCGCAACCTCGAGGTCATCCTCGACATGTTCTTCCCCATCCCGCACGACGACGTGCCCCCCAACTCCCTCCTCCGCGAGTTCATCGGCGGCTCCTTCTTCGAGTGAGCCGAGAGAGAGGAGGAGGAGCCCGCGGGCGCCGAGGCTGCAGCGCCAGGCGCCGCACTGTACTACCACTGAGACAGCAGAGGAGACCCCACACGCACACGCACACGCACACACCCAGTGGCCCGCAGTGCGTGGGCTCCCTGCGGCAAGCAACAACCAGCACTCGCAGAAACACACAAACAACAGCAGCGATGCAGGTGTGCCATTGCGTGCTGTGGCCCTCGAACTGCTCTCTGGTCATGCGTATCAATTGCTCCCGCGGGGTCCTGCGCGGAGAGGCTTGGCCCGCTCGCTACCTCTCTGTGGCCCCGAGGCAGGCAGAGGGCGCGCAAGATTTCTCTCGGGCCAGGAGGGAACGGGAATTCAGTTCAACGTGATCCGCCTGTCAGAGTTATTAATAGCGCCGCTACCCGTTAGGCCGCGCAGTGCTTTTCATGGGCTGCAGAGGCAGCCGCAACCGGTGCGCGCACCTCCTCCCGCCAGCGACCCCTCCTCCCCTCCCTCCCTCTGAGCTCGAGCGGCCTGCAGCGTGGCTCCAGCGGCCGAGGCGGCAGCGGAGGCGCAGCGCAAAACGCCGTCGCCGTCGACTTCGCCGCAGCCATCGGTGGCCGTCGCCCCCACCAAGGTCGTCGTCGCGGCGCCCCCGAAGCTCCGCTCGCTCGTCGGCAGCAGCGACGGCGAGCTGTCGCCGTGCCTGGGCCGCCCGGCGTCGGCAGCAGCCGCGGGCGCGCCGTCGGCCGACGCAGCGCCCCAGCACGACGGTTTGCTGACTTCATTTTTTTCGTCAAAGTCACCAAAACGCTCGCAGACGAGTTCGACAACGCGCCCATACCGGAGGCGCCGGAGCAGCAGGAGAGGGAGGCGCACGAGGGCGGGGCGGTGGCGAGGGAGGGCAGCCCCGACTCGGGGACCGACGGCGACTCGGAGTGGGGGCAGTCGGCGCTGGCCAGGCGGGGCGACAAGTACTACGGCAAAGAGGTCTCCCCCCCGCACCCCAGCGCGCCACAGCGGCCCGCGACTGACGCCCCGCACCCCCCGCAGGAGTGGGCCACCGCCCGCAGAAGCAAGGTGCCTTTGCCGGCGCGAATCAATTGATTCTGACCCGCCAGACGCGCAGGGGGCGAGCGGGAGGAGGCGGAGGACCCGCGGGCACCACCAGCGGGTGCCCTCGCTGCCGCAGAGCGTGCCGGACCGCGCCGGGGCGCAGGAGGCGGGCGAGACCGTGACGCCCTCGCGGAGGCGCGTGACGCTGGCGCCCATCACGCGGGGCGGCTCCGCGCCACCGCCGTCGCCGCTGCCCGGGCTCGGCGGCGCGGGGGCTCCGGGCGTGGGGCTCCTGGCCGCCCTGGGGCCGCTGCGAAGACCCCGGGCCCTGACGCCGGCGCCCGAGAGCGGGGGCGGCGGCGACGGAGGCGCGGTGGACGGGGCAATCAATTGAATTGGGCGAAATTCAATTGGGGTTGTTTATTACGGGAGCGCAACTTGATAAGAGATCAACGCAGCCGTCAGGTTTGCCCGTACCGCAATTTCCTCTGCGCGATTTTTGCCGTTTGTGTCGCTGTGTGGGTTTTAGGGGACGGTGGGGCTTCGTTGAAGTCCACCCCACGCCCCCGGAAGCGGCGGACCTGGAGATCCGCTTGTGGGGGCGACCGTTACTTTTTCAACGAGTTTTCTCCGAGCGGTGTGGGCTTGTCCGCCAAGGCACCAGAGCAGCAGCACAACCCACCCCAGCGCACACAGAGCGCGGTGCCCTCANCGACGAGATGCCGCGCGCGCAGGCGCTGCAGCCGCTGCAGGAGGTCGTGCCCGAGGACCAGCGCGAGCGCCTGCGGCAGCAGTGCATCCGCGAGATCATCACGACCGAGCAGGCGTACCTCGAGGACCTGCGCATCATCCAGGAGGTCTTCCTGATGCCCATCCGCTTCACGCACGTGCTCGACGACGAGCAGGTCGCGCAGCTCTTCTCCAACGTCGAGATGCTCAGCCCCGTGCACAAGGAGGTCCTCGAGAAGCTGCGCGACGAGAAGGTCATGCAGGTCGGCGTGGGCGCCATCTTCAAGGGCATGGCACGATAGCCCTCTCGCTCGCTCGCCCCCCCAAGCCCCCTCTCACTCCCTCCTTGCCTTGCAGTGCCAGTACTTCAAGATGTACAGCGCGTACTGCGCCAACCAGGACCAGGCGCTGAGGCTGCTCGACCAGCTCAAGAGGGAGAACCCCGAGTTCGCCAAGGCTCTCTCTGTGCGTGGACTCGCAGGGCCCTCGGCTCCGCTCTGACCCGCTCGCGACACACACGCAGGTCTGCCACTCGGACTCGCGCGCCAAGGGCATCTTCCTCAACGGCTACATCATCAAGCCCGTGCAGAGGATCTGCAAGGTAACAGCACCCTCCTTCCTCCCCCCTCAGCGGGAGGCGCTGACCCGCGAGCCTCCGCCTCCCTCCCCCAACCCCCCGCAGTACCCGCTGTTCTTCAGGGAGCTGCTCAAGTACACGCCTGAGACGCACGCGGACTACAAGGAGCTCGTGGAGGCGCGCGACAAGATCGACGAGGTGGTCAAGAGCGTCAACGAGAGCAAGCGCAAGTACGAGCAGCAGCAGAAGATCATGGAGATACGCAACGAGGTCGAGGGCGTGTGGGAGGAGGAGCTCGTGCAGGTGACGCGCAAGTTCGTCAGCGAGGCGCAGCTGCGCGGCGTGGACCTGCGCACGCAGAAGGAGCACGAGTACAAGCTCTACCTCTTCCAGGACCTGCTGGTCATCGCCAAGATCGCCGCGGGCGTCGAGGGCATGCACCACCGCAAGCCCCTCGTGCTCAAGGGCTACATCCCCATCTCGCAGTGCAGGGTCGTCGTCCTCGCGGACACGTACGGTGTCAAGAACGCCTTCGAGATACACAGGACGCTGCCCGCGGACGCGCCGGCGGCGGACAAGGCCAGGGCGCCCGCGTTCCAGCTCTACGCGAGGACCGAGAGCGAGAGGACCGAGGCCATCAAGGCCATCCGCTCGCTCGTCAAAGACCAGTACAACAAGAGGATCGGCAAGAAGAGCCAGCGCGCCAACAGCATTGCCGCCACGCTCTGAAGGCCCTCCGCGCCCACTCTTCCCTCCTCCCCACAAAACTCTTTTTTCATTTTTATTTGTGGTACGACGACGACGATGATGGTAAGGAACCGTTTTCTTCTGCCTTGGCCGGCTGGTTGGACACGCCCGCTACCCTACCCTCCCCCACTTCCTCCCTGGGCCTCTGTGCCATAGCACTGCGGGACCACTCTGCCTCCACCCACCCACGCAACAGACACAAAATACCAAC